>CM076584.1:582053880-582107440 GCA_034641835.2 Pinus albicaulis
GGACCATCATTTCATGACACTCTTCCCAATCCTAGAATGTCTCCTTATGCGTGTCCCACCACCTCAGAGGGGTTGCGTGCATGGAAATATTAAGGGCCCACATCCTTCGCTCCCTTGGGACTTCAGCTTCAAATGTTCGCAAAAACTCCCTTATACTACCAGAACCATCAAAGTAGGGAATTTCTCTGACCTCTGAGGAGATGCACCAGAATTCCTTTGTGATTCTAAGACATCGCAGCGCAGATACATCATGTAGCTGATTCTTCCAATTTTCTATCTCCCCGTCGGAGTCAGAGAAGCATTCATTGTCCTTCTCCCAGGAAATCACACCATCAGTCGTAGGATTGATCCAATCCTTGTCTCATGCGGTTAATTTATAGATGTGATCCACATCCTTTTCTTCACGCACTAGCTCTGTACACCATGTTAGCCACCTATAATATTTTGTTATACCAAAAGGTGGCTAAGATCTTTTTTGAGCCTCCAAGGAACAAATTTTATCACTAAAAAATTGTTGGCTCTTGAAGTCTCTTTGAGGCCTCATGCCTCTGTCCAAAATCCTCATTTGCTGTCCCATTTTTTATACTCAGGAATTTCTGCTGACTCCAACTGAAAGACTGCTGAAAGATCGCCTTTTCTCCTCTTCTCAAAACCCTTCATCTGCTCCCCTTTTTCTCCATCAAAACTACCTTGTTTTCATAAGTCATCTTCTTTCCATTTATGAAATTTTCCCCTTTCATAGTTAAAAACTCACTATTTTAACTATTTCGGAACCCCCAAATCCATTAAAACCTTGAAATTTTTCATAAAAAACAGAGTTTCATTGCTATGGACCTAAGCCCCTTGGGCTAAGTCCTAAACCACTTCCCCTCACATGCCCATGTGTTAAAACCAAACGCCAAGACTTTCGGTGCTAATCGCAAATATCTAACGGGTGCATGACTTTGAACCTTTACAAAAATCATTTTCCTTTGTAAAACCCAAAAAAACCACTTTCCGAAAGTTCTAAGTTAAAACTTAAAACCACGTGCTGAATACAAATGGGTTGATCGGAAAGAGCTATCAAGTAACCTAATCCTGATACAATACAACGGGTTGACTTGAAAGACTAGGGCTCAATGGCCCGATTGCGATTTTCCTTTGCTTATACTCCACACAGCACTATATAAACCACCGGCCCCGCAATCGGGCGCCTTTTTCTTTGCTTATATATATATTTTCCGCCTAATCCATTATAACTTATGACTATTGAAAAACTTTGGTTTTCATATGTTTAAAGGGTTTTTCGCCGGTACGTAGGTCGAAGCAATCCTGACCGTTGATCTAGTTCTTCGATCCAACGGTCCGCGCACAATCGCATCGCAACTTTTCTCATTGCGCAATCGCATGCCCATCTCTGCGACCTCCGATTGCCGACCCCCGATTAAATCCCGACCGTCGATCTTGTTCTCAGATCGACGGTCTGCGCTCAATCGCAAGCCCATGCCCGATCGCAATCGCAAGTCGCATTGGCGCTGCCCCGATCGGGGCCTTCCGATTTAATCTCAGCCGTCCGTTTTCGTGTTGATCCGACGGCCCTTATTCCCTCCGATCACAAGTCTTGCCCCCGCTTTGAAACCCTCCGATTCATTTTCCGCCGTCGATCTGATCTGCAGATCAACGGCCTGCGCTCAATCGCAAAGTTTCAAATCGCAGTGTTTCAAATCGCATGTTGTTAAGTGACCTCCCCGATTGCGATCCTCCGATTAGATCTGGACCGTCCACGTGTCCAGATCAGACGGTCCAAAACCACCTCGCTTGTTTTCCTCTCCCCGCTCTCCTTTTCCTTTTTACGCAGATCTCCACCGTTGGATGTTTTCATCCAACGGCTATGCTCCTTTCCCCGCCATCTGAAGCAGTTTAAACCTAAAAAACGCAGGATTTCTTGATGATTTTATGTTTTATGCAGGTTTTAAAGAGTCTTCGTCATTACATTGAAGAAAATCCAGGGGTTGGGAATCACGATTCCTGTGCCTTCGGCCTGTGAAAAGAACCATTCACAGGGCTTCATTTAAATGTTTGATCGGCGTTCCATGGGCGCCGATGTCTTAAAAAGCCCTGTGCGGCTCTGCACATTGACAAGACACTGCGTTTTAACGCGTTTTTAAAAGAGTATAAGTTTTGAAGGACAGCACACAAGAGATTGAAGATTGAAGACAAATTTTGGGATCACGGCTAAGGTTGAATATCAAAAGTCTAATTCCCCAAACTAAAACAGAATTAATAGAAAATCAAAAAGATCTGTCAGGAAGAAAGGACTTCCGACGCTGCATTTGAGGCAAATTGATTCCTCAGCTACCACGGGAGCCACCTGTTGTCTCAAAGCATTCAAACAGGGGCCAAACTTATTGAAGAAAATCAGATATTCACCTCCAGCGCAGCCAAGGAATTACTTCTGCAAGAGAAGAAATGCAAAAAATATCTGCAGAGTCACTCCACACAGCGTACAGAGCCTCAAAGTCAAACAAATCTTCCACCGAGCTTTGATATTTATTATGAAACAGTTAATGTAGTGACCCACCTGTAAATTTTTCCCTCGAGCCTCTCAAAGGGCCGAGAAGTCTTCACTCTGCATTAACTGTCTTTGAGATATTTTGTTAAAATCTCACCTCCTCATCTTCCTATAAATACTTCTACAGAAGAGGAAAAAAGGGGTTGGTTGCAGAACTTTGAAATACACTTGAGCTTGAGACTTCTATTTGTACATAGTATTCACTGGCCCTTGAAGCTCTGTTTGTGCTAGAGTAGTTAGGTTGAATAGTGAAGATGATTGCTGGACTGAAACATTGGACTTGAATTTTGTAGCTGGTTTGACATCAATATAAAGGTTGTTTCATGGGATCCTGATCTATATTGACGGTGATGTTATTCTCATTTGTAACTTGTTGTTTTATTTTTGTTTTCATGATGTTTCATTTTCCACTGTAAAGAACAGTTTAAACAGGGTTAGGACCTGCTGTATATCAGTAACTTTCTTTGGCTGAGAAATCTTTATTCGAATGTTTTCTTCCAATCTGTGTTGTTTAGGAATGACTTAAGAATGCTGGTGTACCCTCATTTTATCGTCCTAGCTGAATATTATTTCTGAATGTTACTTTCAGTATGTGTTATGTGATGATGAACTGAAGGAAGATATGGTTAGCCCTGGTCCCAGACTTGTCTGCATAACTAACAGATTGTTTCCCTTGGAATGTGTTAAAAGCTAGCTAGTTTAGAAGCACTTGCTAGATCTTTGTCCATTCTGTGTTATCTTTGTGTCTCTCCTTGTTTTGTATGTTTTCTATTGGAAGTGTGTCAAAGGCTGGTTGGTTTAAAAGCACTTACCAGATCCTAGTCCGCTTCGTGTCCTCCTTAAGTGTTTGCCAAAGGCTGACTGGTTTAAAAGTACTTATCAGATCCTAGGCTGCTCTTCGTTCTGCATCTGTTTATTTCCTCTTCTTAGTGTATCACTCCATTCCATAAATCAAAATTTAAAGAAATCCTTAGACATAGATGACTTGCCCCTTGGATCACACTTGATGTTGTTGTTCAATTAAAGCCCAGATATGACTCCATATCCCAATGGACTAAAAACCAGCGTTATATCTATCTATCTGCCAAAACTGTTCTATTTGCTTGCAACTTCTCACTTTTGAAACTTTTTTCACTTAGGACTTTCCCCTCAAGTAACATTTCATGCTCAACCATCCAAAACAAAACAAAACCTTGGCCTTCATAACTAGCCTAATATCATTACCTTAAGCTTTTCAAAGACAATATCCATCTTTGTACATATTGGAGAGATCCCTCTCCGGATTCAGGAGGGCTAGATCCTAGAATCCCAAAGTTGGTTGAAATGATGTTAACTCTGTGATTGGACTCTCCCAATCTTGCTAATAAATTACAGAGATCTAACATTTCTGGCGACTCCACTGGGGAACCCCTTACCCAGAATCTTCATAACATCTTGTGAGTCAAAAGCAGCCTTTTCAAGCACTATCGAGAAATGGTAATTAAGATGAAGCTCAATTCAATCGGTGACAAACTAGGTCAACCCTAGGATTCTTTTAAGTTTTTATCTAACCTTGGAAAATCAACTGGCTTAGCCATAAGAGTAGACTTCCTTTGTCTCGCGACCTTAACTAAGTTTTGAAACAAAGTTAGCATATTCTTAACAACCATAAAACTGAAAAATGACTTAGAAAAACCTAAAAATATTTCAAATTGGAATTAAATAAACATGGTGGTGGACCATACGACCTTTTACCTCTGAAAGGAGCTAAAAATTTCCACTTGGCGACTCCACAATCCTAGCAGACCTTAAGACTCCTCTGGGAAGAACCCTTATCATTATAAAATCATTCGAACTCAGTTAGAGGACTGTGGGATTTAAAAATTGTAAAAACAGATTGGTTAACCTCTCCAAGATTGTCATATCTGGTTGAACTTTTCTTGTTTTAGGTCTAAACAACACAGCATAGTGGCTTCTAAAAAGATTCACACTAGAGCCCGCCCAGACCCTAACCCACCTGAGATAGTTGATAATCCAGAAAGTATCCTTTGGAAGCCTCCTAAGGTTAAATTATTAATTGTTTTCAGATCACCCTTGAGAGCTAAATCAGTCCCTGAAAATCTTTCAGCTCTGCAACAATCACAAACTGACTTAGTGAACCCATTTAGGACTAGGTCATTTGATGATATAATTCAGTTAGACTCTGAATCTTCACTTTCATCTCCTGAAACAAGTGAACATCCTGGTAGCAGGGAAACAACACCTCCTGATTCACATTTCCTTCACAATTTAGGTATCTCCCATCCAAGATCATCTCAACAGTCTACTCCCGGTCCATCCACTTCTACTCACCTTACATCCACTGTTCAAACCACTTCACCTCAGCCCACTTTCCCTTCTGTAAATCCACCTCCACCTCCTGCCATGGCAACATGGTATGCTCCCTTAGCCCTTAATATACCACTAGTCAATCTTCCATCGGACTATCAGTCCAAAATTGCATTATATGATGCTAATAATGCTACAACTGCATCACAACATGTGGATAAGATGAATGACTATTTTGATCAAAATGAAATTGATGATGATTCTATCAAGCTCAGACTGTTTGCTTAGAGCTTAGGGGGAGAAGTAAGAAAATGGTTTAAAGGTTTAGCCCCCCGTAGTATAAATGACCTCCAAGGCTTCCATCAGACATTCTTAAATAAGTGGGAAGTGAGAAAGAATCCTCTCCAAGTCCTTGCCGACTATAACAATCTCCATAGGAACCCTGGGGAAAGTGTACAATCTTATTGTACCAGATTTAACAGCATCTATAATGCACTTTCCCCCGAACTAAAACCTCCTCAGGGCTCAGCTTTAAACAAATTTCCTGAAGGGTTTGATCCAGACATGACATATTCACTTAGAGAAAGAGTTTCTGCAACCCTTGAAGACATGCAAAGGGGTGCTCTTTCTGTGGAAGTAAACTTGATGGAGAAAAGAGCAAGAATGAAGAGCGAGAAGAGAGTATCTTTTAGAGAGGAATCGACCCCTTCCACTTCAAGCTCAAAGATAGAGAGAATGATGGAAGAAATGATGAAAGAGATGAGCATAATTAAGAGAGCACAAGCAAATCAAAATCAAACTGCTCCTCAAAATAGGAACCAAAATCAGAATGTTATAAGGAACCAACCTCCAAACAGACCCAGGGATGATGATCAACAGATCACCCCTCCCTTTCATCAAAACTATGTAAGTGAGGTTGAAGAAGCAGAAGACATAGCAGAGGGAGAGGATATCAACATGTTTGGGGAAGAGGATGATGACTTTGAGGTTCATTATGATAATAAACAAGGTCTTTACACACCTTACGACGACAAAAGAGATGATAATGAAAATTATTATCAGGACATGGAAAATGTCGTCATAGAACCTCAAAGAGAATATGACCTTAGAAGCAAGACCATTCAACAAGCCCCCAACACCAAAACCTCTGACAAATCCTCTCAAAGCAGCACCGCAGCTAAACCCAAAACAGCCAAACAAAAAGACAAAACAGTGGTTGTTAATTCTAATAAGGATAAGGAGAAAAACACTCAAAATTCTGAAAAACAGAGTGAAGACATCAGCAGTACTAACACTTCAGCTAGTACTCCTTCTACAACAGTTGTGTCAAGTAAAACAAATCAGCAAGCTGTAATTGTTAATAGAGTGATAGCTAATAAGGTTGAAATAAGTGCTTCAAAGAATCAAACCCCTTTCAGCCTGGAACAGGAAATCTTAAAGATCAAAATCTCTGTTCCATTAACTGAGTTAGCTGCCCAACATGTATATAGGAACCAAATTTTGAAGGCTTTAAATATAGAGGAAAAGATACAGTTAATATTAGTGATGACCTACCAGAGTTGATTTTTGGCCCTAAGATTGAAGGGAAGTTTCAAGAGGGACCAGTTCCTCCCTTTTATGTGAGTTTGAACATCCATGAAAAAATTCTACACAACGCTATGCATGATTCTGGGGCTTCTCATAATTTAATGCCTAAAGTTGTGATGGAGAGCCTTGGTTTAGAAATCACCAGACCCTACAAAGACCTATACTCCTTTGACTCAAATAGAGTAAAATTTCTAGGATTGATCAAAGACCTCTGTGTTAACCTAGCCCAGATTCCAGCCAAATGTTTACTCATGGACATTATTGTGGCTGATGTCCCCCCAAAGTATGGAATGCTATTATCAAGATCCTGGGGAGCTAAGTTACAGGGGACTATGCAGATGGACATGACATATGCGACCATCTCGATTTTCAATCAGACCAGAAGACTTTACAGGGAGTCTCATATGAAATACACGGTTACAAGTCAAGACAGACCACGAAACTCTCCTATATATTCTGTCAATACATGCCTTGATTCTTTTATCATGTTTAACAATGAAACTCCTAGTGAACAAGTCACTTTAACAGAATTAAAGGCTGACAGGGAAGAAGAGTATAATAACGCGGAAGTGTCCAAAAAGTTTGCCACATGTGAAAACATTAGTAAACAAAGCATAGGTCTTGATTTACCGGTTATGAGTCCATTGTTTTTAACACTTAACAACCCGGATAATACCCCTAACGTTTCTGGCATCATCCCTCAATCTATTGAAGAATTTGAGGAGTCAAAACAAATTCAATTGCGTGCTGCTAACCATGAACAGTCAGATGGCACCATAGTTAAAAAGGACAATGGCCAAACAGACGAAACCAAAGACAGTCCTTTATGGAGTATGTATTTTGATGGGTCATGTACTAGAAATAATGCTGGTGCAGGGGTTTGGATCATTAACATTGAGAACAACCACACAGAATGCATCTCTTGCAAACTAAACTTTCAGTGTTCCAACAACATAGCAGAATATGAATCCCTTCTCTTAGGCTTGCATCTCTTGAAGAAATTAGGAGCCAGAAGAATTAATGTGTACGGGGATTCCGAGTTAATCATTAGGCAAGTCAATGGGGAGTATAATGCGAATCATCCCAGACTTAGAGCCTATCGGAATGATGTCATGGATCTGTTGACAACATTTGAGGAGTCAAACCTGAGTTTCATCCCAAGGAAAAACAACATTATGGTCCACAATTTAGCTTTTGCGGCCAGAACATGTCTAACGCCATATGAGACTGGAGACAACACAACTCCGATAAAATTTAGACCGGCAGTTCCTGATAACGAAAAATATTGGCAAGTGTTTGACAATGACAAACAAATAGAAGACTTCATGCAATTCAGAAATGAGTTCGAATTGCACAGTTTAGATTCAGATTATGATACAGACTGCAGTGAAGAAAACTTTCTTGGTGAAGAAGAATCGTCTCCTCAACCTACCAATATTAACCTATTGTCTAGCGAACTTAGGAGCAAAACAGAATTAAGTGCAGAGCTAGAAACGGAAGAATTACAAACTCTGCATTCTAAAGATGAAAATCTGCCAAGTGGTCTAACGCCTTTAGAGGAGTTGTTTGATTTTAACGATGTGGCCAATAAACCAAAACTGGAACCTGTAGAAACTGAAGTAGAGGAGTGCAATATAGGCAGTGAGGAAAAACCGAAAATGATCAAGCTGTCCAAAACTTTGCCAGCTCACATTAAACTCAAATACTTAGAGTTGTTCAAAGAATTTTCTGATGTTTTTGCTTGGAGTTACGAAGATCTCAAATCCTATGACACTGAAATAATACAGCACAAAATCCCTCTTAAAGAAAACCAAAAACCATTCAAACAGAAACTACGCAGAATAAACCCTGTCCAGTTGCCATTGGTTAAGAAGGAAATCACGAAGATGCACGATGCTGGCATTATTGTCCCTATTAGATATTCTGAGTGAGTATCTAATCTGGTGTCCGTTAGGAAGAAGACTGGAGAAATCAGGCTTTGTATAGACTTTAGAGACTTAAACAAAGCTTCGTTAAAAGACAACTACCCTTTACCAAAAATGGATCACATTTTACAAAGGGTGGTGGGGTCTAAAAGGATTTCGTTGCTTGATGGCTATTCAGGGTATAATCAAATTTTAGTTCACCCTGCTGATCAATTAAAGACAGCTTTCACTACTCCATGGGGCACTTTCATGTATGTGAAGATGCCTTTTGGTCTAATGAACGCCGGAGCAACCTTTCAGAGAGCCATGGACATAGCATTCTCGGAAGAATTGGGTTTCTTCATCATTATCTATCTGGATGATGTCACTGTGTTTTCAAAAACAGATGAAGAACATTTAGAACATTTGAGAAAAGTTTTCGAGAAGTGCAAAAGGTTTGGAATATCTTTAAACCCTAAGAAGACACTATTTGGTCTCCAAGAAGGTAAGCTTCTTGGACACATTATTTCAGAAGAGGGTATAAAGATAGATCCAAAGAGGATTGAGGCTATATTAAAAATCTCTCATCCTCGAAATATCAAAGAGTTGCAGTCTTTCATTGGAAAGATTAACTTTTTGAGAAGGTTCATCCCTAACTTGGCAGAGCTCCTTAGAAATATCACAAACATGTTGAAGAAGGAGCAAGGGATAAAATGGAACTTGGAAGCAAAGACATCCTTTGAGCTGGTGAAACAAGCATTAACCAAAACACTGGTTCTCATAAGCCCTGATTTTTCAAAAGATTTGTGATTTTCTCGTTGTATCGTAATATACGGATTGAGTCTCATTTTACGAAATCCACAAGGACAAGAGCAGCCTATTGCATTCTTTAGCAAGGCATTGAGGGATGCCCCTTTGAAGTATAATATTATGGAAAAGCAAGCTTTTGCTTTGGTTAAAGCATTGAAAGAGTTCAGAGTATACATCCTTCACTCACACATCATTGCCTTTGTCCCTAATTCGGTTGTTAAAGACATTCTAACATAGGACCCAGATGGTAAGAGAGGTAAGTGGATTGCTGTTATTCTCGAATATGACTTAGAGATAAAACCCACTAAACTCATCAAAGGCCAAGGTCTAGCTAGATTAATGACTGAATCTAATTTTGAAGTTCTTGATATTAATATGATTAATGCTTTGGAAAGCCAAGAAGAATTCTCAACTCCCATTATTGAAAACCATTTTATGAATTCTCCTTGGTATGCTGATATTGTTTATGTTTTGCTTAATTTAAATACACCTCCTGGTTTGTCGAAAACAAAGGCAAGGTTCTTAAAACTGAAAGCAGTAAACTATTGCATTGTAGATAGGTGTCTTTATTGGAAAAATGCTAGTGGTATATTGCTTAAATGTTTGCCTGAGTTTGATGCAGAGAAGGTTAAGCAGGAATTTCATGAAGGAGAGTGTGGAGGCCATTTGTACTAGAAGTCAACAGCCAACAAAATTTTGAGGGCTGGTTTCTATTGGCCCACCCTTTTTCCTGATGTTCACAAAATGACAACTACTTGCCACAAATGCCAATTTTTTGAGGACAAGAGAAAATTATTACCCCTTCCTCTGCATCCAATCACTGTTGAAGCTCCTTTTCAACAGTGGGGACTTGACTTCATAGGTGAAATCCATCCCTCATCTTCTGCCCAGCATAGATGGATCCTTACTGCCACAGACTATTTCACTAAGTGGATAGAAGCCATTCCTTATAGGCAGGCCAATGATTTAGTTATTATAAAGTTCATAGAAACCAATATCCTTTCCAGATTTGGCTGCCCTACCAAGATCATCACAGATAATGCAGCAGCATTTGGATCAAAGAAAATGGTGGAATTCTGTCGCAAATATCAGATAACGTTGGGACACTCCACAGCCTATTACCCTCAAGGTAATGGACTTGCAGAGTCTTCCAACAAAAGCTTAGTGAACATAATAAATAAACTGTTGGAGGACAACAAGAAGTCTTGGCACACAAAGTTGATCCATGCACTTTGGGCTGACAGATTAACTTTGAAGAAATCTATTGGTATGTCACCTTTTCAGCTTGTGTATGGTACAGATGCAATCTTTCCTAATAGCATTGGTGTACCAGTTATGAAGTTTATCCAAGAATTGCAGACTGAAGATAATGACATGATCAGAAGAATAAATCAGACCATTCATCTTCAGCAAATCAGAGAGGAAGTATACAACAAAACATTGCAGAAACAGGACAGCATTAAGAAGATTTTTTACAGAAGAACAAAGGCCAGCAATTTCAAGATTGGGGACAAAGTTTTAAAGTGGGATTCAAAGAGAGAAGATAAGGGAAAGCATGGTAAATTTGACAATCTATGGCATGGCCCTTACTCTATTCATTCAGTTGCTGGAAACAATGCATTCTTCTTACAAGAGCTGGATGGAACAGATTTGTTTGGGGGTCCTGTCAATGGCAGGATGCTCAAGCATTACTTCTCTTGATTCATGATATGTTTTTAAGCCTTCTTTTTTCTTTTTCATTATGAATATTTCATCCACCATTGCATTCAAAGTTATGAAAAATCAAAAAATACAAAAACAAAGAAAGAAATAAAAGAGGGCGGAAATGAAGAACAAGAAAGGCACAACCCCATGCCAAAAAGAGAAATAAATCTGAAAGTGTGCAAGCTTAAAATGCCACTCCTACAAAACACACTTCTAGTTAGTCAAACTGTTTAATCTTGACTAATTAGCTTTCAATTTTCTGCTGATAGGGTAGTGAATTTGATTTGCCAAAATGTTTAATCTTGGCTTATCAGTAGATAGATTAGGATAGTAATTAAAGGTTCAAACATGTTCAAAATCTGAACCAAAGTCTCCAAAGAGAGATGACTCAAAACTGTGTTATTTTTCTGAGTCATAAAAGAGAAAAACTGGTTCTAATTTTCCCAAAATCTGAATCAGATATCAAGAAAGAGACAGCTCAAAACAAAATTAAAAACAGAGCTGTAAGGAAAAGAAGGCCATAATGAGAAACTTTCAGATCTTAAGCCTTCCATTTTGATTTAATTTTCTGCAAATAATAATCTATGAGCACCTTGTTTTTATGCCATAGATCATAGCAAGTCGAACAGCTCAATCTTGACTTGACTATTTTTAAATTTCTGTTGTAGAATTTAGAGAATGAAAGTTTGTTGGACTGTTTAATCCCAACAGACAGTAGACTAGGTACAGAAATATCTGAGCTCAACTGTTTAATCTGAGTTCAGGAAGAAATAAGGAGTAGAAGTAGATTATATTTCCTGCTTTCAAAAGAATAAAATGTTGTGAATAGAGTTTGCCAACCCAAGTGCACTCAGATGAAGAAAAAATGCTAGATCTGTAGGATTGGGTAGGTAGCAAGCTGGTTGATAAAGGTCCATTGTTTTCATGGCTGCCAAATATGTTTAAAAAAAAAAAAAAGAAAAAAAAAAAAAAAGATCATTCAATCACAGAAGGACATCCCAATGGATGAGGCAACTAATCAGCCTCCCAGAAATCAAGTCTGAATTCTTGATGCCTTCAAGAAGGCACCATCCCCAAGTGGAGCCACTGTTAGCCACCTATAATATTTTGTTATACCAAAAGGTGGCTAAGATATTTTTTGAGCCTCCAAGGAACAAATTTTATCACTAAAAAATTGTTGGCTCTTGAAGTCTCTTTGAGGCCTCATGCCTCTGTCCAAAATCCTCATTTGCTGTCCCATTTTTTATACTCTTGACTATTTTTAAATTTCTGTTGTAGAATTTAGAGAATGAAAGTTTGTTGGATTGTTTAATCCCAACAGACAGTAGACTAGGTAGAGAAATATCAAATATTTATTTTGTCGAGTTCGGGGAGAAATAGAGTAAGTAGATTAATTCTACTGCTCAAAGAATAAAATGTTGTGAATAGAGTTTGCCCAAGTCCAAGTGCACTCGATGAAGAAAAAATGCTAGATGCAATAGGATATGGTAGGTATAGTAGTTGATAAAGGTCCATTCTTTCTTGACATAAAATATGTTTTTAAAAAAAAGAAAGCAAGATCATTCAATCACGAGAAGGACTGGCCAATGGATGGAGCAACTAATCGGCCTCGAAATCAAGTCTGAATTCTTGATGCCTTCAGGAAGGCACCATCCCCATGTGGAGCCATTGTTAGCCACCTATAATATTTTTTTATACCAAAAGGTGGCTAAAGGCTTTGGGAGCCTCCAAGGAACAAATTTTATCGCTAAAAAATTGTTGGCTCTTGAAGTCTCTTCTGAGCCTCATGCCTACGTCCAAAATCCTCATTTCTTGTCCCATTTTTTATACTAGAGAATTCTGCCGACTCAATGAAAATTTCTTGAAAGTCTCATTTCTCTCTTCTCAAACCTTCATGTTTGCTCCTTTTTCTCCATTAAAACTACCTTGTTTTCATAAGTCCTCTTCTTTCCATTTATGAAATTTTCCACTTTCATAGTTAAAAACTCACTTTTTTTAACTATTTCGGAACCCCCAAATTCATTAAAACCTTGAAATTTTTCATAAAAAATAGAGTTTCATTGCTATGGACCTAAGCCCCTTGGGCTAAGTCCTAAAACCACTTCCCCTCACATGCCCATGTGTTAAAACCAAACGCCAAGACTTTCGGCGCTAATCGCAAATATCCAACGGGTGCATGACTTTGAACCTTTACAAAACTCATTTTCCTTTGTAAAACCCAAAAAACCCACTTTCCGAAAGTTCTAAGTTAAAACTTAAAACCACGTGCTGAATATAAATAGGTTGATTGAAAAGAGCTGATTGCGCAATCACAATCGGAAACAATACAAATGGGTTGATCGGAAAGACTAGGCTCAATGGCCCGATTGCGATTCGCCCTTGTTTCTATACTCCCGGGCATATTGCATTCCATAAAACCACCGGCCCCGCAATCGGGCGCCTTTTTCTTTACTTATATATATATTTTTCGCCTGATCCATTATAAACTTATGAATATTGCAAAACTTTGGTTTTCATATGTTTAAATGGTTTTTCGCCGGTATGTAGGTCGAAGCAATCCTGACCGTTGATCTAGGTCTTCGATCCAACTGTCCGCGCACAATCGCATCGCAACTTTCCTCATTGCGCAATCGCATGCCCATCTCTGCGACCTCTGATTGCCGACCCCCGATTAAATCCCGACCGTCGATCTTGTTCTCAGATCAACGATACTTCAATATGGCCACATGTAGATCGTGATGTAGTCGCATTCGCGCGTCCCGGGGCCCCTTCCAGTTTATTACGAGCGTCATTTTAAATGATGATCAACGACCTGCATTCTCAGATCTGATCTTGCCCCCGCTTCAGCTTCTACGATTCATTTTCCGGCAAGTCGATACGATCTGCTTCATCTTATTTCGCTAATGCAAAGTTTCATCGCAGTGTTTCAATCGCATGTTGTTAAGTGACCTCCTCGATTGCGATCCTCCGATTAGGTCTGGACCGTCCACATGTCCAGATCAGACGGTCCAAAACCACCCCGCTTGTTTTCCTCTCCCCGCTCTCCTTTTCCTTTTGCGCAGATCTCCACCGTTGGATGTTTTCATCCAACGGCTATGCTCCTCTCCCCGCCATCTGAAGCAGTTTAAACCTAAAAACGCAGGATTTCTTTATGAGTTTATGTTTTATGCAGGTTTTAAAGAGTCTTCGTCATTACATTGAAGAAAAGCCGGGATTTTGGGGTTGGGAATAGCAGACGGTCCAAACTTGCCAGCTTTGAAAAAACCATTCTGGGGGCTTATTTGAATGTTTGATCGAGCGTTCCAGCACATTATAGTAAAAACACGTACGTACATTGACAGAACATACTTTACGTTTTTAACGTTTAAAAACATAAGTTTTGAAGATGACACACAGAGATTGAAGATTGAGAACAAATTTGGGGATCACGAGTATAAGGTGAATATCAAAGTCATTAAACTAAAGCAGTGTAAAAAATCAAAAAGATACGTAGGCGAAAAGGACTTTAGCTGTTGCATTTGAAGGCCAGTGTTCCTCGACTATTGGAGCCACCTGTTGTCTCAAAGCATTCAAACAGGGGCCGAACTTATTGAAGAAAATCAGATATTCACCTCCAGCGCAACCAAGGAATTACTTCTGCAAGAGAAGAAATGCAAAAAATATCTGCAAAGTCACTCCACACAGCGTACAGAGCCTCAAAGTCAAACAAAGCTTCCACCGAGCTTTGATATTTATTATGAAACAGTTAATGTAGTGACCCACCTGTAAATTTTTCCCTCGAGCCTCTCAAAGGGCCGAGAAGTCTTCACTCTGCATTAACTGTCTTTGAGATATTTTGTTAAAATCTCACCTCCTCATCTTCCTATAAATACTTCTACAGAAGAGGAAAAAAGGGTTGGTTGCAGAACTTTGAAATACACTTGAGCTTGAGACTTCTATTTGTACATAGTATTCATTGGCCCTTGAAGCTCTGTTTGTGCTAGAGTAGTTAGGTTGAATAGTGAAGATGATTGCTGAACTGAAACATTGGACTTGAAGTTTGTAGCTGGTTTGACATCAATATAAAGGTTGTTTCATGGGATCCTGATCTATATTGACGGTGATGTTATTCTCATTTGTAACTTGTTGTTTTATTTTTGTTTTCATGATGTTTCATTTTCCACTGTAAAGAACAGTTTAAACAGGGTTAGGACCTGCTGTACATCAGTAACTTTCTCTGGCTGAGAAATCTTTATTCGAATGTTTTCTTCCAATATGTGTTGTTTAGGAATGACTTAATTCAGTTTTAGGTATGAGAATGCTGGTGTACCCTCATTTTATCGTCCTAGCTGAATATTATTTCTGAATGTTACTTTCAGTATGTGTTATGTGATGATGAACTGAAGGAAGATATGGTTAGCCCTGGTCCCAGACTTGTCTGCATAACTAACAGATTGTTTCCCTTGGAATGTGTTAAAAGCTGGCTAGTTTAGAAGCACTTGCTAGATCTTAGACCAATCTGTGTTATCTTTGTGTTTCCCCTTGTTTTGTATGTTTTCTATTGGAAGTGTGTCAAAGGCTGACCGGTTTAAAAGTACTTTTCAGATCCTAGTCTGCTTTCGTGTACTCCTTAAGTGTTCATCAAAGGCTGACCGGTTTAAAAGTGCTTATCAGATCCTAGGCTGCTCTTCGTTCTGCATCTGTTTAATTCCCCTTCTTGATGTACCACTCCATTCCATAAATCAAACTTTAAAGAGATCCTTAGACATAGATGACTTTCCCCTTGGATCACACTTGATGTTGTTATTCAATTAAAGCCCAGATATGACTCCATAGCCCAATGGACTAAAAACCAGCGTTATATCTATCTATCTGCCAAAACTGTTCTATTTGCTTGCAACTTCTCACTTTTGAAACTTTTTGCACTTAGGACTTTCCCCTCAAGTAACATTTCATGCTCAACCATCCAAAACAAGACAAAACCCTTGGCCTTCATAACTAGCCTAATATCATTACCTTAAGCTTTTCAAAGATAATATCCATCTTTGTACATATTGGAGAGATCCCTCTCCGGATTCAGGAGGGCTAGATCCTAGAATCCCAAAGTTGGTTGAAATGATGTTAACTCTGTGATTGGACTCTCCCAATCTTGCTAATAAATTACAGAGACCTAACACACCACTCTCCTTCTGCAGGGTCTAGTGGGACTATCACCCTCGTACCTTCATTCTCAAACACCATGCTTCTTTTCTTTAGGTTGATAATGCCTCCCATGTCTATTGCCCAATCCAGTCCTAGTAGTGCAGGATATGGGTCCGCATCTTCCACAATCTGAATTACCTCAACATCGGCGCGTACCTTAATACCTGTGATATCTACCCTAATCTTTGACAACCTTCCTAATGGTATGATCTTCTGTTGGTTGGCCATGCATAGCTAGATAGTACACCATTCCAATTTAGGCTCTCCCATCCGCTGCCAATTTTTCTTGGGCAATACGTTCGCATCTGACCCTAGGTCCAAAATAACATGATCCATTTCATAGTCGCCAATCTGCGCTGATGATTTTTCGGACTTCAGGTTTTTCCAATAGTATATATATATACCTTAACTCCTGATCTACCAAGCATTGAGAGGGATCAAATCTCTTGAGGTGCAAACCTCTTTTAGAGGAAAAATACATGTGATCCCTCTAGACTCTTGGTAGATCCAGAGTGATGATGGATCTAGGTTTCTTTAATTAATTACTCGGATAGGCGTGTTTAGTTTGAAATAGAGCTTCCAACATTTTAGTTTAATTATCAATCATTATTGGGTAGATGACATGGATTTAATCGCTATAGAACATTCTAGAATACCCCTAATAGTAACCATAGATCAAACATTGAGATTTATATGAAAATTAGTTATGCTCATTTTGACCTTTTAATTAACATTGATTAATTAAGAAAATGTCCTATGAACATGAGTTATGATTTTTTGGACATGTGGTATTAGTAAAACATGGTATTGACCCATGATATTTTAACAATTCCTATTAATAATTTCTATGGTACAGTGAGGGTAAATGTTAAGAATCTTGTTACATGTTGTTTTTTAATGTATATATGTTTAACTTATATATTAATTATTTTTAATAATATTTTTTTTTTTAAGTTTGGTGGTACTTTTCATTTTTCTTTTTCTTTTTTAATCCATCTTCATCAACATGTCCAATACATCACCCCGATAGGGGAAGGGAATTGAACCTGTGATGAGTGCAATAACAATGCGCCTCATCACCGTTTAACATAGACCCCACACACAATTCTTTTTAATAATAATAATTTAAAATAAAGTTATAATTTAGTCAATTTTATAAATAAAAAAATATATATATTCTTGAGAGAGTAAAATATATCATAAGTTGAATTTTGATGTTTATAGTCATTTACCAACCATTTAATTTACATGGATACGCTAATAATATTTAAATTTAGTTCAATATTTTTTTACTATTTTATAGCATAAAATTAAAATGTTAAAAAATTCTAATTAATTTCCTATCTTCTTCTTGTAAAAATTAAAATGTAATAAAAATATTTTAAAATATTAAATTTAATTTTATGATAAAATAGTAATTATTTTATACTTAATAATATTAATAAATGTTAAATATGTTAAATTATTAAAAAATACAGAAATTTTAAAATAGTTTTTTTTCTTTTTTCAATTCATAATCTCAAATTGATTTTAGAAAATAATTATAATGTGACATGTTCCATACATGTTCACTTGCAACCTCATGATTTTTGTTGTTAAATATTATCAGAGAGTTCATTCTTTTATTTTAGCTAGTTTTAGAGATGACCACAGTGTATTGGTTGACATGTTCCACGCATGTTCACTTGCAACCTCATGATATTTATTGTTAATTATTATTAGAAAGTTCACGATTTTATTTTAGCTAGTTTTAGAGATGATTACACAATATATTGGTTGTGACATGTGCCACACATGTTCACTTGCAACCTCATGATTTTTATTGTTAAATATTATTAGAAAGTTCATGATTTTATTTTAGCCAGTTTTAGAGATAACTATACAATATATTAGTTTAGTTTTTATTATTGGGTATTATCCGGACTAAAATTTATTTTATAGTTTTGGATTAACATTTTAAATTATATAGAATTTATTAAAAAAATAAGCTTTATTAATTTAATAAAAAGGCTAATGGTTGAAAATATAAATATCTCATAAGAATATAAGTGGATTTTTTTATAAACTATTTAAAAATTATTTCAAATATCTAATTTTAGATTAAATTATCAAATGGTTTAATTTTACTTCAATAATAACTAGTCTAGATTCATTTTAATTTTAGATCTACCAAATCCTAAAAGGGATCAAATCTCTTTTCATTCTAAAAGAGTTTTGCATATCAAGATATTTGATCCCTTAAGCACTTAGTAGATATAAAGTTAAGATGGATCTAGTTTCATTTAATTTCCCCTTTAAATAGATTGTATTCCACATGAATACCATGAGTCAATACCATAGGCCATTTTCATTTTTATTATTATTCTATTTTTATAGAATTATTTTTATTTTTACTTTTTTATTTTATTTGGCCCATTAAAATGTTTATATTATATTGATATTTTTATTTAATTATTATTATTGTTGTTGTTATTATTATTATATATAATTTGACTTAGTTAAAATATTAAACATTACAGTAAAACATATCTCCATTACTATGATGAAGAGGAGAGCTAGGCAATAAGGAGTTAACTTATATCTATAAATTATTATTATTATTATTATTAATTGAGAATTATATTATAAAAAATTATCCCTTAAAAATTAATAGAAATTATGAGGAAAAATGAGATGACCATGCCTCCTCATTAGATCTTGGAGTGGTTGGCACAATGCGATGTTATCTCTTCTACTTCGTTTCAAATTTCACTAGAGGGTATCTTTAGCCCCATGTGATAAGGTTTAAGGAGAAGGCTATGTCACACTCGTGGAATGGCTCCCCCACCTTTTGAGGGAGTCTCAACTCTCATACTCATTGCGTTATAGTGGAAGTGGTGGTAGTTGAGACTCAAGGAGTAAGCTCTCCCCCACCCTCATGGAGTCTCAACTCTTGCTACTCAACTAGTGTTATAGTGGTAGTGGAGGCTCAAGGAGTAGACTCCCCACCCTCGTGGAGACTCAACTCGTATACTCTTGGTGTTATAGTGGTAGTTGAGGATTAAGGAGTAAGCTCTCCCCCACCCTCGTGGAGTTTCGACTCTTGCTACTCATCTCTTGCTAAGTCTTAAATTTCTCCACCCTCCTGAAGTCTTGGCTCTTGCTAAGTCATAAATTCCTTAGATATATGACATACATGTTGTTGGATATACTCTTGGTGTTATAGTAGCAACCACTAATCTTGGGCCTCACTCAAATTACTTCAACAAATTACCAATTCACCATGATTAATAAAAATTAAAATAAAAATGAGAAAACACAAATTTTTTACTTAACATTTAAACATAAACACTTGAACCATAAGTAATCCATAGTTAATTTATGTGAAAATCAACCATTACCAACATTATCAACATATTTATATGAAAATCTTTCATTATTAATATAAATTTAGTTCCATAAAATCGAAACAAAATTGAGGATGGTAGTTTTGTGTCCTAACCAAACTAGATAACATGATACTAAGTGGGTTGATCGAAGTAGCTAACTTGATAACTTGCACGTAAGTCTTTATCGAAGAACATTTGCACTTGAAAATTTTGAATCTGGGATCACCTCCCCTTAATATTGAAAAATAATAATAGTATTTAATGCATTTCATTCACATAATGAGGCCTTAAAGTTCAAACGTAATCCCTAATCATATTTTCAGAATTAAAGTCTCGTCTTTATTGGTACGTTAAGACTCTTGTTGTGAACATGGAAATGGTATTGTTGAGGAATTTGATATTACGTTAGGGTTAAGAATGGTTTGTTTCATATCCCTGATAGGGGTTCCCAACCGAAAATATATTTTAGGCAAAACGAAGGTCACCGTGATCCGGCTCTACCCAACAATGAGTATCATGCAGTGGGTTTGTATGGCTAAGTGGTACGCGGCTCTTGGAGAGCGGGCCATTGCCTCCACTTGTCTCATGACAGCAAGGAACGGTTATACGTGAGGCCTACGAAGAGAGGAAGGGTTTTCATATTAATTTCACATGGTAGAGTGTTAGGAAACTTGGGATTGTCAACAACTTGAGACATTCGTTCCACTCATTCCGAGCAGGTATGAAGCTAAAAACATTGGAGGGTTTGGATATGTTGTTGATACAATCTATAGTTGATAATGGTACATTAATGATCCAGTCGATAATGGAACATTAATGATTCCTCCATATGGAGGTCCTTGGGATGGTGGAATACTAGGAGAAGAAACCAACCCACCTCATGCTAGTATGGGGCATTGCTTCAACCATGTTTTATGTTTTTATGTTGGGTAAAGGAAATATCAGGCTTGTTTGTGTATATAATGGTTTATTTTTTTGTCTTAGGTTAGCGAGTACTTGAAATATTCTCAGGGAGGTGAATATCAGTATCACTACATGCAGGTTATGTGTCAGAACTTTATTCTTATTTCTCCACCGTTTTTTCATAAGGTCACTTCCGTTTAAGTAGCTACCCTCTTACGTTGGTGTTGTTATGTTTATACCTCTGAGGGTTTGTCTCAATATTATTCCAGGTCCTTATTATATACCCTTGGTGGTTTAAGTCATCTCAAATTATCTGGCCAACCATAACTCCCACTGTGTTTTGCATGTGTTGGTCATACCTTCATAAAGTTCCTATAGCAAGTTAATTTGTAGTGTTTTTTTACAGGGTCAAGTGTAAGTATCTGATGCTTTTCATTTGTTTTTTAGATATCTCCTCGTCGGGTCTTGTGTTTGATATGGTGCTTGTACTCTCCTCTATGGACCCATAATCCATTGAACCCTTTGGAATATATTTCAATTGTCCAGTTTTGGTCGCAGGTGTCTAGTATCATGGGTCTTTCTCCATTTGATTCTAGTTGTGTCCACTTCAAAATCTCCTGGGGTATATCACTGGAGCTACATGGGCCTATACACTTGTTCGTCTTGCTCTAAAACACTCTGGGGGTTCGTCTTCGTCTAAAGCTAAAATGTTGTGGGTTTATCAATGACATATATATTGTAACTTACACTGCACAATCCAATCCTTTTGTCAAGACACATTGTGTAATTGGGTTAACAAGCACCACATGTCTTCCAAACGTGCATAGTAGTTGGCTTTGTTGGTTGTGTCGAGTTACCTTTAAGTTTTCTTGTAGGCACAAGTTTAGCATAGCCCCACAAAAATGCTTGCCTAGTCATAGTGGTGGCACATCAAGGGCTTCATCCTCCAAACATCATTAACTCCTCGAATGGGAGTCCATATAAATTTTCTTTGATGTTATTCCCATGGATGTGCGTAGAGAAATCCACACCCTTGAGGCCAAAGAATTTGGTGATCGTTTGTACTTCTTCGACTCTGAAATCTGCACGAGTAAAACCAAGAGGGTACCAAATCCAAGAAAACTTTGGAAGAGAATATTTTATTTCATGCACTGCATTTCATCACATAGGCAAACGAAAACTCTGCTTCACATGGTGCTCTAGGATAAGCAAGTAGATAATTACAAAATCTTTGCAAGACACGAAGATTTGAAGAGGATATTGAGGGATATTCATTGTGACATAGATGACATTATTGTACGCTTGAACAAAATGGAATAATACATTGTCTCAGAATCCGGAAACCAGTCTGTTGCACCTCATAATGGAGAAGCAATGATAAATGCTCCTCCTATGCGAGATCGTCCAGTGATCATATTGGATTATTGAATCATGTTCAGTTCTTCTCATGTTTGGATCTTCTCTCATGGGGTATGGCCTCTGTTCAATTCAAACCAAAGCTATGGAAGAGGTTTGTGTATGACACCTGCGATATGGCCACATGGTCAGGAAAAATTGGATCTATTTTTCCAGCATCTTAATAATCAATCTAGCTCCATTGAGTTTACTATGGAATGTGAAATTAATGGTAGCCTTCCTTTCCTCGATGTCCTTATTTCAAAGAAGGATTATGTCTTTTCCTCCCACCAAGTTTTTCAAAATAAAACCCACACAGAGTAGTACCTTCATGCTAAGTCTCGTCTTTTCCTTGATAAAATATTGGGTGTTCTAAACACTTTTAACTACTTTTGCGTTAATAGTTTCTGATGAGAACCACCTTAATGATGAAAATAACCATCACCTTAATGTATTCATAAATAATGGATATAGTAGGCACCAATGTCTCAAAGCTTTCCTTAAAGCTGACATAGGTCCTAAGGGTAGAAATTAACCTAGAGATTGGAGTTTAGGGGTGCATATTTCATTTATCCAAGGGACCATTGATAATATTGCGAAGATCCTAAGGAAACATAATGTTCCCTCGACCTTCAGACCCATAAACACCATTCATAGCTCCCTAATATTAGTGAAATACCCAGTGGACCCTAAGAATATGAAAGGTGTTTATGTTATCCCATGTTCGTGTGGAACTCCCTACATTGGTGTAACTGATCACTCCTTAAATCAAAGGATTCAAGAGCATGCAGTCGACATCAGGCATGGAAGGACCCACTGCTCAACATTAGTAGAACATGCAAAAAATATGAAACACTGCATATGCGTTGAAGAGACTCGGGTCATTGCAAGGATTGATTATTTCCATCACCAAAAGTTTAAGGAACCCTTAGAGATGGAAAGGAGGCCTAGTAATCTGAATAGAAATGATGGATGCAAAATTATAAGTTGTTGGATCCCTACCCTTTCGCCTTAATTTTTATTTATCCCATTGTTTTTGTCTTTTATCCTCAAAATTCCCCCCTTCCCATGTTTCATGTCTTTGTTTACCTTTTATGGCCTTGAGATTTCTAGCTACGTTTATTTTTATTTAATTTTCGATTCTGATTAATTAATTTTTGCATTATGTAATCCTTTAATTTATTATTATTGTTATTATAATCTGAATAGAAATGATGGATGCAAAATGAGAAGTTGTTGGATCCCTACCCTTTCGCCTTAATTTCTATTTATCCCATTGTTTTTGTTTTTTATCCTCAAAATTCCCCCCTTCGTGTGTTTCATGTCTTTGTTTACCTTTTATGGCCTTGAGATTTCTAGCTACTTTTATTTTTATATATTTTTGGATTTTGATTAATTAATTTTTGCATTATGTAATCCTTTAATTTATTATTATTGTTATTATTATTAATAATAATTTCATTTTTCTCAAATTTCTTTCCCTAAATAAATAAACTATCTTTTAAATTATTGATTTAGTCTCTTTCACTCTTTTAAAAATATTCTTGACTTTTTCCTTTCAGTATTTTATTTTCTTGGTCAATAATTATAATAGTAATAAGAATAATAATAATCATAAAATTAAGTAATTGTTCAATTGATTTAATATGAATTAATTCGTAACTTTGATTTTTGACCTTGATATTATATTATTTATCAATTATTCCAGTAGACCTCACTTATTCAATCTATTTAATCTAGTGCCTAGATCTGATTCCACACTGAATGGTTATAAACGCGTAGACATAATTTCTCGAATGTGACTTTTATAGAAAGATGTCTTGTATTCAAGATATGTATCATAGAAGTCTAAATTTGGAAAATAAATTTGTGTTGAGGTAGACATAAAGAACCATGGTTTCAAGTTAATTTCAAATATCTCATTAGTTTGGTTAAAAAATTTAAAAGTCATATTCATTTTAGATTTATTTTAATTATGGATTTATCAAATTTTTAGAGCGATGTAATTTTTTGAGGTGCAACCTCTTTTAAAGTTAAAAGAGGTTTAATCCTTTTTTGCACTTGGTAGATAAATAATTAAAATGGATCTAGGAGGGTTTAATTATTAAAATGGATCTAGGAGGGTTTAATTATTAATTATCATTATTTATTTTATTTTATATTTTAAAAAAAATTTAAAAAAATCCTCTTTTTTAATATATAATTTGACTAAGTGAAGATGTTTTAAATAATAACAAAAATAATTTATTTATTTTGTTTTATTTTATTTTTATTTTTGTGTAATTTGACTGAGTCAAAATGCTTACATAACGTAAGATAACATGACATGACAATATCTCTTCATACTGGGTTACCTCTCAATGCAATAAATAAATTAAATTCAAAAGATCTATTTTATCAAGAACAAGGAGTTCCATATATTAGTTTAATGTCTAGCTTGGTTGTGACTTTAAAATTAAATTATGATTATGATTATTATATTGAAAAGTCTTTTTCCTACAAACAAGGGATCTCATACATTAATTTATATCTAGCTTAGTAGTTACATTATATATATGTATGTGTGTGTGTGACACACACACACACACACACACACACACACATATATATATATATATATATATGAAAATAATGGATATTGATTTGTATAAGATAAAAAATTGGCTTCTAGACAAGTACAGGCTTACAAAAAACTTCATGTTCCAAAAATTCACTACTATCAGAAGACCAAAACATTGAAATTGTGTTATTATGACAATTATTTTGAGCACATGTTTGTTATAGACTTGGAAAAACACTTCTAACAACAATATATATCTACAAAGCATCAAAATAAACCAAAATCACAAGAGGAACATCTCTATATATCATAACAAAAATTCAAGTTTATCCCAATGTTCCAACCACGTGCTCGCCTCTGGCCTTTTCCTTCACAGGTTCCACACTAGTCTTGTTTTCTTCTTCACTAAAAAAATCAACCTTGATGGATTTTTCGTCTAGGTCCATTATTAAAGCATTTAACACTAAAAATTTAGTCCGAACCTCCATTTGGAGCTACTCCAATTTGCATCAAAATAGCTCATTTTGGTATCCATGAGAAGTTTCATGGACTTTTTCACATCTTCCCCTACATGTTTCCCATGTCAGAGAGTGAGAAAAAATGCTTCAAAAAAATCAATCTAGTGTGCTAGCAAATTTTTGAATTGAGATTAATCGACATCTTGACACTGACCACATTAAATCATCATGGTAGAGTGGTGATGCTTAAAACTAGAAATTGTAATGAAAGAAAACCACTTTTGGTTACAAAAGAGTATCCTAAGATGCAATGTATGTGAAACTCCACTCCTTAAATAATCGCAACTCCTTTGGAAGCGGCACCTTGTGCTAATGATATACCAGGCTCCCATATCTAAATCCATGAATCGATGAACTCTAAGAATTATCATGAAAGAGATATAGAGGTACAAGAGAATTAAAACTATCCTGCAGATAATTGAATGTGTTTCCATCACTGAGGCTTTCAACACCAATATAGTCCCCACCCTTTGAGATTTAACACATGATATCACTTGTAAACAATGTTATCAGAACCAGATCGGACAACAGAACTAGTGGAACCGACCAGTCCAACCTTTTTTGGCCCAAAACCAGTTCGAATTGAGCCTAAAAAACAGAATAGATCAATTCGGTATCGAACCAACCTATTCTACTAAACCGACCAGTTCAGGACTGGTTTTGTGCAATTTTTACCTTCCTAAGTCAATGTTTAAAAAATGGCTTATTTTATTTTTTGATCTTTTCATTTGATTGGCCCATTTCTAATTCTCCCCTAGGCCAACCTAATACTCAATCCTATGGTCCTATTATTGCTATGCATTTCATGGTAAAAGTGACATTCTCCTTAATTTTTCATTTCCATTTTTTTACATAAACTTTTAACATTACCATGAAATGACTCTGGATGTTTGAGGGTGGTTCCAACCTCATAGGATTTAATATGGAGAAAATGTAATTTTGGATTTTACTCAAAATGCAACAGACTTAACAATTTTTCAGGATATCAGGATTGCATGGATTGAAACGTTTCCATTGGATTTTTTCATGTACAAGGGAAAGAAACTAGTATTCAATAAAGAGCACTGATTCGTCTATGTAATTCAATGTTAGTGGCAATGGTTGTCAAACTCCTCTATCATGACTCTAATAAAAATATATTCATCACTCAAAAAAAATCTTGACTTGACATGCTACGCTTTTTCTATCTTATTTTAATGCTTAGAGGGTTATATTGATGATGAAGTTCCCAACATATATAGGAAATGATTACAGACTTGGATGTTACTCATTCTTCAAATGAGGATGATGACGATGATCAAGATGATGATTCTAATGATGACATTGTCAATTAGCACTTATGGGTTGTATTTGTAGTAATGTAGACTGTAGTAACATACTATCATGTTATTTTGGACTATAAAGGCCATTTAGAGTCTGCTTCTTGATGTTTTTTGGTTCAATGATGTTTTGCACTAAGTGCTATTTTGGTTATATGAATTATTCCTTGCTATATAAATGATTAATTTTGCATATTTTTGTATAAATGGTTTGGATTCATATGGATGCACATAAATATATATGTTTTCTTTAAATATGAATATTTTATATCTTTTCAGTAAACCATTTTTTTTCCTGTTGTTTTACCGATTTTGGTCCAGTTACAGCCGGTTCTTGGTCCACAAGGTTTTTCGGTTTGATTACCGGTTCAATTCTAATAACATTGCTTGTAAATGTCATCCATTACTTCTAATCGCCAGTTTTTAAGGTGATTTAGATGGGGATTAATTCCCTTTAAATTGCATGGTTGTGTTTATTAATTTCGGTGACCTTCCCTTACTTATTTGTGTCTACCTTCGAGCCAATGACACAATATTTGATGTGAATGGCTCCACCTTTAAGGGTTGTTCAAATTTCCTTATGAAAAAGTTGTGTAAACTTATAAGAATTTTTATTTTCTAAATCCATGTTCAAGGGATAGGAGAATTAAAATTCAATCCTTGGTCCAATACTAACTTACTTTGCTCCAAAGTAGCTCCTTGATTAGCCATGGAATCCATTACTGTGTTTAAATTTCTCAAGTCATGAAAGAACTCAATTTGCTCAAATTGCATTGTTTGCAAAACAATTCATTAAAGGATTGAAGTAAAAAAATTTCTTTGTGACCCTTTATCTTTTTGCAGCTGGTGGATGAGAATCATTGAATCTCCATAGGTTTTTAATTTGATAATCTTCCTTGTCAATGTGATTTTGAGGCCCTTCCAAAGTGTTAAGTATTCATCTTGTTTATTGGACGCAATACCAAACCCCAAGAATATTTTGTTTATGTTTGTTCATTGGGACAAAAAATAACTGCTCTTGCTCCTTCCACCCCATTTTTATGATTATTATCTTGAGAAATGCTTTAGAGTATCATTAGTATCATATCCCTATGAATGAGGTCATTCTTTTGAATTTTAATAGCTTCCACTTTTTTTTATTTCAGATTTTTATTTATTTATTATAAATTATAACTTTATGATTCATTTTTCATTTTGGTAACACTCTATCTTCTCCCTCATGGCCCATATAGTTCTATACTAAGGCTTTCCATCGATGCATCAATAAGAAGTTACCTATGTGTAAAAAGCTAACTTGAGAAAAATAATTTAAAGCCACTCGCAAAAAACATCATTGTTGTATGGTCATTGGTACTTGTTACAACCCTGAATTAGTAGCCTTGACATGGTCTCGTCAAGATGATAATTGGTAACCACATGGGAGATGCACATATTCTCACATCATCACTATATTCTCTCAGTTTAAACCAACTCCTATAATTCTATGGGGGCTATCTCAATCACTTGATTGATTCAACAACAAGTTAGTGAAGTATTGTCTAAGACCTTATGTTAGATGAAGGTTAGGATTTAATAAAACATGAGTGATAAATTTGATATGTGAATAAATGTAGAAAATAGAAACCAACACTTAAGAAAGAGTGAAATTCCCAAAAAATTACTATCTTTGATGTCCCAAATTGAGGTGAGGGTGAATATAACAAGTGAGGTGATATTTCTTTGAAGTATTTTTATTATATTACTAAAAGAGGAAGAGTTTATTGTTTTCCAACACTTCAAACACCTGTAAATGATAAGATATATAGAAAAAACAAGGTTGAAGTGTTCTTGAAGCTACTTAGGAGCATGGAAACACACTAGAATCAAGTATTCATGGGTACTAATGCTAGGGATATGAAATATTAGTTAAATGATATCCCAACAATAGATATATGCATTAAAATATAAAAGTACAATGATATGAAACAATAATGCATAAATTGGAGGGGTAATCCACCTAGGAACAGGTTCAAATTTCCTACCAATAAAAATATAACATTTTCCATCACTTTTGAATGCTTAAAAAATTTCAATTGAGAAGAATATGAAATTTAAACCAATTCTAAAGAAAATCAGGGTTTATATGGTTGGATTTTTTTGTATTTCTTTGAAACCCTAAGCTGGGGCTTCACAAAACCTTGTAGAATATGGTTGTAATTTTATTGCAGATTTCAAAAGACCTTGAAAAACCCTTAAAAAAAAGAGTTAGAAAATTAATCCACAAAAAGGGTTTGATTTTATCTTGGGCTATTATATGTTGCTATAAAGGCACTAAACCCAAGATGTGCACCTTGAAATTAGACTATTTTTGGTATTTTATCTTTTAAAATTTTCTTTTGTATTTTATATTTTTACATTTTTATGGAGTTTTCAATAATATAAATAAACAAAATGTGAAGAACTTGGAAATCATAAAAATTTATGGTTAGTTGTTGGATTGAGGGCTAATGCCTTATCTCCACTAGGGCTTAATGGGGTTAACATGAATTTCCATCTTAAGTTTTTTATTCAATATTTATGGAATTTGGACTAGGAAAAGAAGTTAGAACCCTAGAAGTTAAATTACCTTATAGTTTAATCAAGACAAGTTATGAAACCAAGCCCTATTAGAAGAGATCCCTCCAAGGGAAAAGCCTTCAACCATAAGATCAATTATGGAATGAATAAAATCAAAACCCTTGTTTATGAACCTCTAGGGTATGGCCCAACAAGGAAATTTAATGCTTACATCACAACAATAAGAGAAAAGTGAGAGATTTAACCTACGCATATTCCTTTAAGAAAAAAAGTTTCCCCTCAATGGATCAAACTTTATAGCCTTATAATACTCTTAAGTAAGCACAATGTTGTCTTTAGAATTATGTATAATAGCAAAGAAAAAAAAACTTCAAAGTCTACAACAAAGCTTCATGAAAATATTACCTTATAACATAATGATCTCAACAATTCACAATGATTTGGGAGGAGAGTGAGCCCTCAATAGATAAAAGAGGCTCTCAACGTCTCTCCCCATCTTACTCCTCAGAGAACGGTAAGAAACTTCAAGAAATATTCACTTATCATCTAAAAAAGGCTTGGAGACTAAATCATTACATAAAATTATATTTGCATTTCTTGAAAACTGATATGGATTTACGAAGTGAATGAAATGAAATACAAATTTATAACAAAAACATAGAGATATAAGAAAACTTGACTACTGTTAATAAATGGAATGTGTTGAAATTGTAAATAATGAAAAATGAAACAAACTCACTCGAATGTTGGTATCTTATCTTTGAGAAGAGATGTGAAAACTATGTGCATTCATCATAGCACATTCAATGAGGCTGAAAGGCCCTTTTTAACACACAACAGTAAAGAGGAAACCATAAAGATTCAAAAACCTAACCCTAGGAGATGAAATTGCAAAAGGATTGTGGCCCCGATGGGGTTAGTTGGTACATCAACTTCCCAGGGTCACAAATTTTTCATACGATCTTCGTTTGTCATGTCGGGTAGACTGTTGGGAAGGTATAATTGAGAAGTAGAAATTATATCCAATCTTAGGCCAAAGATTATCTGAATTTGAATTTTAGTTTTGCTATGCTAATTTCATCTTTACATTTATATTAAAAGTGATGATATTTTCTTCTGGTACATGGGCTTATTGAAGTTCTTATGATTGATTGACAAGTAAATGTGAGGATATTAAGTTGAATACTTGAACATTAAAGCATGGAAACTAAATTTTGAAGAGAAGAAAACAAACACACAACAAACCATCACAATTGAATCATTAACACTTTGTTTTGATGAAGGAGTTCACCACTCCTAGGCTACATCTCCTTGGTCCAGCTTCCATGGCATGGGCCTTTGTATTAGATCAATTGTGAAAATAATGTTGTTTACATTCTCCTATTACCTCTGAAACCTACTCCAATGTGTCCAAAACATCAAAATATACCAAGAATGACTCTTCCTGAGCCAAATTTGGTCGAAAATTGCTTGAGTTATGGCCAAAACCAATTTTCATACAATATCTCCTCCAAATCTAGAGAAGACTCTAGATACCTCCAAAAATTTGGTGGATTACGCTGAAATAAGAGGCTCCGCTCAACCCACAGCCAATTAACAATTGGATTAATTAATAGTTAAGACTGCATTTAACTGTGATAAGCATGTCTTAACTGCACCTTAACCATATTTCATAAACTTGTTTTAATTAGAATTTAACCCACGACTTAGTGGAAATAATCATGGATTAAGGAGTTAAACTTCACCCGTTGGTTTCGGCTCTGCCCATGGTATTTGCAGTGTAGTCATATGGGAGGGGCTTGCTTGCAGGGCTGGCCCCCTCCGAACCCTTGCCATCAGATCCATCAAACTTCAAATAGTGGTTACAACTATATAGGGTTAATACCCAAAGATAGATGAGGCAGTAAGTCGTTGGAGTTGTGTGGGGGTAGGTCATGGGTTTGAGCCTGACCACCGCACCAGAATTTTTCTCCAAATTATAATGTTCAACACTTAGTTAAAAATTTTGGTTAACGAAATATTTCACCCGAAATATATGTGTCTGCCTGTCTATGGTTTAGAATTTGGGTTATGAAATAGATTCAGCCCGCATAATACATGCCTGACTAATGGTCAAAACTTTGGTTATATGATATATGTAGCCCGAAATATGTATGCAGTCAGAAATTTGGTTTATAACATAAATTCAGACTTTGACATAGTCTTCGATCAATTCCCGAGGGTTGGATGTGTCCACCAGAGCAGGCACATGGAGGCCCCTGGCTGTGCCACGTGTCCAACTCTGGTTGGAATATTCCAACTAAAAAACATTCTCCTTCAACCTTAGGATAAACTATAAAAAAAAATCACCTCCAGAGTTCACTGGCGAATCTTGTTGTGACACTTGTCACGGTGTCATTGGGCTAAAACTGGAGAAAACTCCTTGAATATACCTGTAGTGCTGACTGGGTTTCCATGTCATCAACCTGTCACAGTTCTGCAAATTGTTTTAGCTATTTGAGAAAACGAACAACAAGTCATAACTTCCTCACCCAGAGTCTGTTTTTTTATGAAACAAATTGCATCGAGTTCCTGGCAAGGAGATCTACGTTGTCATTCTGGTTTGGATCATTTATTATAACTTTAATTTTTTAGCTTAATACTGAGCCTCTGATCGAAATAGTATTTCTATCTCTTGGGCCACTTCCAAAAGAAAAAGAAAAAATATTTTTTAAGGCCTTAAAATGTCCCTGGAAGGTCAAGACCCAAAAAACTATAGAAAAACTACCAAAATGAAGAACTATGATTTGAGTTAGTGGATTAGGTGGATGAACATTGATATCTGCCTAGATTAGTCCTCCCCCCTTAAGAAGAAATGGTCTCAATTAAATTTTAGGTACCCATTAGTATGAGAAAAATTATACTAAAATTGGCCCTGGGCGAACCATTTTCTTGGTGCAGGAGCTACCCTACATTGACAACCCAATAAAGTTAGATCATCTATTGGTGATTTCCTTTAGCCTGTGTGTGCACGATCTAATCAATGACTACCTATTCCATGCAGTCATGGTTGAGCTATGTTGGGTTCAACTAATTTTCTATCTTTGATGTGTCCAATAATGGTGGAAAGTATGGCTAAAGAAGGTCCATATTGAACAATAGGTGTAAGCTGAGGAAGGGGAAAATACTTAACTCAAAAGCATTTTTTTCCACAACCTTAGTGATAGTGTAAAGTTCATATAAAATAGGATGTTCAGCCTCTAATGGCGTCCTGTAAGGTGTTCATTTTGAAAATGCAACCGAACCTTGTCTCCCACCTGGAATTTGTGTGGCACCCAACATTGATCAATGGCATTAATTATACTTAGTATTAGCTTTGTGTAAGATATCATGGACCTATTGATAGATGTTTGTAATTCATTCAATTAATTTGGTGGCTTTTTTTGCCTTAGAGTGAGCATACGAATATTTTACTTGTGTGGACACAAGGGGTAGTGCTACATCCATAGGATTGAATGGTTGAAATCCCAGGACCACCTAAAAAGGACTATGGTTGTTCAAGCTATGGATGGATCTATTGTAGTTGTGTTGAACATAGGAGATACTTTCATACCATATGTGGGCATCCTTAAAGTTTTACAATTACAATATATGCGTGATCATCTTGTTGACGACCTCTTTCTGGCCATCACTTTGAGGGTGAAAGGCAGTCTATTTGGTGATCTTGGTGTCCAACAGTGATGAGAGGCTTGATAAAAATGTGCTTAGAAACCTACAACATCAATCTAATATGATGGTATGTGGTATCCAAAAATTTAACCAGACTTGTTAGAAGAAGAGCTTGGTGGTGGCCTCTAATATGATATTCTTCTTACAGGTTGTTAGAATGGCCAACTTAGAAGATAAATCAACAACCATGAAGACATAGTCGTTTCTCTGCTTGTTGGAAGGAAGACCAGACATGTAGTTCATTGAGATGAATTCCTATGACCAGTTGGGATTAGGCAGAGGGGTTTATATACCTTTATTCTTAATGGTTGGTTTGTCAATGACATGGGAATTATAAGAGCCGATATACTTGCTAACATCTTGTCGAATTTTTAGCTAATAATAAATACTTTGTGGCATGACCATTATCTTTTCCATGCCAAAATTCCCTTCCATGTAACTGTAATGATCTTCCCAAATCAGCTTTCCATCCTCACTTGAAGAAACACAGAGATGGCCCAGATGGCATAACATTTCATCTTAAAGATGAAATTCATTGATGTCCATGTCTATTTTTATCATGTGGTAGGTGGTATCAAATTCAAGATCGATCTCATAGAGGTTGGGCCACTCAAAGGATTCATGTCCACAGGAATAAAGCACCTTCGTTAGTGCTACAATTGGAGGTTGAAAGAGGTAGTCAGTGACATGATCGATGCTCCCTGTCTTATATTTTATATTGAGATGAAACTACTATGATTATGTGGACCACTTTTGATGGCAGTCATTTTGCAATTTTCCTTGTGTCTACATGAACTATAGAGGCTTTTTATGATCAATGTCTCCTTCCCTAGAATGTAATTCTTCCATGGGTGGTAGGCTTGTATACTGGAATACATTTATTTATCATAGGCGGGGTATTTGCAGATGACATATGATAGTGTCTCACTATGGTAGGCCACCAAATGATTTTGTTGAGTGAGAACTACGCTAACAACATAGTCTAAAGCTATATCTCAATCTCAAAAGGTTGTTGTAAATCAGGTAAGGGGAGCACTAGGGTTGAGAAAAAGCGGTGTTTGAACTTTTTGTTCCAACTTACCCCACATAATTTTTTATTTTCCAACACCCTTGGCCACTTGGTTGATGGCCCATGCAATATGGGAGAATCCCAGCATGAAATTACAATAGAAGATGGAAAGGCCTAAGAAAATCCAAAACTTAGTTAGTGTGGTTAGGGTTAGCTAGTCATGAATGACCTAAATCTTAGTTGGATCCACATGCACACCATGCTCATCAACAATGTAGCCAAGACATTGGTTCTTATTCATACCGAAGGAATATTTTTCCAACTTAGCATATAATTTTTGTTGCCACTGAGAGTGAAGTACCTTTAAAATATGCTCCAAGTGTTTTCCCAATAATTGTTAAAGGTGAATATATCATATAAATATACCACCACAAAAGAATTGGTGAGAGGCCACAAGATATCATCCATCAGCCCCATGAAATTTATTGGGGAATTCGTCAAACCAAAGGGCAAGACCAACCATTCAAAAAGACATTCTTTGGACTTGAAAGTCATCTTCCATACATTATTTTGTTGTATTGAGATCTATTAGTAGTTGGAATTGGAATTCATATCAATCTTACTGAAGTACCTGTCCCCTTTGAGTTGGAAAGGTGGTAATTTTAAATTCATGGAACCGAGTATTAGTTATTGATTGTGATTTTGTTCAAGGCCTGGTAATAAATTCAAAGTTGTCAAGTCTTGTCTTTATTTTGCATGAGTACAATTATAGGCTTTCGCAGGGTGAGGATCGCAGTTAAATGTGACCTTTTTAGAGAAACTCTAGGATATAATGCTTGAATTCCTTATTTTCTAGAAGATAGTGGTGATAGACTAACTATTGGGTAGAGGTGTGTTTGGGATTATATTGATTGAATGCTTGACTTGACAGTCTATAGGAACCCAAGTGGGTGAGGAGAAGATATATTTGTATTCTTTCATAACCCTGTCCACTTGCTTTTATTGGGTGGAAAGGCCTTGTTTGGAAGCCATGGATGTGGTCGCAACCTTATTCTCACTTTAAGAGTGAATTAGGAAGAAGGAAAATTTACTAGCATGGGAGATGATCATCATGCATTTCTTAGCGGTAGGTGGAGCTACCTCTGGTAACTTGCATAGTTGTCTTCCCAAACTAGTAATAAAATTGTGAAGTATAGACTCATATACAACTTGATGCTTCCACAAGTATAGTTGGCCTAAAGGAACATCACAAAATTCAAGTTGGGAATATCATATAATATCTCATCCTTGAAGGGCTTGACGTTGCAAGGCAGGAGACACTATTGGCTGACACAAAGGTATCTCCCTTGGTGGGGCCACCCAATGTGTATGGATATGGGTGTGGTGTTTTTAATAGGTCCAATTTCTTAACAATGTCTGCTAGGTGATGTTCTTTTGACTTACAATATTCATAATGAAGTGCAACGAAGCACCCTTTACCCACATCTATGAGTGTAAAAAACACTCACCTTACTCCATTTCTTCGGGTTCACTTAGTTGGGCCTTGGTGGTAGTGACGGAGGCTTTGGGTTCTACACAAATGATCAACTTTCCTTTTTATAGATTTGATGCAAACTCATATTTTGCATCTAACTCTAAGACTTTCATCTTAGCCACCAACAATTGCTTTGAGTGACATTCATTTTTTTATGAAAATGGCACTTATGGAACTCACACCACTTTTCCTTGTCTTTCTTTATCTTCCCATTACTTGCAACTCAAAAAATTTGTCTTGGGGTGGTCCATCATACCTCCATCCTTTGCAGGTTAGGGTTTCCTTTTCCCTACTCCCGCAGCGACAAATTTGCAGATCCAAGCTCTCACATCTTTTGCTTAAATTTTTACATGATTTTGATAACATGTCGATATGCCTCACCCGATGAGGATATGTCCAAAAACTCCATCTCTTTCTGGATATATCTGTGTAGAACACCACAAAAATTGAACACTAATATCACTCAATGTCTTTGATACTTAGCTTGGTGTGCAATGCGTGGTAGATATTTGTGAACTCTAGAACTATTTGGTCCCTCTTCTGCTATAGTATGGTCCATCTCATGTACTGGTCATTGTTGCTTCCCACAAGGTAATATTTTTCCTTAATACCATCCCTAAAGGAACCCCAAGTGGGTATGATTGCAAACACTGCAGATTCCTCTATGGCCTTTTCCTCATAGTAAGTCTTCAACCAATCCTTGACATGGGGGAAAACCTTAAGGATTGCAAACTTGGTAATATTTTCTCTTTATGAAAATTTATGGACAAAAAAATATTCTTCTAGAAAACTTAACAGTTTATCTAGAGCATCTGCATCTATCTGGTCTTCAAATACAGGAGTATCAAAAATAACTTTTACCTTAAAGGGGATGATGCCTCCAGTTTTGTTTCTTGATGATGATGCATCGACTATTGGAAATTTTCGAATAATTTGGGAAAAAATATATCATCTTATTCCCTTGTCGTGTGAGGGCTACCTCTACCAATAGTTTAATAATCTCGTTAGGTTCAACGAGGATGGTCTTGAAAAGGCTCAAGTAGTTTGGGTCCAAACTCATTATACCATAACCTCATTCAAAACATGCACAAAAAAATAGATAATAAGCAAACTGATTTGATACTATTGATCCAAATTTATGAAGGGAATGAAATGAAATAAAAATTTACAACATAAACAAAAAGATACAGTAAAATTTGACTTTTATTAATAAATGGAATGTGATTAAAATGTAAATAAAGTGGAATGAAACAAACTTTCTTGAATGGTGGAAGATTATCTCTAAGAAGAGATGTGATTGCTATGCACATTCGCTAGAGCACGTTACAATGAGGCCAAAAGGCCCTTTTTAACATAAATAAGTAATGAAGAAACCCTAAATATCCAAAAACCTAAAGCTAGGAGATGAAATTCCAAAAGGTATGTGGCCCCGATGAGGTTAATTGGTACATCAACCTCCTGAGTTCGTAACCTTTCCATACAATCTTCATTTTATGTGTTCAGTAGCATTTTGGAAAGGTTTACCCAAGAATTACACATTCCAACCAAGATACCCATTGTGGATGTTTCTCTTTGGCCTCTTGTGTTATGAACCTAGGAGACTTTCACTTGTTGCAATTCTCATAACAAAGGAGGTTATCCCAAATAGTTGAGAGAGAAATACAATGTTCTGGCAGTAAGCTCGCTTTAGCTAAGGATCTTCTGGATGTGGTTCTCAAGGGGGTTCCTAAAACTATTTGTGTGCGACAACCTCAACCCAAAAATCTTGGGACTAGAACTCACCTGATATTAAACAAGAATTAATGGACTTGGAGGAAAATGTTGTGAGTGAGTGGGAATGTCTGCAAGATCATGATATTTTGCAGGAATTTTTCCAATCAGTGTTTGATCTTAGGCATACATTCAATGGACATAATAAATACCTATTGACCATAAATATATACTAGCTAATGAAAACTATGCTCTCTCTTGTGCTTCTAGATAGGCAGGATGCCAAAATGAAATTTCGATGGTGCTTGATGAGATGGGGAAATTTCAAGAAGAGATACAGGATTTAGTGACTAGGTTGGAAGAACACCCCCCTCATGCAACATTTCCTAGTGACAACAAGTCAAAAAGATCCATTGAGGTGGCTACTTCCTCCTCATAATTTCTTTGTTTGTTCCTCACCTAAGAATGTTCATGGCTTATAGTTTGTAGTAGGTTTAATATTCCCAATCATAATAATTTAGACTCTGTATTTTATGATATTAGCTACTTAGTAGATAATAGTTATAGTTTAAAGAAGGACCAAGGGAGACATTGTCAGTTTATCATCAACTCTTTTTGTATTGCCAATAAACTATACTTGTCTTATATATTGGACTAACGATCTATTATTTTAGTGATGATTTGGTTTCCCTAGTGCCATACCACCAATAGGGAGATCTATGCACAACATGTAAAGGTTGTTTCAAATAATAGGAAGAATTACAAACAAATAAAAATGTCCCATTTTACCATAGTTTTTTAAATGAATAGGTAGGATTATTGGAAATTTATCTTGAATGGTCCAAAGGATGTATGGAAAAAATAGACATGAAATATAATTTTACACATAATAATTAGATTTGAACATAAACTATGTCTGTGGACTTAAGGGTATTTTTTCTTTTTTAAATTTCTACAAAATGGAATTAAGTTATTTTACTAGAATGGCCATGTCTTTAATTAAACCTTTGAAGGTGATGGTAGAGATTTCATGTGAATGGGTAAGATTTGTTTATAGACTTAATGCAAATGCATATAACCAAATTTAAATATATTTCCATGGCTTAGATATTTCCATAATTGGAAAGATAAAAAGCATGCCTTTTACAAATAGAGAATCAAACCAATTTACTATCGCAAGGGCTCATAAAAGGAGGGAATGGTTTCACTTGGCCTAGCACCATTGGTTTTCAAGTTTTTTTGTAAAGCCTAATATTACATAAAATCCTAAAGATAATTTTTAAAGCCTCGATGTGATATAAGCATGCAGGTATGGAATATAGTGAAAGGGTTGGACTCTAAATCTTGTTGGTAACTTGTCTTAAGTTTAGACCTTTGACTTGGGCTTGCATTTTCTACCATGTGAGAGTGTTATAATATCGAGTTGCCGAGTGAGAGGTTTTTTTATCTAATGTATTTTCCCTAGTCACGGGTAGATAAAGAGATTGTTTATATTTATACTCTATATTACAAGTTGAAATTCAATGGGCGCTGTTGAAAAACCATTGGTATGGTTATTTTGGTTTTGCATGGTTTGGCCTCATCAAATTTGGAGTGTAATTTTCCATAGAAGTTATGTAATTTTTTTCTTCGATTAAGTATTTTGACTTAATGAAATGCATATATTCAGTCATAAGCAGAAGGTAAAGGCTCAATCTCAGAGAGCCCAAAACAGTGTTTCCCCTTCTTCTCATGAATCTACTCCTCAAAGGCAAACATCACCCATAGTTGATAGTGAGAAGGAAGAGTACAGTGAGAGCAAGCAAAAAGGTAGTGATGATGAAGGGAAAAGTAGTCCTCAAAGAAACAACAAACATGATGAAAGTGGCAGCCATGAGACCAGCAATGAAACTGAACATAATCAGGGCAACACGCAAGATAATGAACAAAGCAATATCAGCAAACACAGTGATGAAGAAGGTGACAGTATGAAAAAGGAAAAGGAAGACAGTCATAGTGAGAGCAGCTCACATGAAGGGCATAAAAATAGTGAGAATGAAAACAGTCCTCAAGGACATGAGCTTGCTGCCTCTTCTAGGCTAAGGGCCCTGTTTCCTCCATCAAAGGTGGAAAAAGCTAAAAATGCCAAAACAACAAGGAAGAAAACCAAACGAAAGAAACTCAAAGCTACTCAATGGAGGCGCCCAGCGCAAAAACATGGAAAAGACTAATCTATGCTTAATATTTTGGTCCAATTATTTTTTCAGGTTTCTAAAAATCCTTAAGGGGTTTGCTCACCAAAATTGGGCATTTTTGGACATGATCTTGTTTTTTTGAGATTTTTAGGCCTAATTGCAGAAATTCATGGGTGTTTCCATTTTTTCTTGGAGCATCCTCAGCTCTTGAAAGTTATATTTTTGGATGTATTAAATTTGAGGGAGTCTACTCAGAAATTTTCAGATCAAAAGAAGATTTTTTGATCCCTCAAAAGGGCAAAAAACAATCAATTTTTACCTTTATGCCTCAAATATCAGCAGGTGCTACGCTCCTGGGTTTTTTCACTCATTTCACTTTTTGACTGACTTACCAAAATTATTTTGAGAAAAATCAAGTATTTCCATAAATTAGACATCTAGTACTTTCCAACGAGTCATCACAGGCCTCATTTCGACATCAGGAAGTCCCTCAAAAGTCCTCTGCAAAACAGGCTTTCTTTTGCTGCTACGCTCCTGTAGCATTTTTGCTTAAAAAGCAGTTTTTTGAAAGTGGTCTCTCCAAATGTGCATTAAGCTAATTTTTAACTCATGTCAGTAGTAAAAAGGCATTTTTCTTGCCATTTTTAGCTTTTTAAGATAAGTTTTGAAGATATTTTGTGCCTTGGGCTTTGTAAAGCCTCAAGGACAAAATAGGATATTTGTTCTAAGCCAATGAGCTTCTAGTTTGTTTTGTGAAGTCTATCCTCTAATTTCTCCTATATAACTCATAGAGACTCATTTTATTGTTGGGGATTTTATTATCAAGTTGGATTTTTAAAGAACTTAAGAACTTGACTGAGCTTAGAGAAATATATGTTATGAGTTTTGATGATCAGACTGTGTTATGGAGTGGATAGCTTGACTTGCTTACCTAAATTATGGAGAGGATCTATGTGCAGGATTCCATGGCTTGGTAAATGGTATTGTACTTCTTTTCAATTATTTTCTCTTAGTTTTTCACATATGTATCCATGCTTCTTGCTTGTTGTAGGTCAGTAAAGAATAGATTTGAGATATGCCCATGGAGGCACCTCAAGTTTCTTGATTCATTGCAGCTTCTATGTTTTCATCCTTATTGGTCATGTCAAAGGATTCTTAACTTCCCTTTGGTCCACTAATAACTTGTTATTTATTTCCTTAATGATTATTATGACATGCTATCTTGTTTGATTCATGGTATGCCCTGCTTACTTATAGTTGTTTAAACCTCATTAATGAAATCTCCTTTGAAGTATTGACTGACTATTTTAAATTAGAGAGGTCTTGTTTTGATCTTGCCCTCTGCCTACACTTGCAGACTTATTTCAAAGTTCTCATCAGTTTGAATGTGTTGTTTATAAGTTTTCCTTTCCACATTTTGAGCTGTTGGTTTGTCTTACATGTATTCTCAACCACTGAAGGTGATTTTCCCAAAGTTAGAGGGTCTTATACTTTTATGCATTACCTGATTTTTTATTCTCTGCATCTATCAGCTTGAGTTTCATTCATAGTGATTAATGGTTAGCCCTACCACATGAATGCTTTGCTTTAAAAACTATTTATTCTTAAAACCTCTTTGTCTTGCACAACTTGATGTTAATTTCACTTCATAAAACACCTGAAATGTCCATTCACTATACTAAATCAGCCCTGGAGTACACCCTACCCATTTTCTTGACATCCTTGGATTGATTTTGACCCCATAGCCCAATTGATCTCATTTTCTTGTTTTATTTTGATCCACTTGATCAATTTTACCTCCAAACAACTGAAAAACAAACAAAAAACATACTTAACAACTAGCCTAAAATAAAATATACAGAAGAAAAAAAATTTACATCCTTTGCATAATAGAGAGAGCCCTCTTTGAGTCCAGGAAGGCTAGGTCCTAGGGCTCCAAATCTTGGTATGATGTTACCCTGTCATTTGGTCCACCAATCTACCAAATTACGAGATTCCAACATAATGGCGATCATGGTGGGACCTTGAGTCAAAACATCATAGGTATCCCTTAGGACCTCTCAAGATCTTAGTCAAACTTAGAAAACTTAAGTGTTGTCTTAAGAGTAGGAACTAGCTCTTTCACCATCTTAGAAAAATGATGACTCAGCTATAGAACACTCTTACAAAGCTTAGGGCTACATATAGGAACTCAGAAAACCCCAAAAAAATCCCTAGATTGGTTTTTTTATCAGTTATTGGTGGTGGACCATAACCACATATCTCTAAAAACAAAAAAAACATCCACCTGGCGACTCCAAAACTCTCAACAGACCTAAATAATCCACTGGAGGAAGAACCTGAAACATGACCAATCATCCTAGAAAGAAAAAGCACTCAAGCCTTAGTTGGATTCAAGAAATTATTGTTTTTATCTATAACTATGTCCTATCCTACTTTGAGCCTAATCAAGAATACACTGATGAGATCTACATTGATCATTGGAAAGATCTCAAATCTCGAAAATCTAAACCTCAAATTTCAGACCATGAGCAGACTTATACACCTATGGAAAACCTAGTGAAACATGAGCCTCATGCTACCTTTCCCACTCTGGCTGAAACCTCAAACAATCATAAATCTCTTTTTACACTACCTATATCCACAAAGGCCCCAGAAAGATACAAGCCTCTGATTTTACCTCCCATATTCCAAGTCCTCCCTGCAAATCTTCAAAATAAATTACCCAGATTTGATGGAGAAAGCTCAAAAGTCACCGCTGAAGAACACATCCAAAATCTTGAGAATTTACTTGACCTTTTTGAAATATAAGAAGATGATGTGTGTATTAGAATGTTTGCCTTATCATTACAAGGAAAAATTAAGAGTTGGTTTAAAGACCTTCCAGCTGCAAGCATTACCAATTTTCATCAGTTCACTCAAATCTTCCTAGATAGGTGGGTGGTCATGGCTAATAAAGTTCTCATCATAGAGGAATACAATCATTTAAAAAGACAACCAGGGGGGACAATACAAGACTTTTCAACCAAGTTCAATAAATTATACCATGCAATTCCTACTAACATAAAGCTACCCCTCGGATGGGCTCTCTTGCACTACCCAAATTCTTTTGACCCAGAAATGGATTTCTGGATAAGAGAAAGAGATCCTTTGACCCTGGAAGAAATGCAAAGGATAGCAGTTTATGTGGAAGTCAACATACTAAATAGGGAGGCACAACTAAGAATAATAGAGATAGACAAAGAAAATCAAGAGAGACCAATCTCTTCAGAGTTAAAGTTGGAAAAATTGATATATACATTTAGCAAACTGATGCTTCTACTTAACATGAAAATAGAAAGACACAAAGCTAAGGTTAATGCTGCTTATTCAAACAAACCTACACTTTTTCCTCAAGAAGAACATACTCAACCATTACAAGACAAGAGTAACCAACAAAATGTGCCTAATGAGAAAGTTGCAAATAAAAACATAGAGGAATGCTCTAAAGAATCTATTAGCCATCTTGAAATCACAGAATTTGAAATGGAAGAAAAAAAAAAACATGTAGGATCTCTACCTTTATGATTTGAGTCATTTCAGTTCATACAAGCAAATTGGCCTCCTAAGAATCTATCAAAGGCAACTCATGAATCCCATGGTTATTGTCCCGAACATCAAGAAGAGTTGGTTGAAGATGAAAACAATCAAGAAATGAAAGAGAACCCACAGGATCTCTCTAAAGGAACAAGTGATGATTCATCATCTCTCGTAGGTGAGCCCAAAAAGACATTTATCATCTTTATCGTAGTTATATCCAAAGGGAGATAAAATTGCCTCCCTTTTTAACTGAAGAAGAGATAGGTCAACTCATAAACATACAGTCAACCTCTCTTGATTTTCCTCCTAATCTTAACTATCACATAGCAGAAAATAGATTTGTAAATCAATTTGAAGAGAAACAATTTGATATTCCAATATGTATGGTTGGTGACATTACTTATATTAATGATTCTCCAAGGTTTGATCAATATATTGATGATTATGATATTCAAGCAGAACCTAACCTTACAAAGCCATCAGCAGTTGATTTGTGGGATGAAGTTCACTATCATCAGATTGAAAGCAGTAATCAGCTAAGACAGGTCACCTATGACACTAATGAGGAAATCCTGGAGAGTTTGGAAGTAATTGAAGAGTCTCTGACTATTTGCTCTACTTCGCTTCAGTCCATCAGAAATAACTTTCGCATAATTGGAAATCAACAGTCTTTCAGCTTTGATGATGAGATTGAGGAGGATGATGAAATTCTTAAGCAAGTTTCTAATGAGAGGCCTTTTCCTGAAATGGTTGAGGAAATCATTTTGGACATGGAATCCTCCTTAACTCCAGATTTGCAGCCACCTAGTTCCATTGAGTTACGAATTGCAGATGAAGAAGTAGAGGTTGATAATCACATGAGAGTTGTCACACTATCCTTTCAAGAGGATTTACTACCAAAGTGTATCCTTGCTCATCAACATGATGACCTTCACACAGTTTTCAGTCTGCTTAATTAGAACACATCATCTTGGAAAGAAGAGTACACTGCAATATATGATGAATCTAACAGTTCAAGTGATCATGAGCAAGGGAAAGAGTTTCTTTCCTAAGAGAGTCCCAAACATAGCCAAGTGGAAGAAAGAGTAGTCTTGAATGAAGCTTATATATCGAATCCTCTATATCAGGTATTATTCCAAGATCCATTTGTTGTTTTCCTTGAGAAATCTGAAGGAGTAGTGTGTTCTGCCCAAAACAGTCTGTTGCAAAGTGTGAGAAAAATTTTAGGCACTCCTGTTCTAAAACAAGTAAGGTGGAAGTGGCCTTTTCATTTCTTCAACACTCTCAAAAATCTAAAACAAAATCCCTCATGGAATCATCTGCTTGATTGGCTTTGTTGGAAGAGGGATTTCACTAAATGAATGTATATTGTGTATAGGTTAGATTAGGATAGATAGATAGGTGTGAAAAATAAGCTCAGCCTTGTGAGCATCTTTTTAGTCCTATATTGTTTGAAGAAAAATTAAAGACAAAAAATAAAAAAACAATAGGAAAAGTAGAAAAAGAGGGCAGTTTCTAAAGCAATGGTACAACCCCATACCCAAAAAATAGTCATGTTGAAAGTGCGCAAGTCTAAATGCCACTACTAGTGCTCAAAAGATATCTTGTTCAGTTATCTAGCCTAATCATAATTGGACATGTTTTAAATTGATTTCTGATAAGTTAGTGAAAGAAGTGATAGTCAAATTGTGTAACATTGACTTATAAATGAAAGTAGATTAGGAAAAGATACTAGTTCCACAAGCTCAAAACATAACCAAAGAGGAAAACAGGGATAAAAAACAAACTATGTATCCTAGCCTTGATTTTTCTAAATCTCATTTTGTGCGAAAAAAATATTTGTGTGCAGCTTGTCTTTTATGCCACAAACACATGAAAAATCAAACCGTCTAATCCTAATTTGGTCATTTTTCAATTTCATGCTTTATTCTAGTGAATGAAATCTTGTCAAACAGCTTAACCTTGACAGTTGATCTAGCGTAGGTAGAGAATCAAAGGAGTTCATCAGTTTAATCTGAACTCTCATAAGATACAAGTGTAGAAGTAGATATTGTTTTCCCTTTCAAAATATCATGTCAAGGCTTTTCTATTCCAAGTGCACCCAAAGAAGAAAAAAATGTTAGAAAAAAATAGCTGGGTAAGTAGAGATGAGGTTGATGCTAATCATGCTGTCAGTTTGTTAGAAAAGCATAATTTTCAGAAATAGCATCAAGAAAGAGAGAAATTTGCGCCAATGAGTAAGGCACTGGTCTTCACAAGCTAGAGATCTGCAATTCTGGACACCTCCCAAAAAGGAGCTTCCCTCCCCAAATGGATCCACTATTAGTCATCAGTATTTTTTGCATGTTTTGATGACTAGATTCCTTAGTTGAGTTTTCTAGAAGCTAATCTCAATCTTTCAATTTGTCATCTAGAAAACATCTCAAACAATTTTTTGTCTTCCTACCTTTCCTTTTCAACCTATGATGAGAAAATTCTTCAGTTTTCAGTCCTGCCCTAAATCAGCAAACCTTCCCTGTCCATAACTGTCATAAGCCTAGTACATCTGATATCCAATTTCCCCTGCTTCACATAACTCACTATCAAGCACAAGACAAGTGCCTACTCCTCTTTCACTGTTTATTTTACCATCTGATGACCTGACTATATCTTAGAAATCCCTTGAAAACTACGACAAAGTCTCTAGGTCTAAGTGGTGGTGTTTAGGGCAAATACCTTGAGAAAATCTTTCTCTAGTCAAAAACCCTGTCTTCAATATCAGTCAGCCATCATGTCTTATTATTTGTCAAAACAAAACCCTTGTCTATCCCTAGGTCATACACCATCAAAATGGTTACTTTTTTTTGTTTCAGCAGAGCTCAAAAAGGTTCAATTCAAGAATAAATAGAGAAAGAATTTTCCATGTCTGAAGAAAAGTGATCATTTCAAGTATCATCTTCATGAATACATTAAGAAGACTCTCCGCAGGGGTGTATAGATTGATGACAGTAAGCAGAGTGTGAGAAAAAGAGCACTTCAGGAAAATATTTCATGTTGTGACGACTTACTATTGGAAATCAAACAGATTACATATTGTAAAGAAAGAAACCCTACATGTTTTAAACTCAAAATCACCAAAGGTCAAAGGCCTCCATCAGTGATAAGTAAAAGGAAAAATATTTGGTTCAAAAGTAATTCTTCAATGACCAACAGAAGGCCTAGATCTTGGTATAAAAGTGTTTCCATTCAACAACAAGCAGAAACCAAACATTAAGTGTGAAAAAGGCCTCCTTCATGATAAGTAGAGGGCCCACAGATAGCTAGTTCAAAGACATGTTTCAATTGATAAATAGAGATGAAGGAAATTTTTTGTGTTTTCATTTCTTCTTTCAATTAATAAGAAAGGGAAAAAAAACAGTTTTAAAAGGCATCCTTCATTTGACTAAACAAAGACAGCGCCAAAACAGTTTGTCTAAGGCAGCCTCTTTCAAATAACAAACAGAGGTAACAACAGTTTTGTGTTAAACAAGGTCTCCTTCATCATAAGCAGAGGTCCTAGATAGTTGTATTTGAATTGCCTCCTTCAATTATTAGTAGAGGGAAAAGACATTGTTTTTTAAATGGCCTCCTTCATAACAAGCTGAGGGCCTAAGAAGATTTGTTGAAATGCCTCCTTCAGTAGTAAGCAGAGGGCTAGATTTTGGTTTTTAGAGTGCTTTTCCAAATGATAAACAAAGCACCTACATCATTTTAAAAGAAGCCTCCTTCAATCATAAGTAGAGGGAAACACTTGGTTTATAGGGCTAAACCTTCCATTGAAAGACAGAGAGTGAGTTAAAAATTTGATAAAGGGTTGAGAATTTCAATGATCAATAGAGCTCAACATAGTTTGTTTGACAAGCCTCATTAAATAATAAGCACAACACTAACAGTTCGTTTACAAAGTGCCTTTTGAGAGATAAAGAACACATTTCATGATTGGTAAAGAGGAGGTTTTTGTCTTTAAAAAAGGAGAAATTTCCTTTTACCAAAAACTTAAAGAGACCTCTGTGCACAAGATACCCACTTTTTTCATAAGCACATAGGCAAGACAAACCATGTGTCACACCCAGGGCCAGTTTTTCTTCAAATAGTGTTTCTTACCAAAAAGAGGTGAAATTGACAAAACTGAGAGAGGTTTTTTTCCATCATAGGCTAAAAAAGAAAAACCTCCTTCAGTTTTTACACAAGTATCATGGTTTGGGAGAAATGTCAAAACTACAGGTGTCACGGGATATTTTCTGCACAGTTGGAGTGACCTTGGTAAAATCCAGTTTTCTCAAAGATGGAGTATCCAAATGACTTGCTTCATGATACAAAATACAACTAGACTTGAATATCTTTCCAATGAGCTATCATGAGCTCAATTTGGATTTGAGGAAGGCATCCAAAAATGGCCTGCAACAGCACTATCCATTTCTACACCAACTTTCATCATTTTTTGACCAGTGTTGGGAAAGTCAATTTTTGAACAACCAAATGAACACCAAATGAAAAAAAATCAAGCATATTTGGAAATTATTCTTCCATAGCTTTCCAAAAAACTATCCCAGGCCCAATTCCAACACCGGGAAGGCTTCCAAAAGCTTGCTACAAAAATACCCTTTTTGGCGCTACGCGCCTATGCACAGGAGCGTTGCACCACTCCAAAAGGCTTAAAAAGGGCCAGAATTTAGTTTTTCTGCACAAATTTGGTTTTCTACCATAGAAAAGGATTTTTCAAAGCAAAAGGCCTAGGTTTTAAGTAAAAATAAGCCTCCTTCAAATGATAAACAACGATAGCACCAAAAATTTATTAAAGGTTGATAGTTAGATGTTTAAAGAGCTAAGCCTAACAATTTGTCTAAAGCAGCCTCTTTCAAATAAAAAACAGAGGTAACTGCAGTTTTATGTTTACCAAGCTCTCCTTCAATCATAAGTAGAGGACCAGAAACTTTTTGTGTTTACAGTGCCTCCTTCAATCATGAGGAGATGGCAAAAACACAGTTTTTCAAAAGCCTCCTTCATAACAAGCAGAGGGCTCACAGTGTTTTGAAAGACCTTAGTAGTGGTGTTTGTATAGCCTCTTCCAAATGATAAATATAGGGCTAAATTTTTTATGAAGAGACCTAATTTAATTGTTAAAGAGAGATAGACAAATTTCTATTTAAAGGAACTTTTGCAACTGGTAAGAAAGGGAAGTTGCACAGTTGGTTTGTTTAAAAGCATTCTTCATTTGCAAAATAGAGACAGGTCTTTGAATTTGTAAAAATTTGAAACCTAAAGTATAAACAGAGCTCCCATAATGTATTTTAAAAAAAGGGACCTCCTTCATAACAAGCAGAGGGTCAAAACCACTTGTTCGAAAAGCTTCCTTCAAAGAGAAAAAGGGCGCTCCTCATAGTTCTATTGCAGTATATGTATCAGTGATAAGTACACAAGGGGCAACATCACAGTTTTTTTAAATTTCCTCCTTCATCATGAGAAGATGGCCTGAGAAGACATGTTTTCATTGCCTCCTCCAAAAGATGAGCAGAGGGCAATCACCAAGTTTAATATTTTGTTTGAGAAAGTTTTTAATGATAAACCAGGGGTAAGAACAGTTTTTGTGACATACCCCCTTCAAAGGCTAGCAAAGGGCATAACACAGACACTGTGTTTGCATTTCCTCCTTAAATCATTACACAGAAAATGAAGACACAGTCTCAAAAGGCCCTAATTTTGATATAGGAGCAGCGTCCTTCAATCATAAGTAGAAGGCAATACTTTGTTTACAGGTTTGAAACCTCCCATTGATAAACAAAATTAGGTTTAAAGCTTTTTAAAAGGGCCGAAGAATTGAATAAGAGACACGTGTTGTTTAAAGGGCTTAGGTAGCTCTGTATGCATTACACCCTTCAGTCATAAGTAGAAGGTAAAGGCTCAATCTCAGAGAGCCCAAAACAGTGTTTCCCCTTCTTCTCATGAATCTACTCCTTAAAGGAAAACATCACCCATAGTTGATAGTGAGAAGGAAGAGTATAGTGAGAGCAAGCAAAAATGTAGTAATGAATACTAATGATGAAGGGCAAAGCAGTCCTCAAAGAGACAGCAAACATGATGAAAGTGGCAGCCATGAGACTAGCAGTGAAACTGAACATAATCAGGGCAACACGCAAGATAATGAGCAAAGAATATCAGCAAACACAGTGATGAAGAAGGTGACAGTATGCAAAAGGAAAAGGAAGACAGTCATAGTGAGAGCAGCTCACAAGAAGGGCATAAAAACAGTGAGCATGAAAATAGTCCTCAAGGACATGAGCTTGCTGCCTCTCCTAGGCTAAGGGCCCTGTTTCCTCCATCAAAGGTGGCAAAAGCTAAAAATGCCAAAACAACAAGGAAGAAAACCAAACGAAAGAAACTCAAAGCTGCTCAATGGAGGCGCCCAGTGCAAAAAAATAGAAAAGACTAATCTTGGCTTAATATTTTGGTCCAATATTTTTTAAAAACCCTTAAGGGGTTTGCTCACCAAAATTGGGCATTTTTGGACATGATCTTGTTTTTTTGAGATTTTTAGGACTAATTGCACAAATTCATGGGCGTTGCTATTTTTTCTTGGAGCATCCTCAGCTCATGAAAGTCATATTTTTGGATGTAATAAATTTGAGGGAGTCTACTCATAAATTTTCAGATCAAAAGAAGATGTTTTGATCCCTCAAAAGGGCAAAAAATAGTCAATTTTTACCTTTCTGCCTCAAATATCAGCACGTGCTATGCTCCTGGGTTTTTTCACTCATTTCATTTTTTGATTGACTTCATAGCATCAATTTGAGAAACCTCAAGTAGTTCCAGAAAGTAGACATCTATGGCTTTCCAACGAGCCATCACAAGCCTCGTTTAGACATCGGGAAGTCCCTCAAAAGTCCTCTGCAAAACAGGCTTTCTTCTACTGCTACGCTCCTGTAGCGTTTTTGCTAAAAAAACAGTTTTTTGAAAGTGGTCCCTCAAAATGTGCGTTAAGCTATTTTTAACTCATGCCAGTAATAAAAAGGCATTTTTCTTGCCATTTTTAGCTTTATAAGATAAGTTTTGAAGATATTTTGTGCCTTGGGCTTTGCAAATCCTCAAGGACAAAATAGGATATTTGTTCTAAGCCAATGAGCTTCTAGTTTGTTTTGTGAAGTGTATCCTCTCATTTCTCCTATATAACTCATAGAGACTCATTGTATTGTTGGGGAGTTGATTAGCAAGTTGGATTTTTGAAGAACTTAAGAATTTGACTGAGCTTAGAGCAATATATGTTATGAGTTTTGATGATCAGACTTGTGTTATGGAGTGGATAGCTCTACTTGCTTACCTAAATGATGGAGAGGATCTATGTGCAGGATTCCATGGCTTGCTAAATGGTATTGTACTTATTTTCAGTTATTTTCTCTTATTTTTTCACATATGTATCCATGCTTCTTGCTTGTTGTAGGTCAGTAAAAAATAGATTTGAGATGTGCCCATGGAGGCACCTCAAGTTTCCTGATTCATTGCAGCTTCTATGTTTTCATCCTTCTTGGTCATGTCAAAGGATTCTTAACTGCCCTTTGGTCCACTAAGAACTTTTTATTTATTTCCTTAATTATTATTATGACATGCTATCTTGTTTGATTCATGGTATGCCCTGCTTACTTATAGTTGTTTAAACCTCATTAATGAAATCTCCTTTGAAGTATTGATTGTCTAGTATAAATCAGAGAGGTATTGTTTTGATCTTTCCCTCTGCCTACACTTGCAGACTTATTTCAAAGTTCTCATCAGTTTGAATGTGTTGTTTAGGAGTTTTCCTTTCCACATTTTGAGCTGTTGGTTTGTCTTACATGTATTCTCAACCACTGAAGGTGATTTTCCCAAAGTTAGAGGGTCCTATACTTCTATGCATTACATGATTGTTTATTTTCTCCATCTATCAGTTTGAGTTTCATTCATAGTGATTAATGGTTAGCCCTACCACATGAATTCTTTTCTTTAAAAACTATTTATGCTTAAAACCTCTTTTTCTTGCACAACTTTATGTTCATTTCACTTCATAAAACACCTGAAATATCCATTCACTATACTAAATCGGCCCTGCAGTAAACCCTACCCATTGTCTTGACATCCTTTGCTTGCTTTTGACCCCATAGCCCAGTTGATTTCTTGTTCTAATTTTGATCCACTTGATCAATTTTACCTCCAAACAACTGAAAAACAAACAAAAGACATACTTAAAAACTAGCCTAAAATCAAATATACAGAAGCAAACAAGTTTACATCCTTTGCATAATAGAGAGAACCCTCTATGAGTCTAGGAAGGCTAAGTCCTAAGGCTTCAAATCTTGGTCTGATGTTACCCTATCATTTGGTCTACCAATCTGCCAAATTACGGGACTCCAACACTTAGCACTTCTAGGCCTTCCCAAGAGTTGGCATAGTTATCAGGACTCTATCAATGGTAGGGAGAAGCTACCAGATTAGGAGCGACTTTGGTCAGATTTGGTACAAGAAGAATTCAAGCGAAATACCAGAGATGGATCCTCATCCAAGGAAGATGATAAAGAAAATTGCGCCTTGGCTAGTAAGGCAAAGAACGGGAAGGGAAATAAATCCTACTCCAAATCTTAGAATGACAAAGAAGGAAAGAAGCGTGACATGTCCAGAGTGAAATGTTTTCATTGTCACGAGCATGGACATTATGCCACTAATTGTCCACAGAAGAAGAACAGCAACAAGAAGGCTTCAGGATCTACAGCGAGTGAAGCTTTGGCTTCACAGTTCGACATGGACTTCTCACTCATCACATGCATGGTGTTTAGCGCGATTGGATTAGTGTGGTACTTGGACAGTGGTGCATATTTCCACATGATGTGAGACAAAGAACTCTTTTGTATCTTGGAGGAGAAGGATCTTAAAATGCACATCGATATGGGTGATGACGAGAGGTATAGTGCTATTGGGATAGGTACAGTTACTTTCCAGAGACAGTCACGTAAAACTTTCTTATTAAAAGGTGTCGTGCAAGTGCTAGGATTGAAAAAGAATTTAGTTTTAGTTGCTATGTTTGAGGATAGAGGATATGATGTGGTTTTCAGTGAAGGGAAAGCATTCTTTCATCACAAATCCATAAGAAAACTTAGAATATTGGGATTCGTATGAAGAATCTCTACAAAATTGATGTAGATGGCTAGGCAGCATTGATGGGTAAGCAGACAGAGTGGTGAGCTGGCATGAGGGTGAGTTATGGCATAGGATATTGGGCCATCTATACCACGGTGCTTTGAAGGTCATGTAGCAGATTTCTACAGGGCTTCTGATGGGCCTCTAAATTAGACATAAATTAAGGCCCATATAACCTTTCTTAGGCCCATCTACCTTCCTTATGCACATAAAAGTATATATTAAATATCTCCTTCTTCACTTAATAATGTTTTCTTATAATATAATATGTTCTTAGGAAGGATTAAAGGTAGCTGCATATTTTTTCCTAATATTGGTTATTTTTGTAGAATATTGTGAGAATATTTGGCAGATTATATAGATTTGGAGAAGGAGATGATTTAGGGACTTTCTCCCTGCAACTGGAAGATCAGGATTGGAGAATAAACAAGCACAACATTAGGAAATTAGGGAGAAATATTGGAGAGATTCAAGGGGATTGTCCACCCTCCTTAACTCTCAAAGGTAGCCAAAGGATCCTCATGAGATCCCCCTCCAGCAATTCGAATTCCAAAGGCATCCAAGAAACTCAAGACCAAGTGCACTCAAGCCATACTTCACTTGGAGTCTCCAGAAAATCGAATTCCAAGAGGCATCAAAGCAACTGAAGATGAAGGGCACTCAATAAATGTTTACTTGGAGTCAAAGTGGACTCAATCACCATTTTTCAAGGGATTTGTTGGTAGCTGCCCTGTAGAATAAATAGAGCAGAGCTAGAGCTAGGGGGGGGGTTAGTAGCCAGTGGGTTGATTCTAGTTGATTCCATTTTATTCTTCGATTTCGTTCAGAACTTTTGATGCAAGATATTAGGATTTTGTTTTTAAGACCTTCAGGATGTAATAATACTGTATTCGTAATGAAATGAGTATTCAGATGACTTTCCATTGATCTGTTCCAGAGATTTGAGCTCGTGGGTTAGGGCCCAACCCATGTGCCTCAGCTTCTCTGATGTTTTCATTATTTCCTTTCTTTCATTCAACTAGTTTTGCTTCTGCTATTTAAGTTAGATCTACTTCTGATAAGTTTCATTGTTGTTTAGTTTTTGTGCTACTATAGTTTTAATTGCTTATGCATAATAAAATAGAGGAAAAACCCCAAAAATTGTGGTCAAGTCTCCCCCCTCTCATCTCTATCAATAGAGTTCGAGTAGGGCAGACTTTCCCACAGGCCAAAATTTCTTTCTGTTTGAGTTTTGGGAAGAATTTGTGTTACCAAGTCCAAGCCTTTCTTTCATTGTTTCATCCCGCATTTCTTTTTTTTCACGTGCATGAATCTGCAGGTGTGTCTCACTTTTGAGCACTACTCTTACGCCTCCATTCTCCTCCTTTTCTTCTCATCTTAACGTTTTACTTACCTTTTCTTTGCCTAACGCACTTAATCCCTTCAAAGCCTTATTTCTATGGTTTTTCTCCATTCACGGCTGCCTTACCCTTTTTTATGCAAAACACATGAAAAACCATTCAAACCCATTTAAACGTGGCCTCCACCTTTTCTCCTCGAGTCTCTCACCATCATAGATCACACTTCGAAAATCACAAATTTTCCCTTTTTCCCTTAACACTTACCACTTGTTCTTTCCTATTGCGATATTGTGATCGCGCTCCACCATCGGTCCCGCTGCCACATCGCCCATTGCAGATCGCACTTTGCATCATTTAGCTTTTTCCCTTAACACTTACCACTCATTCTTTCCAATTGCGATATTGTGATCGTGCTCCTCCGTCGGTCCCACCACCACGTCACCCATCCCAAATCGCACTTCTCATTATTTAGCTTGTTTCGTTCGCAATTACCACTCCAACTATCGATTGCGATATTTTGAAATCGCACAATTTACCTTTTTTGCATAACGCTTACTGCTCATTCCATCGATGCGATACCTCCTCCACGTCACTCGTCGTACTTTGCAAAACTTAGTTCATTCTTGTTAATCCTCACCGCTATCCATTTAAACTTGCGAATTTGCG
>CM076584.1:582107540-582379924 GCA_034641835.2 Pinus albicaulis
CATTTTATTCTTTGATTTCGTTCAGAACTTTTTCTCCAAGCTATTAGGCTTTTTCGGTTAACAACTTTCGGATGTAATAAGACTGTATTTGTAATGAAATGAGTATTTATATTACTTTCTATTGATCTAGTTCTAGAGAGTTGGAATCGTGGGTTAAGGCCCAACCCATGTGCCTCAGCTTCTCTGCTGTTGTCATTATTTCCTTTCTTTCATTCAACTAGTTTTTCTTCTGTCATTTAAGTTAGATCTGCTTCTGATAAGTTTCATTGTTGTTTAGTTTTTGTGCCACTATATTTTTAATTGCTTATTCGTAGTAAAATAGAGGAAAACACCCAAAAATTGTGGTCAAGTCTCTGTTATGAATCTAATTCATAACTAAAGTAATAAATATAGTTATTAATAGAATAAATAGAAATAAATGTAATTACTAGCTAATCAATTAGGATTAGGTTAAATAATCATTAGTTAACTGAAAAGGCATGTCTAAAAGACATGCCTGTTCATGAAAATGTACCTGCATAGGTATAAAAGTGGGACCTCATTGTAATCATTCAATCATGTCATATCTTATCAATAAATATTATTATTATAAATACCTCTCATGTATTTTTATAATTAAAGCTGCTTTTGCTATTAAATCAACAAGCATACAAGTCTTGCTACTACAGTAACCAAATCTACAGCTACCGATGTTTACAGTGGTATCGGAGCCATCTTGAAGCCTTATTGAAGACAAGTTGAAGCAATGGCACACAACATTGTTTTACAAGCCTACGAACGTAGTTTACAAGCCTATGGACATAAACTACCACACTATGTGTCATTACGAGAAGAAATAATTGAGAAGATTAGGAAAGCTCAACAAAAGCTTCAGAAAGTAGAGAATTCTTGGGCAGAAATCACAAACGGTTTAAAAGAAAATTCTGCAGAGCTTAAAAAAATTTCTGCAGATCTTAAAAAAATTTCTCGTAATAGAAAAGAAAAACATGAGAAACAGAAAGATGAAAAATTCTGTAAAAATGAGAAAGCAGTTAGTTATGATAAAGGGAAATCAGTTAAAACGCCCATGGAAAAGTCAACTAAATATATTCCCCCACCAATGCATAATAAAAGTAAAGAAGAAGGAAAATGTTGGAAATGTGGAGACAAATATTTTGCAGAACATAAATGTGCCTTGCATACAAGAGATGAAATTGCCACATTTCAAACAAAAGATGAGAAGTTAGTTTCCAACCAAGCTCTTGAAGTTGGGAATGAAGCCATACGTGTAATGCATGTAAATGAATCAGAAATGTGTCTTTTTAATAAAAGCATGCCTTTCATTATGTCCAATGATTCTCACGAACAGTCTTGTAGTTCTGGTTGCTCTTCTCTGAACAAAGAAGAGTCTATAGAAGTGGAGAAATTCTCAGTTAAGAGTGACAATTGTCTGCAGGATATTCCAATAGAAAATATGCAAAAACTTACCAGGAAGTCTTCTAAAACTGATTCAGAGAACAGTGTTATTGTTGATAGTGATGGTGTTCGTGAGAGAGGTGTTGATAGTGATGAAACTCCTTGCTGGAATTTGCTGTTTGCAAGATTTTTCTTTGATTTTAAGAGAAATTCAGAAGATATAGCGTTAATTCAGGTTTTAATTCAGTGGCAAAAATCATAGCAGCAGCACCCCCGAAACATCATGTGGAGTGTAGGCTTAGACAGGGAGATTATGCCGTCAATTAGAGATCACAATGTCCGTGGAAAACCGAAGGGAATTGATGAAAATAGATTGGAAAGGCCTCTAATGGCATTTGCGAAATTTGTTCCCATAAGAAATAGAATTGATATTGAATCTGTACAATATGCGACTCACAGTAGTTTACCCTCAATGTCACCCAGTTTCAATATTGCCAAGCAGATTCCAACCATGGAAAAGTGCCGCAACGATTGTGCTTGGAACAGAAGGCTGGGAAGAGGAGACATGGGGTGCGTGTACATACCTGTACAAAATTCCGAGGAAGAGGTCAGGGTGGCACTCGATCAACTTCCCAGAGATGCTACCGATATTCTCGACATCCTCAAAGCAGAGCAAGCGCCTCTTAATATATGGCTAATTATAGCGAGGGAATATTTTAAGCAAGGAAAAATAGATGAGTTCCTACAAATTCTGGAGGAAGGATCTAGTCGAGAAATTGATGAATACTATTCTGATGTGAGGTATGATAGAATTGCTATTTTAAATGCGCTTGGTGCATATTATAGCAACATTGGTAAAATTGAGACAAAGCAGAGAGAAAAGGAAGAGTTTTTCATCCGTGCAACCCATTATTATAACAAGGCATCCAAAATTGATAAACATGAACCTTCTACTTTGGTTGGAAAAGGCCAGTTGCTTCTAGCGAAAGGTGATCTTGAACAAGCATATGGCACATTCAAAATTGTACTAGATGGACAGGCTGATAATATTCCTGCTCTTCTTGGACAGGCATGTGTACAATTCAATCGTGGACGATATACCGAGTCATTGGAATTGTATAAGAAAGCTTTGCAAGTTTATCCTGGGTGCCCCACAGCGGTGAGACTTGGTTTAGGTCGGTGTCGGTACAAGCTGGGTCAGTTCAGGAAAGCCAGACAAGATTTTGAGCGTGTTTTACAGTTAGACCCTGATAATGTGGAAGCTTTGGTGGCACTTGGAATAATGGATTTGCAAATAAATGAATTGGAAGGCGTTCATGAAGGAATGGAAAAAATGCGGAGGGCCTTTGAGTTATATCCATACTGTGCAATGGCAGCTATTTTTAGTTTCTGCAAATTAGTGCTCCTTATGGTAGCTCTGTTACTCACAAATGGAGCTAATGTTGTGGTAATGCTAGTCTCAGCTGGTGAAAGTTTGCAACCTTCATCGCCTTCTCAGTCAGTGACAAGCTATTTCAAGACCATGGCTTTTGATGAAGGCTTTGCAAATATTTGGAGCCCCGACCATCACAATATCTCCCTCGATCGAAATTTCGTGACCCTCAAGATTGATAGATACTCTGGCGGTGGTTTTAAATCGAAGGAGTATTATCTGTATGGATTTTTCAATGCAGCACTGAAGTGGCCAGGTGGTTACACAGCAGGGATTGTCACCACGTTCTATTTGTCTAATAGTGACGTGTATCCTGATTGGCACGATGAGTTGGATTTCGAGTTTCTTGGGACGATTCCAAGGGAGTCTTATACACTCCATACAAACATCTACGGAAACGACTCCGGTGACGGTAAAAATATTACCAGTCGTATTGGAAGAGAACAGGCGGTTCCTCAGGCGGAGGACCTGCATAGGCGTCGTAGTCGTCGGGCGGAGGCGGAATGGTGCACAGATCTGGAGGAAGCACTGTTGAACCAAGTGTTCCGCCCACAAGACAAAATTAGATGCAGTAGATGCAGTGACCCTTCATCTCAGACCACCCGACTCTAAATTCGCAACCCTTCCGATGTTCTAATCATTCATTTGAAGAGATTCGAACTGAACACTAATTGTGGCAATGCGTTCACCAAAATAAAAAGAAACATTGAATTCCAGGAGTTTATCGAACGGCCTCTGCAGCTGAAACTCTATTATACCAGCGGCATACCATTATCATTCACATTGGTGAATCGGCCAGCAGCGGGCATTATGTTGCGTATGTCAAAAATGCAAATGACGACAGAGCCACGAGCCACGACATCTGCAATGGGGATTCACGTTTGCTATGAAACCACCGTGTGTCCGCCTACAGACACGTCGTTTAATTTCGATAAACGGTGTATTGTGTAACGGTTTTAAAAAAAAAACGGACGGGTGCTTTTTATCGATATATATATATATTATATATATATGTTATATTATAGTAGTCGTAACTATATAACATATATATAGTTTATATTTATAATAAATTATTATAAATAAATAAAAAAGAAATATTAATTTAATTAATTAAAATTACTATTTAATTAATTAAATTAGTGAAGAGACAAAAGAGAAGGAAGTAGTTCCATATTATTAAAAAAAAAAAAAGTTTGACCATCAGACACAATTATTAAATAAAAAATATATCTATATATATATTTGAGGGAAAGTAAAAAGGGCAATAGAGAACCCAGTCTTAAGGAATCATTATTGGAGAATTTATACAAACCAAGGTACCAGTGATGAATGACGTGTCTAGCAGATAAATCCGAAGTGAAGAAAGTTGTCGAAAAGTTAAGCTTTGAGGACAAAGCTTTTCGAGGAGGAGGCAATGTTATGAATCTAATTCATAACTAAAGTAATAAATATAGTTATTAATAGAATAAATAGAAATAAATGTAATTACTAGCTAATCAATTAGGATTAGGTTAAATAATCATTAGTTAACTGAAAAGGCATGTCTAAAAGACATGCCTGTTCATGAAAAGGTACCTGCATAGGTATAAAAGCGGGACCTCATTGTAATCATTCAATCATGTCATATCTTATCAATCAATATTATTATTATAAATACCTCTCGTGTATTTTTATAATTAAAGTTGCTTTTGCTATTAAATCAACAAGCATACAAGTCTTGCTACTACAGTAACCAAATCTACAGCTACCGCTGTTACAGTCTCCCCCCTCTCATCTCTGTCAATAGAGTTCGAGTAGGGCAGACCTTCCCACAAGCCAAAATTGCTTTATGTTTGAGTTTTGGGAATAATTTTTGTTACCAATTCCAAGCCTTTATTTCATTGTTTCATCCCACATTTCTGTATGTTTCCTGTGCATGAATCCGCATGTGTGTCTCACCTCTGAGCACTACTCTTACCTCTCCATTCCCCTCCTTTTCTTCTCATCTTAACGTTATACTTACCTTTTCTTTTCCTAACGCACTTAAGCCCTTAAAAGCCTTATTTATCTGTTTTTTCTCCGTTCATGACCTCCTTACCCTTTTTTATGCAAAACACGTGAAAAACCATTCAAATCTATTAGAACGTGACCTTTGCCTTTTCTCCTTGAGTCTCACATCACCGTACATCGTACTTCGCAAATCTCAACTTTTCCCTTTTTCCCTTAACACTTACTACTTGTTCTTGCCTATTGTGATATTGCGATTGCATTCCACCATCATGTTAGGGTCCCATGATTTGGCAGATTGGTAGACCAAAAGCACAGGGTAACATGAAACCAGTCTTTGGAGTCTTAGGACCTAGCTTTATTGGACTCAGAGAGGGCTCTCTCTATTGTTTGCAAAGGATGTGAACTTGTTTGCTTTTAGGGTTTTTATTTTTAGGCTAGTTGTTAAGTGTCGGGTTTGTTGTTTGTTTTGGTTGGGTAAGATGTACAGGAAGAATAGGTGGAGTGAGAGGTATTTAAATCATTGGGCTATGGAGTCAATGAAATCATGGATATCTCAATAATGAATCAAATTGCATTACAGGGCCAATCTAGAAAGGTTAATGGATCCTTAAGGTTATGTGTGAAGTGGGATGGACATCAAGTTGGTGAATAAGGTAGGGCAAAGGGCAATCAATAATCCTTTGTAAAATACCTATAACAAGGAGGTCTTGAACAGTGATAAGCAAAATATATAACTAATGAGGTAGGGCAAACCATTAAGCTCAATGAAAATACTTAAACCAATAACCATTCAAAATAAACAATTTCAATGAAATATAGAAGGCGAGAAACTCATTTAACTTCTAGTGATTTCACCTTTAAGCTTTAGAAAACATTTAAGATCACAAATAACTTTAATTCATGAAGAGGGAACTCCTGAACATCATAAATCAAGCTATAAATAACTTTGAGGCAAACTGATAGGAATGGAAAAAGGGCAAGATCAAAACGAGACCTCTTTGACTTAACCTAGCAAGCAGTACTTCAAAGAGAGGTTTCAAGACAGAGTTTAGATAGCATCAAATAAGTAGGGCTTACAATGAAACATATTTTTAAACTAGCATACTAATCCATTAATGAAAAAAACAAGTTTAGGTGCACCTAAGGAGTAGTTAAGAATTCCTTAAGCTGACCCAACAGAGGAAAACATCAAGGCAATAGAAGGCAGGAGGACTCAGGTGCTTCAAAGAGAATTTTTCAACCTATACTTTTATGTTATACTGCAAAAAATAAGGTTGAAACATAATGATAACAAGAAAACATGAACAAAATAAGAATACATCACCATTAACCAAGCTCAGGGATCCTGCAAACAAGCTTCTCCATCATCAATCCAGGCAAGCCATTCATAAACTCCACAACACCAATTTATTCTCCAAACTCATAAAAACCATGTATTGCTATCAAAGGTCATCAAATGCCAACATTTAACTTAGAAAAATAAGCAAAAAACCCTAGATATGGTTGGAAAAAGTCAAAATCATCCATAAATGTCATTTATGCCGAAGAGTCCATGCAAGGCCCAAGACACAAAATATCTCATGAAATAAATGCTAAAATAACTTCTTGCACCTAATTCTAGAGTGATTTGCCTCAAAAAACACTAAAATACGATTTTTCAATAAATGAGTGTGTTTTGTTGACTTTTGGCCAAAAACACACTAAACAGTCCATTTGCGCAGCGCCACTTTTAACAGAAAATAGGCTCTTTTGCAACCAAGTTTTGGACCCCTTCCCGATGTCAGATTTGGCTCCGTGAAGGCTTGTTGGGAAGCCTGATGAGTCTACTTTCCAAAAATTATTTTATTTTCCCGATCCAGTTCCTATAGCCTAGTAAAAATGTCAAAATCCCAAGACTACCATTAGCGCAGCGCCAGGTCTGAAATAGTGGCAAAATGGTGAAAAAAGAGGGGTTTTTTGACCTTTTTGGGGTCAAACCTGCTCCAAATCATCTGAAAATTGGTGATAAAAGTTTAATAGTGATGAGAAACCCAAAAATGATGATATTTCCTCCTGAGGATGCTCCATGCATTAGCGTAGTGCTAGTGGCATTGCGCTAATGAGCCTTTAAAATCACAAAAAACAAAAAGTTTTCCAAATTTGCTAAAAATTGGTGGAGACCTCCCTCAAGGAGTCTTGGAGACCTGTTGAGAAGTTGAAGCCATAAATCCAAGGTTATCATGCTCTTTTTCCTCCTTTAGGGTTTGGACTTCAAGGAGGGCTTCCTTCAGTTTGGCACAAACAAGCTTGTGTTTCATGGCATAGTACTTGCTCATCTTTTTCTGGAGGGCCAGATCCATTTTTATCTTCTTAAAGTGCTTGTGATCATTCTTATAATACTGAATAATGTATTTTTCCATGCCAAAGCCTCTATCCCACTCCTTGATTTGTGCATCCTTGCTTTGGAGTAGCAGTCTGGTGGCCATCTCCTTATCTTCATTATCATTGTCTAGGTCAATGAATTGAGGCTTTTGAGTAGATAGCTTGCTCTTATTACCTTTATTAACCTTGTCCATATTTTCTTTTCCCTTTTCAAGCCTTGGATTTGATGCAAAACGTAAGGTCCCTTGCCTTTTGGAGGCATAAAACACTTGCCTTGGCCCTCTTTGGTATATGCATGCAAGAGGTGTGATGGTGGTTTTGGTAATGTATTCATCATGGTTGTGACCTTTGGTATTGCCATCAGCTTCTTTATCTTTAATATGATCCTTATCATTCATCCCATGCTCTATTTGATCACTGCCTTCTTGACCTTCAAGACCATCATCATCATTACCTTCTTTACTGTCTTCAGCACTGTAGCTTTGGTATTCATTTGGACTATCAGCCCATGCACTTGCTTCATCTTGGTTTTGTTCATCACTAGGGTATTTTTCTTCATCATCTCCTACACTACTATCATTTTCATGTTCACTAGGAGGCTGATTGGTGTCATGACTGTCATGACTATCTCCTTTGTAGTCTTGTTTCTCACTTCCTGTCCCATCAGTGTCATCCTCTTTGTTACTGTCCCCTTCTTCAAATTCTGTTTCTGCCTCATCATTTCCCTCTTCCAGATAATCACTATTATCCTCATGACTTTGCTCACTGTTTTCAAGGTTATGCACATTTTCCCCTTGATTTTTATGTTCACAGTCCCTTTGACTATCCACCTCCTCATCTTGATCACTACCATGTTCACTTCCCTCTTTTTCACCATCATTTCTCTCTTTCTCTTCCTAATTGATTTTTGTCTCTACCTCACTGGTTTCATCTTCTTTATTGTCAACACTATGTTCATCATTTGCTGGCTCATCCTTATGTTCATCATTGGTTTCCATGTACTCTACCTCAACATGATCCTCTTGGTTTCCAACATTATCATCAAACTCATCTTCATTGTGGATTGATTTATCATCACCTTCATCCTGATATTTATTTGATTCTTCATTACCACTTCCTGCTTCCCCTGATGCATCAAGAGAAGGAGAGGAAGGGAGGTTTGCCTGTGGTGAGGGTACTTGTGTAGAAGAGGAGAGAATATTTGGTTGATGAGGAGGTTGTAGGCTTATGAAAACTTCATGGGCTATGAACACATCCCAAGGTATACCCTGCTGCTCGAACTGATGTAGTACCACCATCTTGATCAAGGAATGGTGGAAAAAGCTATGCATTTGTTGGGAATGGTTCCTCCTTCGGACAATACAAGACATCTTCTCCATGCTTCTATAGAGATAGTAGGGCAAGTTGAGCACCTTAACCCCTGTGAAATTCATGAGGAGTCTGACATGGTAGGAAGAGAGCCTGGAGTATCTCCCCTCATAGGTGAAGTACTTCATGATAACCAACATCAAGGGTGTAAATATGTGTTTGAGGTGTGAGAAAGGGAAAAATGTCTTGTTGCCTTCTTTATACCTTGTTTTGATGAATAGCTCAAAAAATTCTTTGTCCAATTTTCCCTTCTTAAACCACTTCTCACCTACAGTAGGGATTCCTGTGGCCTCAGAGATGGCACCTGCTGAGATCTCAAAATCTACTCTTGCAAGGTTTGAGTGCTTGTTGTGTAAGTTGAGAATGAGGAGCCTTGTAAGCTCAGGGTGGATCTTCACTTGTTTGACCTTCTCACAAAATTCAAAACATCTTGCATTCTGAAAACATGACAGGATCCTAGGAGAGGTGGTGATGGCCACTGTGCTTTGAGGTTCCAATATATTGACTTTCCCTCCCTTATGTTTTGGTCTTAAAGGCCTTTGACCACTTTCACTACTACCGCTATTTTCAACTTTTGACATAATGATAGGAGATGTTGGTTGACAATCTAGGGCTTAGTGAAACAAGATGATGATGATGATGAAGTCAACTTTTTAGTGAATGAGGGATGTGGAGGTTAGGGTTTTTAGGATTAAGTTGCCTTGGAGCCTAAGGAGGCTTTTCTAAAATGTGTATTTCAGCCACCTTAACTCACTTACCTTTACATGACATCAAATTGATTTCAAGGAGGTTTAAAAACAAAGGCTCCTTTGCATGCAAGACTTAAGGTTCACTAACTTATGGTTTGAATTTTAAAGCCATTAAAAGACTAAAATCAATTTTGAAAATTGCTTGGGGATAAGGAGGGAGTGTCACCTACTAGTGTTAGTCTTTGGTGAACCTTTGGAGACGAAATGGAGGATAAAAATTGACCTTGAGGCAAGCTTTTTCTTCTTTGGAGGCCCTCTGCATTTGCGCAGTGCCCTGCCCGAGCTGTCGGGTCGGCCTATTAGCGCAGCACCGACAGGCCTGCCCATGGGTTAGCGCAGTGTCGGGCGCGTGCAACAGCGGTCAGTCTTCGGGCGAGTAGGTCCCGCATTTGCGCAGCGCCCAGGATTAGAGTAGCACCAAGCCAAATTTTCACAGTTCCGTGTTGTTTTGAATGGGCAGACAACAGATTATCACAGCGCCATCTCTTATTTGTGTAGCGCCACTGATTTGCGCAGCGCCAGAAAAACTCGCCCAGAAACAGTCAGAAAAACTTTGTTTTTCTCCTGAAACTTCTTTCTCTCTTCACCAAGTGCCAAATGAGTTTGAAATGAAACTGAAACACCTTTATACTTCTTGAGAAAAAAAAATCAAGCTTATAAACCCATTTTACTATGTTTTCAACCTTTTTGTCATTTGACTGATACCCTTTATATCTTTTGCAGGGGTTTTTGAAGGTTTTCTCAAGGCCTATTTTCTTCTTTTATGGTGATGGCTAGCTGAGGAGATGCATATGTCCTTTTCATCCTTTTTTATCTTTGAAAGTCTAGGCACTGTTCAAACTTTTTTTGGCATGCATTTGACAAACTTAAAACACTTTTCTTATCCTTTTTGGCATTTTTGATTGCAGGTGACCTAAAACATGTATTTTTACCTCCTTGCTAATTTTTTAGGTAGTAATATATTTACTTTGACAAGGATTCTAAGCAAATAATACCATGCCATGTGTTCCCTTGGCCACTTCTGATTTTCTGCAGGTGCCTACTGTTAGGACTCCCGTAGTTTTCAAGATTCGCAAGAACAAACGTTGTAGGGCCTACATCAGAACCACTTTGGAATCCTAGGATCTAGCCCTCCTGAATTCAGAGAGGGATCTCTCTATATAAGTATTTTCAAAAGATATTTATTTATGCTTAGTTTATGATATTAGGCTATTTATGAAGTACAAGGGTTATGTTTGTTTTTGGTTGGGATGGATATCATCAAAATGAAGGAAGTATTTTGAAGGGTAAAGGTGTGAGCAGGTTGAAAGAATGGTTCAACTGATAGGATAGATAAGAGACAGTATCAATCCATTGGGCTATGGAGTCACAAAAGGATTTAATTGCACAGCAAGTTTCAAGAGTGGTCCATGGGGCAAGTCATCTATATCAAAAGGTCTCTTTAAGTTGATTTTGTGATATGGGACAATAAGAAGTGTGGTGAAAGAAGAAAACACATAAGAAAACAAAGGGTAGCTTAAGATCAAGTAAGAACTTTTAACCTAGCCTGCTTTTAGCATATTCTCAAGGGAAAAATATTAACAAAGAATAGCTTAAGATCAAGTAAGAACTTTGAATCTATCCTACTTTTAGCATATTCTCAAAGGAAAAAATTTAAGATAAACATAAAAAGTAGCCTAAGATCAGGTAAGGACTTTTAACCTAGCCTGCTTTTGGCATACTCTTAAGGGATCTTTTCAAAGCAACTGTTGGAGATAAACTAGAGGATAGGGATAACCATAGACTTCTCTAGGTCAAATTTACTTAGCATACTTTTCAAGAACTTTCAAAGACAATATCTCAAGTTGTACTCAGGAAACATGGGCTCACCAACACTTCACTGGTTATACCCTATTGAATTATCCTCAAAACACAATTAGAAGAAAACATAAAGATAAATATTATCAGTGAGATATAGGGTACTTTAGAAGTAAATCCTAATCTATATTTTCTATTCTTTATCAGAGAAAGTGGACAGTATGGAAAACATGAGAAAAACAACAATATTGACATCGACCAGGATCCCATAAATCAACTTGTATATTTGATGTTCAAACCAGTTACAATCTTCAAGTCTAGTAGGTCTTTACAAAATCAAACTTCTCTTCTCAGCCTATCTTTCTTCAATCACTAACAGAGCTTCAGCAGCCTCAGTAACTATTTACATTCAACAAGTATTCAACCAACAACAATACTAGGCTCCTCATATGATATATATAGGTAAATTGAGGAGGTGGAGTGAAAGGAAGGTCTATAAATTCTATTAATACAGAGTAAATGCTTCTCGGCCTTTGGGAGGCCTAATGGAGAAGATATCTAATTTCTTGACTCTGTTAATTGATTTTTACATTAAGTTTCATCGACTTCAATCACTTTTGCTGACTTTTGAGGCTTTGGGAGGCTTGTAATTACTTTATGAGTTGTCTTTGGAAAATATCTCTGGTTGTGCATTAACTTTGTATTCTTTTGCAGCAAAATAAACTGATAGGTGGGTTTTTTGGTTTTTGGAGAAGTAAAGGCTTTGGTGATTTGGAATTTGAAGCCTTCTTTCTGCTGATCTGTCATGATTTGTTGCTTTAAACACTGATTGGCCTTTGATTATGCTTTAAGGTTTTCATTAATCATCTTCAGGGCTTATTGTCCTTTGCTGACTGTATTATCTTTTAATTCTTTGTCTTAACATTGTGCTTTATCCATAAACTGTGGAATAAGCCTTTAATCTTCAACTTTATGCTTAATCCTTTATCTTTAATATATGTTCTTCACTGTTCTTTTTCTTTGTGTGCAGGTGTCTTTGGCACGCTCAAGGGTTTTGACTATCTAACCGTTGCTCATGATACATTGATTAAACCTAGATTTTTTAACCCTGTGGATCCCTTTTTACCTTTGATGCGGCCACAGAGGATTGTTATCCTTGGCCATGACCATTCACTGGACCGTGGGACAGCTTTATAGCTTATCCGCCTTTAAAGCCTGCAACCAAACAAATAACCATTATATAAAACCTGTGGGAGAGGTAAACTGCTTTACAGAGGCTGTGTGGGGGCAGGAGGAGCAGTGTAGAGAAGAGGAATGCAGGAAGAGGAGGTTCCATAGGTGGAACCGCGAAAACAAAGTTTTAAATTTGAATTTTGGCGCGAAATAGTGGAGGCGGTTTTGGAAAACGACGAATGGTTTTCACGCAGCATTCAAGCGGTTTGTGGTTTTCTCCTGAATGAATGCGATACCACACTTCAGGCGACATGTGTCCTCAGTGAAATGGCATGTTTTGCGTAGATTTGGGTTGTTAAACCCTAACACCAAAATCTACACAAAATTGGACGTAGGCCGTTGGATCTCGGGGTGTAGATCCAACGATGGAGGATCAGCGTGACGGGCAGAAGATGCTCGAGCAAGGAGGTAGTGGAGGCCAGGTGGCAAGCAGAGAGTGGAGCACGATGGTGGAGGGAGGAAGGTGGGCCAAAGGGGTGACGTTGGCTATTTTTTTTGGTAGTGGGAGTGCGCGTCGGGAGAAGGAGGAGAGGCGGGGAGTGCGTAGCCATTAGATCAATAAGATCTATGGTTGAGATATTTTGTGGGGGGTGAAGGGATAAGGGATGGTCGAGAGGATGATTGGTGGGAGTGATTTAGCACCATCGAATCGGATAGATTGACGGTTAAGATTGCTCAGGAAAATAACACAATGGAACGGGGTGAGAAAAGGGAAAGGGGCTAAGAGCAAAGGCAGGGATGTGGTCCCGTGGAAGAAAGGAGGACCAGGACTAAGAAGAAAAGGACTGAGGGCTAGTTCCTGGTCACGGACACAAGGTTTTATGGTGGAGAAAGGAAAGGGGGCTTAAGCCAAAGGGACTTAAAGATTATATATAAAAAAGGTCAGAAAATAGGCCAAAAGGTGGGTTTTTTTAGCCTTTTGAGGTTTCTCGATAGGGTAAAAAGGATAGTTTAAAACACAAAAAAGGGGTTTTTTATAGGTTTAAAGGGGATTTTAATGAAATGGAGTATGAAAGGGAAGAAAAAGAGGGATTTGACAGGAGGAAAGGGGCTTTTCAAGGGAAAATGATGGAATGCGTGAAATGAAGGAAAAGGGAGGCTTTGAAACAGTCTTTTATACCAGCAGGTTTTCTTTGAGGAATTTGAATGAAGGCTATCAATGAAATGGATTTATTGAGGACAAAGATCATAGAGAGGCTTCAAGAAGTCGCAAATTTTGCATAAAATTTCTTTCTTGAAGACTAAGGACCTATTTTAACCATCATCAGTTATGACAAAATTTTATTGATGGCTAACAGTGGCTCCACTTGGGGATGACATCTCCTTGGAGGTGTCAAGAATCTCAGAAATAGATCTCTGGAAAGTAGACCAGTGCCTTTGTATTTTGACAACCTATTCTTCTTTGATCATGTTGCTTTACAAAGATGATCAGTATTACATCAAACAGAATAATTCATTCCCCAAACAACTACCTACACAACCTACTTTCCTAACATTTTTTCTTCATAAGGTGCACTTGGACTTGAAAACCTTTGACATCAACATTTTATTATTTTATTGAAAGCAGAAAACTAATCTAATCTACCCTTATAACTTCCACGAGTTCAAATTAAACAGTTGAACTCATAAATTCTCTACCTACACTATTATCTGTCAGGATCAGGCTGTCTGACAGATCTTATTCTCTATATTCTAAACAGAAATTTAAATACAAAAAAACAAGGTTAAGTTGTCTGACTTGTTGTAAGACTATGGCATAAAAACAAGCTGCACATAGACTAAAATTTATAGAAATTTAAAACAAAATTGTGAAGGCTTAAGATCTGAAAATTATGAACATCCTTCTTTCTTTCTTGGCTCAAGTTTTGATCTATTTAGAGCCATCTTTTTCTTTCTTTTCTTTGGTTCAGATTTTGAGCATGTTGGAACCATTATTTTCTATCCTAATCTATTCTACTAATAAGTCAAGTCTAAAATAATATTATCAATCAATGCTTCTACTAACTTATCAACATAAATTTAAAGTACATTCAGCCATGATTAGGCCAAATGACTACACAATATACCATTTTTAATCAACAAAGGCACTTAGATTTTCTCACTTTCAGAAAATTCTCTTTTTGGGTATGGGGTTGTACCTCTTTTGAATCTGCCCTCTTTTACTTTTTTTTTCTTTTTTTTTTGTTTTCTATTTTTTTTTTCTTTCTTTCTTTCAAAACAACTTAAAACTAACAAGATGCTCAAAGGCTGAGATTATTAACATTCCTATCTAACCTAATCTAACTTGGAAAATTTATATATTTAGTTGATGAACTCTCTTTTCCAATATAGCCAATCAAGTAAATGGTTCCATGATTGATCCTTGCCCATCTCCTTGAGCATGTTGGACAAATAGGGCCACTCCAATTTCACTTGTTCTTTAGCAGCAGTGCTAAAAAAAGTTCTTGATTTTGGTAATACACTACTCCTAACAACCTTTATTCCCTCTTCAATTGTCTTCAAGAAATGAGCATAGGGATCTTGAAATAATGCCTGGTTATGAATATTTGGAAGATAGGTCTCGACCACGCTTACTTTTTTCTCCACTGGATCAAGCTTAAGATTCTTTTGAGAAAGAAATTCTTCCTCATCCTCATTATCATCTGAACTAGAGGACTCATCATATATTGCAGTGTTGTCCTCTTGTAGTCATAGTATGCTCTGATTCAGTGGACTGTACTCTGTGAAGAGATCATCATAGTCTTGAGTAGGGGCATCTTTTATTACCTCAACACTTTCAAGAGGAGGTTCCTTATCTTCAGCTTGCTCAAGAAATTCCTCTTTCTTCTCAACCTCATCATCACAAATAATAGATTGCTGACTCCCAATCATGTGAAAGCTATTTCTGATGGATTGGATTGGCTGATTTCTACTTTCAAGCTTATGATAGTGAAGTTCATGACACCAATCAACTGCTAGTTGCCCTGCATGATTAGTTTCTATTTGAAGCTCATCATCATCATTAGACTGATCAAAAATTGGACAATCATTAGTATAAACAATCTCACCAATCAATCATATGGGGTTATCAGTTTGTTTTCCTTTAAGCTGATCTACAAGTTTATTTTCTGGTTCAAGACAACAAGGTTCAATAGGTAGATGAGCAGAAGTGTTTTGTTCAAATGAAGTTTTGAGGGTTGGCTATTTGTTTAATATTTGATCAATTTCTCCTTCTATTAAAGGAGGGATTTCTCTTTCAGCATAGACATAAGTACGTCAATCCTCTTTCTCTTGTGTTAACTAGTTTTGAGGCTGGATGTCTTCTTGAGCCTCTTCTAGTGGATCAGTACTTGAGCTTGCAGGGAAACCTTGAGGATTTTCTACTATTTCCTGATATTCTTCTGTTTCAAATAACTCCTCATGATTATTATGATACTTAGTTTGAATACAAGGTTCATGAGTTGTTTCTTCTACATTGTCAGGATGCCACTCTCCTCTTAAAATCTGAAATGAGTTATAACATAGAGGGAGAGTCCCTATATGTGTTGATTTTTCTTCTATTTCAGATTCTATGTTTCCTAGGAGGCTTATTGTTTCCTCAAAGCACTGCTCACTTTTTGCATTTTCATTTTGTTCGTAAAGTTCTTTTAACAGTAAAACACAAGCTATAGGTAGGCAATCAGGAATTTCTTGACAACCTTCCTCATCATCTTCTATAAAGTCTTGATCATCATACATGTCTTGCTCATTGTCTAGGTCTTGTAGTGGTCGAGTTTGTTCTTGATCTGGAAAAAGCATGGGCTGCCCTAGATCACCAATATTTAAATTAGCCTCATACCTATCCATTATCTTTTCAAAAATGTACACCATTTTTTCCATCATGGCCAATCGTTTTGCTTTTAGGTCTATATTTGAATCCATGTTTGTAAATCAAAAAAGAGGTCATTGTGTCTATTCAACCAGTTCAAAGTCTTCTACCAGTGGATTCATTTGGTCTTTTGGGAGTTTTGGAGTCGCCAGGTGAAGGATTTTTACTTTTTTTCAAGGTTTGATAGTTGTTCACCATCAACAATCAATAATAACCAGTCTTGGTGACACCTGTCTCATTCAGAAATAGGGGTTCGTTGAGTTGTGAAGTTATCTATTACTCAATATCTCCCCAGTATGGTCGCCACTATGTTAGGACTCCCGTAGTTTGCAAGATTGGCAAGAACAAATGCTGCAAGGCCTACATCAGAACCACTTTGGAATCCTAGGATCTAGCCCTCCTGGATTCAGAGAGGGATCTCTCGATATAATTATTTTCAAAAGATATTTCTTTATGCTTAGTTTATGATATTAGGCTAGTTATGAAGTACAAGGGTTTTGTTTGTTTTTGGTTGGGATGGATATCATCAAAATGAAGGAAGTCTTTTGAAGGGTAAAGGTGTAAGCAGGTTGAAAGAATGGTTCAGCTGATAGGATAGATAAGAGACAATATCAATCCATTGGGCTATGGAGTCACAAAAGGATTTAATTGCACAGTAAGTTTCAAGAGTGGTCCATGGGGCAAGTCATCTATATCAAAGGATATCTTTAAGTTGATTTTGTAATATGGGACATTAAGAAGTGTGGTGAAAGAAGCAAACACATAAGAAAACAAAGGGCAGCTTAAGATCAATTAAGGACTTTTAACCTAGCCTGCTTTTGGCATACTCTTAAGGGATCTTTTCAATGCAACTGTTGGAGATAAACTAGAGGTCAAGGCTAACCATAGACTTCTCTAGGTCAACTTTACTTAGCATAATTTTCAAGAAATTTCAAAGACAATATCTCAAGTTGTACTCAGGAAACATGGGCTCGCCAACACTTCACTGGTTATACTCTATTGAATTATCCTCAAAACACAATTAGAAGAAAACATAAAGATAAATCTTATCAGTGAGATTTAGGGTACTTTAGAAGTAAATCCTAATCTATATTTGTTTTTCTTTATCAGAGAAAGTGGACAGTATGGAAAAAATGAGAAAAACACCAATTACAGTAAGAAAACCATCACCATTGACATAGACCAGGATCCCATAAATCAGCTTGTATATTTGATGTTCAAACCAGTTACAATCTTCAGGTCCAGTAGGTCTTTACAACATCAAACTGCTCTTCTCAGCCTATATTTCTTCAATCACTAACAAAGCTTCAGCAGCCTCAGTAACTATTTACCTTCAAAAAGTATTCAACCAACAACAATACTAGGCTCCTCATATGATATATATAGGTAAATTGAGGAGGTGGAGTGAAAGGAAGGTCTATCAATTCAATTAATACAAAGTAAATGCTTCTCGAACTTTGGCAGGGCTAATGGAGAAGATATCTAATGTCTTAACTTTGTTAATTGATTTTTACATTAAGTTTCATCAACTTTAGTCACTTTTGTTGATTTTTGAGGCTTTGGTAGGCTTGTAATTACTTTTTGAGCTGTCTTTGGAAAATATCTCTGACTGTGCATTAACTTTGTATTCTTTTGAGGCAAAATAAACTGGTAGGTGGATTTTTTGGTTTTTGGAGAAGTAAAGGCTTCGGTGATTTGGCATTTGAAGCCTTCTTTCTGCTGATCTGTCATGATTTGTCGCTTTAAACACTGATTTGCCTTTGATTATGCTTTAAGGTTTTCATTAATCATCTTCGGGGCTTTCTGTCCTTTGCTGACTGTATTATCTTTTAATTCTTTGTCTTAACACTGTGCTTTATCCATAAACTATGGAATAAGCCTTTAATCTTCAACTTTATGCTTAATCCTTTATCTTTAATCTCTATTCTTCGTTGTTATTTTGCTTTGTGTGCAGGTGGGCTTTGGCACACTGGAGGGTTTTGACTGTCTAACTGCTGCTCATGATACATCGATTAAACCTGGATTTTTTAACCCTGTGGATCCCTTTTTACCTTTTATGTGGCTACAAAGGATTGTTATCCTTGGCCATGTCCCTTCACTGGACCGTGGGACATCTTTATAGCTTATCCGCCTTTAAAGCCTACAACCAAACAAATAATTGTTATATAAAACCTGCGGGGGAGGTAAACTACTTTATAGAGGCTGTGGGGGTAGGAGGAGTAGTGCAGAGAAGAAAAATGCAGGCAGAGGAGGTTCCATAGGCAAACCGCGAAAATAGGGTTTTAAATTTGAATTTTGGCGCGAAATAATGGAGGCGGTTTTGGTAAACCACGAATGGTTTTCGCGTAGCATTCAGGCAGTTTGTAATTTTCGCCTGAATGAGTGCGATACCACATGTCGGGTGACACGTGTCCTTAGCGAAACCGCTTGTTTCACGTAGATTTGGGTTGTTAAACCCTAACACCAAAATTTGCGTGAAAGTGGACGTGGGTCGTTGGATCTAGGGGTGTAGATGCAACGACAGAGGATCGGCGTGACGGGCAGAAGATGCTCTGGCAAGGAGGTAGTGGAGGGCAGGTGGCAAGCAGAGAGCGGAGCACAATGGCGTGGGGAGAAAGGTGGGCCAAAGGGGTGGCGTTGGCTATTTTTTTTGGTAGTGAGAGTGCATGTCCGGAGAAGGAGGAGAGGCAGGGAGCGCGTAGCCGTTAGATCAATAAGATCTACGGTTGAGATCTTTTGCGGGGGGTGAAGGGATAAGGGATGATCGAGAGGATGACTGGTGGTAGTGATGGAGTGCCATCGGATCAGACATATTGATGGTTAAGATTGCTCAGGAAAATAACACAATTGAGCAGGGTGAGAAAAGGGAAAGGGGTTAAGAGCAAAGGTGGGGATGTGGTCCTGTAGAAGAAAGGAGGACTGAGACTAAGAAGAAAAGGACTGAGGGCTAGTGCTTGGTCACGGGCGCAGGGTTTTATGGAAAAGAAAGGGAAGAGAGCTTAAGCCAAGGGGGCTTAAAGCTTATATATATAAAAGGTCAGAAAATATGCCAAAAGGTAGGTTTTTTGAGCTTTTTGAGGTTTCCCGATAGGGTAAAAAGGATAGTTTAAACCATAAAAAAGGGGTTTTTTATGGGTTTAAAGGGGATTTTGATGAAATGGAGTATGAAAGGGAAGAAAAAGAGGGATTTGACAGGAGGAGAGGGGATTTTCAAGGTAAAATGATGGAATGGGTGAAATGAAGGAAAATGGAGGCTTTGAAATAGTCTTTTATACCAGCAGGTTTTCTTTGAGGAATTTCAATGAAGGCTATCAATGAAATGGATTTCTTGAGGATAAAGATCACAGAGAGGCTTCAAGAAGTCACAGATTTTGCATAAAATTTGTTTCTTGATGACTAAGGACCTGTTTTAGCCATCATCAGTTATGACAAAATTTTATTGATGGCTAACACCTACAACACATTTTCCTTTTGTCTTCTTAGTCCCTTTTGGAGTTTGACACCTCATTTTCTCAAAAGTGAACTTATGCTCAACATGATTTTCTCCTTTGGAACTTTACCTCATTCTTGCCTTCCTTTGATCATTTTTAAGACATTTGATTGCACTGGGAAGCCTAGGCTCCATCACACTAATATTCTTTACCATTTCTCCCTTTGGTTTAGGTGAAGCAATGTTGCTTTGAAAAACCCTATAGAACACCTTGGACGTCATTTGAATGCCTTCTGCTGTTATGAAGGAGGAATTATCATCTTCATTTGAACTGTTTTGTCTATCTTTCCAAACTCTTAGGTTTTAGGGCTGTTAGAGAAGAATAAACAGTGTTGTCTTCTAAGTTCTCTATAGCCCTTCCAAGTTCATTAATTTTTGTTCAGTTCACCTCACCTTTTTCCCTTATTCATTCATGATTTCTGAAAATTTTCAATGTGTCCTTGGTTATGTTGCTCTGCCTTCTATCTTGGTGGTAATTGTGATGGTTCCTTGCTTGGAAACACTGTTTTGTCAACCAATCCCAAAAACCCTAAATCTCATTGTACATAGGCCTACTGCCTTTTCCTTGTTGTGGATTTCTTCTTGTGATGATTCACCCTATTACCTTACCTCTTCTTATGCTAATGGTCATCTTGATCATTTTTTGTGGAAATGTGAGCAAGGGCAGCTCTCCCTTGCAGAATTTGTGCTTTGGCTAAGGAGGCCTTCCTTGAAGGGTTTTTGATCAGTTTTGGACAAAGTTACTTGACCTTATTCTTCTTTGAATGCAGCCTCTTTACATAGGAAAAACAGAGATTTTTAGAACACCAAATCAAACCTATGACCTATGAAACCCTAGGTGACCTACTGGAAGGCTCTTTGGACTTGTCCTTTGACTGAAAAACTTGGCTTTGAGGTCATCAAGTGTAAAACATAGTTTTTGATAGACTGTTGTATTGAAGATCCAAAATCCAATGTACTTGATTTATCTAAAGAGCCTACAGAGATAGTTTTGAGACCATCAATGCTTGGTGTATCCAGGAAGCAGAAAAGTAAGCAGTTTGGTTAGTGATTCTGAGTGTTAGGTGGAGGTAAGTAAGCAAGCCAAAAACATAGAACTGAGGTCAATGGTGACAAAACATAGACAAAATGAGTGAAATGAGCCCATGATTGGTTTTCTGGGATTGGTGAGTTGAGCATGACCTAATGGGATGATGAAATAGTGAAAAATTTATCCTAAGGATAATGAAGGTAGTGAGATTTCTAGAACTCACAATGTTCATGAACTTTGTTTCTAGAAATCTAGGATAAGTATTTAGTCATCCATGAGAAAAAACTATTACTGATGACTAACACGTCGGTCCCACCGCCACGTCGCCTATCGCAAATCACACTTCGCACCATTAAATTTTTCCCTTAACACTTACCACTCATTCTTTCCAATTGCGATATTGCGATCATGCTCCTCTGTCGGTCCTGCCACCACATCGACCATCACAAATCACACTTCGCATCATTTATCTTGTTCCGTTTGCACTTACCGCTCCAACTCCCAATTGCGATATTGCGAAAGCGCAAATCGCATCGTTTACTTTTTTCACATAATTCTTACCACTCATTCCGCCGATGCGATAACTCCACCACGTCACTCGTCACACTTCACACTTCGCACAACTTAGTTGATTCTTGTTAATCCTTACCATATCCCTTTAAACTTGTGAAGTTGTGATTGCGACATCACACATCGCAACTTTTGTCCTCCATCGCACTCTGCCATCGCATTTTTGAGTTATGTCCGCTCCAAAGTTATTTCTCACGTGATCATAAAATTTTATAGAGGTTTAACCCCCTCTTTCTGCTTCCAAACCTCATTTCATGTGTTAAACCCCCCATTAGCCTCTTTTAGCCCTTTTCTTCCCTCCAAGCTACAAATTAACTCTTTTTAATTAGAATTAAGTCATGGATAGCCTAGTTGCATGGATAGAAGCATGGTAGATTGATCATAGGATAAGTAGAGTGCATTTAGCCGTTTGGCCAAGTTAAGTGTGGTTTAGAATTAGTTTCCTTTCTACCATTTATTTTCTTCGAATTAAATTAGTTTCGTTCTTATCATTTCCTTTTAGCAATTTTCTTTAGTTTCTTATAGTCATTTCCTTCCTGCACATTAAATTAGTTCCATTTCTGTCATTTCCTTTCTTCAATTTAGTTTAGTTTCATTTAAGTGTGATAGATTTCACTGAGAACCCCTAGAAGTAGCACCCTTTCGTAAAGTAGAAGAGGATGACATGAACAGAATGCATCTACTGTGTATATAGCATTTCCAACTCAAAGTTTTTACGAACCCCAGATTGATAAAGTAAAGAAGGGAAGCCCCTCGGAGTTGCAACACTCTTGGTGCAATACCAGGGCTCACCATCTTCCAAAGGGTATTATTGTGAAGATAAACACATGCAAGGGGTGTACCATGGGGAAGTATGCAAAGGCCACTTTTCACGAGAAGGAGAACCGAACAGCAAAAATCCTTGAGAGAGTTCACTCAAATGTGCGTGGACCATTCTCTACAACTTCTACAACAAAGCACAAGTATTATGTGATTTTTGTTGATTATTTTTCTAGAAATTGTTGGATCTAATTCATGCAGAAGAAAGATCAGACATTCTCAAAATTTTGTGAGTTCAAAGCACTAGTTGAAAATGATTCATGGAAGCATGTGAAGGCTCTAAGGAGCCAAAATGGTGGTGAGTACATCTCCAATGAATTCAAGAACTTTTGTGCCAAAGAAGGAATTCAGAGAGAGTTGATTGCACCTCAAAACCCACAACAAAATTGGGTTGCATACAGAAAGAATAGAACAATTGTGGATACGACACGAGCGATGTTACATCACTAGGGCCTACCGTTTCGTTTGTGGGCAAAGGCATGCAACACAACAATATTTGTGCAGAACCATATTCCTCATCGGATAATTGGCATGAGTACACCAGAGGAGGATTTTCTAGTAAGAAACCTGATGTTTCATATTTTAAAATTTTTGGCTCATCTGTCTATTGCCATGTGACCAAAGATTCCAAAAAGAAGCTAGAACCAACAGTTGAGATTGGGATATCTGTGGGGTACATTGATACTCCCCACAACTATCGAGTGTATTTTCTGAACATCGGGATGACTGTTGTCAGATAGGATATAAAATTTGATGAGGAGAAATCCATGTGATTGTCCCTTATGAGGGAGCTTGATTTGCATGCAGATGAGGAACTCTTGGTTCCAAAGGATGAACCTCAAGATGTGGAGAAGCCACATGAGGAGGATCATGGAGTGGCAGAAACCACTCATGCATAGCCATCCACCAGACATGGTAGGAGGCGCACCACAGAAGCTGACAGATTGAGACTTGATGTGATAGAACATGTAGGAGAACATACATCACTGCGTAGACAGAGCCGGTCTCCAGAGAGGTTTATTGGATTCATGGCTCTTATGAGAAAGTGTATTGTGACAGAACCATCTTCATTTGAGGAAGCAGTGCAGCAACCAACTTGGGTTGACGCCATGGTTGAGGAGTATGACTCCATCATCAAGAACAGTGCATGGTAAGTTGTCCCAAGACTAGTCGGGAAATTAGTCGTTGGATATAGATGGATCTATAAGGTGAAGCAGGCAGCAGATGGGAGTGTGGAGAAGTACACGATTATATTTGCAGCCCGGGGATTCTCACAAGTTGAGGGGATTGACTATGAGGAGAATTTTGCTCTGGTTGCAAGGTACTCATTGATTAGATCTATCCTTGCACTCTCAGCACAGATGGGGTGGTAGATACATCAGATGGATGTGAAGACTGCATTTCTTGATGGAGTTATTGAGGAAGAAGTGTACATTTAGCAGCCATAATTTTTTGAGACTTTTGACAGTGAGTCTCATGTGTGCAGACTCAAGAGAGCATTGTATGGGCTAAAGAAAGCACCTCATGCTTGCTACACTAGGATTGATAGCTATTTCACCAAGTTGGGCTTCATTAAAAGTGAAGTAGATGCGAACCTGTACCAGATTGTGGTTGATGGTAAGCTTTTTACTATCATAATTTATGTTGATGATCTTATTTTGACAGGTCATGAGCATCTCATAACTTCTTGCAAAGAGGATCTTGCAAAAGAGTTTGAGATGAAGGACATGGGACTCCTTCACTATTTCCTTGGTTTGGAGATATGGCAGCATGATGGGGAGCTATTTGTTTCTCAAGGAAAGTATGCCAAAGATATTCTGAGAAAGTTCTACATAGAGAGATGTAAACCCATGGAGACTCCTCTTGGAGGAAACTGGAGGAAGGAGGATGCTACTTCAGGTGAGGTAGTGGACGCTAATTTTTAAAGGCAACTTGTGGGTCCACTCATGTACTTGGTGAACACACAACCAGACATTTTCTATGCAATTAAATAACTTAGTCAATCTATGGTTAAGCCGACCAAGCTCTTTTGGAAGGCGGGGAAGCATGTCTTGAGATATCTCAGGGGCACTACAGAGTATGGATTATGGTACAAATGGACAAAGGGAGTGAAGCTTCAAGGCCTCACCAATATAGATTGGGCAAGCAGTCCATCAGATAGTAAGAGCACATCAAGAGGGATCTTCAGCATAGGATTGACAACAGTTTCTTGGTACAGCAGGAAGTAGAGATCAGTTGCACTCAACTCAGTCGAGGCAGAGTACATTCTAGCCAGCCAGGCGGCATGTGAGGTGATCTGGATGAGGAAGATACTTGTTGGTTTGTTTGGTCGTCAGATGGATCCAACGGTGATACATTGTGATAACCAGAGTTGCATAAAAATCTCGGTTAATCTAATATTCCATGATAGGTCCAAGCATATAGACATCCGGTACCACCATCTCAGAGATTGTGTTCAAAGACGCATTATGTTACTTCAGTACATTCCCATAGAGGATCAGGATGCAAATATTCTTATGAAGGCACTCGCCAAGAGAAGATTCAAATACCATAGAGGCAAGATTGGGGTAGCTGATAATCCCTTTCTTGTTGAGAAGGAATGTTGAAATGTCAACAAGAAATGTGTGTCTAATTTAATTTTCCCTTAATTGAGTTAGAAAATAAATTGTAATCTTATCTCATAATCACTTGTAATAGTTAACTGAGTGTGACAAACTCAGTTAGCTCATGGAATTCGAGTTGAGGATGGTTGGTCAGGCATGCAGAGTTATTCTATTTGTTTTTTATTCCAAGTTTCATTTAGTGTAATATTTTAATGCATGAGAAATCAGTTAACTCAATTAATTGAATTAAAATCAGTTTGACTAGTTGTAATTGATTGTTGCACTAGTGAGAGGTCAAGTGAATTAAATCAAATTTAATTCACATGTAGTGATTTTTCAAGTAACTGATGATTTACTATTAATAGTTGCATGCATGTCAGTTATGATGAAGACCCAGTTGAGACAGAGGTTAAAGGGATGTTAACTATCAATTGTATTGTTAGAAAACTGCCTGCATGTAGTAATACACCCATAGGATTTCCCATGAGCATTACACAGTTTTGGAAGGCTGAGATTCCTAAAGAATAGGGATTTAATTCTACAGGAATTGCACAAGCAAGAAAAGCTAAGTAGAGGCGGGAAATTGGCTAAGTGTTGGTCGATTTTGTCTGGATCAATGTGAGATAGTTAGCAAAGTGCAACAGACTCTTGTGAGAAGAGTGCATTGTAATTGTTTCATGATTACTTGGTTGATTATACAATAGAAGATAGAGGGGTTTTGAGCAGCAATATTTCCCCAGGAAAAACATCTGTGTTGTGTATTTATTTGCTTCTTTCTTTTACTTGGTGTGATTGTGTGATCGTGTTTATTTTCCGCAATTAAATTTGTATAAGGATTCAATATATTACTTTAACATATCGCATGATCGGATTGAATCCATTGGTATACATAATGTTTGTATAACTTATAGAGAGAGTGATAGAATTAGGGGAAAGAGTGAAGAAGTTGTTAGAATGAAAATGAGTTGGATGGTCGAGGGTGAGTTGCTTTATTTGCGTTATCACCGGTATTGTGATTGTTCCTCAACTTTGATGCAATGATCTTGCATATCACTGGTGAAGACCCTCTCCACTTTTCCTTTTCTTAACATTCTCATTAGTGATTGGATTGCATTTGTAAGGATTATGATTCATTGTGCAAGAAATACTATTTCTACCTTGAGAATCTTTCAAGTCTCTTAGGCATATCAATGGAAATTTATAACCATGTTGGTTTTCACCTCTTGAGAGCTTGTTTTCTCTTCTTCAAGTCCTTAGCTGATGTATACTTTTCAATTACCTAAAGATAATTATAATTAAATCTTATTTGTTGAGAGATACAAGTAGAGAAAATTTGAAGGATGGAAATTTATTTTAAAGTTTATAAATCTTGGCGAATCTCAGTAGTGTATAATATGAAACTATATAATGTTTGTTGATATCTTTAGAAATATATCCAAATTTATAAGTATTTTATAAGTAGAGTCCATATAATTTTGGTGATTTTTAGGGAAAAATAATTTTATACTATAAAATTTAGGCGAATAATTTTTAAAAGAAATTAAAATTGACGAATCTTTTTTTTGGAAATTCATGGAAAATTAGCCCACTTACGAATATTAGCCCCTAAAATTTTCCATGGATACAAGTCCATCCTAGCTTGAGAGGCTCCAAGATATTATTTGCTATGAAAATTGGCATAAATGCAAACCAAGAAGAAGAACATAACTATGACAAAGAGTACAAAGAAAGATTCAAAACTACTAGTTATTAATTGAATCAATGGACAAAGTCGCATCTATGGTCATCTAATAAATCATTTACAAATGTGGATAAGTGACAAGTCAAATCCAAATATACGCTTTTGTCAACGTAATTGTCTAATGTTGTCGATATAGGAAGTAACAAAAAAAGAAAAGAAAGAAAACATAGTTCTAATGTGAATGTAATATTGTAGGTGAGAGAATATTGTGAATGTATGTTATGCAACCAGCTCACAAAATAGAAGAAAATATAGATCAATGACTTAAAAATTATCCACTTCGAGGGGGAAGCCTCCTTTACATTACATAAATGAAAAATTCCTAGATGATACAAATGACACAACCTACTTTCTATATATAGGAGTCTAAGGTGTCATAATATAATCAAAGCCTACATAACAATAATAATGTAAATGCACAACAATAAAAATAGTGGGCTTCTATGGGGCACAATAATAATAATATGGGGACTACATGGGCACAACAATTATAATAAGGGGGCTACACTGACAATAACAATAAGGGGCTACACTAGTATTATAGGGACCTAACATTCCCCTCTCCTTCAAAAAATTTATTTCATCAACGCTTGAGTAGTTATGAATGCTTCTGTATAAATTTATCATCCTCCCATGTGGAATCTTCAGCGGGTAAGTTCTTCCACTTTATTAGATACTCTGAAATTGATATATTTCGTTGCTGTCGAGTTCTTGTTTCCGTGATTTCTTCAAGTTCCAATATGATTTTTCCTTCCTCCTCAACTTGTGGAAATATTGTTAGATCTAAGACTTTTGTGATCCACAATGTAGATAAATGTCTTTCGGATTAATCACATTATTAGGACTTGGTCGATGTTTCGAACCATCTAATGTGGTTCATCCTCAGGACAAGGTGAAAAAGCTAATTGATCTTATTGAATAAATAGTGTGGATACATCATTTCCCAAAGATAGTCGTTGAAAACTAGTCGTTAAAAAATAGTCGTTATTGAATTACTTAGTTAATTAGTTATTAGGGAATAATATTAAAAAAAATAGTTGTTAATAAATTTTATTAAATTTATTAATGAATAATAATATAGAAGAATTTATTAATAAATATTTTAATAAAATGATTACATTTTTTTTTTTAATAAAAGGATTAAAAGTTTAAACCGATAGTTTGTCGCTTATAACCTTCTTTAAGCATGAAACATGGAAAACTAAGTGCACTCAGGAAGATGTAGGAAGCTACAATTTGTATTCCATAGTGCAAATCTTTTGCAACACCTTGTAAGGACTATAATACTTTGGTAATAATTTATTATCCTTCTTAGCTTGCTTGAGGGACATTTGTTTGTATGGTTGTAGCTGTAAAAATACCGATTCGCCTACCTCAAAAATTCTTTGCAATGTTGATATGCATGTTGTTTCATTCGATTATGCACCAAAGTGAGGTTATCCTTTAAGAATTAGAGAACTTGTTGTTGATTCTCGATGTGATCTTCCACTGCTTGAACCTTAGAATTTTCTCTTAAATATGATTTCGATGTTTGAAACTCTAGTGAGCATATTTGTGCAATTACGCCTCGTTGTTCTTTCTTTAGAAGCTTTGTCATGCCATTAGATTTGATTATATTTCCTGGTTTCCCTACGATACCCCTTAATTTAACTTCCTTTCCTTCCCAAAAAAATTTCAAGAAAAGTTCCTGAAAATTAAAAGCTATCGTACCCAAAGATTGTAACCATTGAACTCCTAGTACAACATCAACACCACCCATTGGAATGGAAATCATTGGGCTATTCAATACATACTCCCCCATGGTTAGCTTGACATTATGGCACTTTCTAGAGAAATTTCTAGTTCCTCCATTTGAAACCATCACTTGACACTTTGATGCTGGATATAAGAAGCAATTCAATTGGCTATCTTACAATGAATAAAATTATGAGTACTACTTGAATCAATCAACACTATTACATTTTTCTTCTTGATATGTCCTTCTATATTGAGAGTTTGAGGAGCGATAATTCCTACTAATGCATTATAAGATATGGTCATATCCATTTATTCTTTTTCTAGGGTTGGTTCATGGTGTATATCCTCTTCTTTTGAAGTTTCTTGTTTCTTTTCTTCCTCTTCACAATCTATGTAAAACAATTTCTTCTCAACACACTTATGACCTTTAGTGTATTTTCTATCACAACTATAACAAAACCGTTTTTCTCTTTTTTTTTCAAACTGTTGTGGTGTCAACCTTGTAGATTGTGGAAGAATATGAGTAGCAACACTTCCATCTTTATAGTTATGAGTGGTAGGCTTCCTTGTCGCCATAATTTTTCTTTCAATTTTTCTTGCCAACCTTAATGCCTTCTCCAATGAATCAGATTCCCAAAGGTGAAACTCATGTTGGATGCTATCCTTTAAATTCTCTATGAACACATCAATCATATGCTCCTATGGAATATCATTTACCCTTATATTCAATTTTTGGAAGTGTTCAATGTGCTCCATCATTGAACCCTTTTGTTTGAGATTTATCAATTGGCTAAAGAAGGTGTTTCTCTTTGTATCTTCATAATGTGCTATCATTTCCTCTGTAAAAATTGACCAATTGACAATTTTTTTACAAGAGAAAAGTCACTGATACCATACAACTGATTGGGATCTAAATATAAAGTTTCCTTGCGTACCATTTGTGTGTTTTTCACATTATAGAGATCAAAATATTGTTCCATTTGTAGTATCCATGTTGCATGATCCTTCCCATCAAACATCCTCATATCGATCTTTGGAATATGGTGGGTCTTCAATCCAACATTAGAGTCTATTAAATCATTATTAAAATTTCTTTTGTTCTCATCATGAGTTTCCTCTACTACCTTTTCGACATTAGGAATTAAGCTTTTCTTGTAGCAACTTTGTCAAAACTTCCTTCAAACCTTCAAGTTTTGCTTCTATATCATCGATCTTTACTTCCATGTCATTCTTCAAACCATACATATTATCTTATATGTCTGCTTTTAAACCATCCATGTCACCTTTTAGTTCATCTTTGGTTGCTCTTTGTGAGAGAGAAATTTGTTGCACTTGGTCCCGTAATTTTGATATATCTTGTTGAAATTCTTCCTCTTCATGTGTCATAGTAGAGCTTTCTGAGGGATTAATGGGTGTGGAACTATTTTTTTTTAGGCATTTTAGAACCCAATACTGATATATATTCTTCAATATGCTCTTGGAATCACTTCAAACTGATTTTTCAAACAATCGTTATGCAAAATTAAAAAAATACACATTATTTTCTTGTTTTTTAGGAGCTCTATATTGAAACTGTTGTATCTCAATGATTTTGAATCTCCAAGATCTGAAATTTGGTCATGTAGTAGCCCTTTGAGTCTTCTTTCCAATGCCACATGTCAGACCCTATTTTGATTCTTCAAGATAAGCTTATGCCAATTCTCTCACGATGACTCAATTATGGACTGATTCAGTGGAGCGAAGTTGTAAGGGGTGCCATGTGTCACTGTTTAAACATTTGGCTCTAAAATTGATACAAGAAATACTACATTCTGTATAATTTCAGCAACCTTTTACAGAATTGAAATCTGATGTCTGAAATGAAATTTATGATGATTTTTCCTCCATCACATGTTTGAGACTTAATTATGGAGCCTGCGAAAACCCTAACTTCCTCAAATCAATCCCGAAAATATAGCGAACCAAGATTTTAAATTTCGGCACGAAGTTCACCAAGATTTCGACTCCACATGGTTTCAATTTAAGCTTCTGAAGCTTCGTAGAAAAAAATTTAATGCGAAAATGTCAAGATGACATGTTTGAAGAAGCAAAAACCTAGAATCCAAAGATCTGATACCAAATGTTATGCAACCAGCTCACAAAATAGAAGAAAAGATAGATCAACGACTTAAAAATTATCCACTTCGAGGGGGGAACCTCCTTTACATTACATAAATGAAAAATTCCTGGATGATACAAATGACAAAACCTACTTTCTATATATAGGAGTCTAAGGGGTCAGAACATAATTAGAGCTTACATAAAAATAATAATGTAAGGGCACAACAATAACAATAATGGGCTTCTATGGGGCACAATAATAACAATATGGGGACTACTTGGGAACAACAATAACAATAAGAGAGCTACACTAACAATAATAGTAAGAGGCTACACTAGTATTATAGGGATCTAACAAAGTCATATTGTAGATGAGAGAATATTGGAATTATAAATCACCAAATAGCAATGTTTTAGTATTTTATTAGAGAAGTATGAAACCTTATGTCATATATGTTTTCAAAGACGTCAACTATGACTATCATTCTTATTAAATATATTTCAATTATTTTAGTACACGTTGGGATATTTATCATTTAGGAAATTATTTTTAACAAGTTTAACTTAATTTTAGTGAATAATCTCTAATAAATCATTAAAAATGTAACTATGTGAAGGTTATAAGAGATTTTATAAAAATATATCTTTTTGAAATGAGCCATTCATTAAACATGGTTACTTAGAATTAATATAAAGTATTTACAAATTAAATGTGTTTTCTCCATTCAAAATACTCTAAGTACCATTTCAAAATAAAGAAGAAATAACTATTGGATATCTCTAAAATATGCATTTCACAAAACTAAAAATAAATTACAAAAACTTAAAATTTCAAAGTAAATAATCCCACATTTAATGTAGGGGCAAATGGTATCTTTTTGTTTATAGGAAAGTACAACATTTTATTAAATATAATTGTTAAAGATTTTTCATATGCTTGTAGTACATGGATTTTGTAACTCACAATACACACCTCTTATTTGATAGTGATGTATGTGAAATATTTAAAGTATGTTTATATATAAAATTCTCAAACATATTTACTAGTTTCACAAAAACGCTATCATCTTATGATGTTTTGATCATAAGATAAATAAAGAAAATAAATAATAATAAAATATAAAAACTATTATAATTAAATAAATAAATAAATAAAAGCCATTAAATTTATAAATGCAAATTAACCAAAATAAATCTCAAAAAATATATTTATTATAAATAAAGAAAATGTAAAAAGGATTATTTAACCAAAGCAAGCAATGAGGATGAATTTTCTGAATGCTAGTTGACAGGACTAAAAACCCCAAAGCTGTTGTACCATCTAATCAAATCGTTTTAAGGTGTGGAGTGATTTCATTGGATTTTATTTTTATTTTTTTTTAAATAATGATTTAAATTGTGGAAAATAAGAAGTTATTTTAATTTTATTAAATTAAAGATAGCGTATAAGACAGATAGAACAAATTAAAAATAGCATATAATACACATTGTTTCTTTTTGAACTCTGCTCTATCTAGTTTTTGAACTCTGCTCTTTTTCTCTGAAATTTCGCAATAAAATCTCCCGGCCTCTTAACAAAGCCCTGGCTCAGTAAACCCTAAGTGTTCACTGATGACCAAAAATTCCTGCTTAACCGTTTTGCCTTGACTTCTTCAAACGCCATGGCAATGGATGCCCCCTACAATTTTCACGAATCCCTAGTTAATGGAGTTCCCGGACATGACTGAAATATAAGTTTATTTTTATCCTTCATTTTGAATTGGTGTGTCCCATTTTCTGTTGGTCTCTCACACACAACACCACTCCCTCCTCGCCTACTGCTCGATTGCAGAGCGCTTATCAGAGCCTTCAATGCACGACTTGGAGATTTTTTATTCACTAACAGAATTTCTCCTACCTCTGCTGCTGTCATACAACCCCCTGCCTGAAAAGCCTCTTCAACCTCACAGAAAAGCCTATGTTCTTTGATGCCCAAATAACTGTCTGCCAAAATTTTGAAAGCATAAAAGGTGCTGTGAGGAAAGTAAATATCCATAACCATTCTCCCAGGTCTCAAAAGGGCAGGATCCAATCTATTTTTATTATTTGTAGTAAGCACTATAATTTTCTCCTAGCCACAGCTAGATCAAAGCCCATCAATAAAATTCAACATCCCAGACACTGTAACTCTGCCACTCTCATGTCCATCATCATTATAACCATCATTCTCCCGATGTCTCTGTTCTTCATCGTTCAGACTGCTGTACCTTGGCAGATCCAAAGAAGAATCAATATCCTCAATCACAATAATAGATTTATTGCTTGTCTGTATCAAAAGCATCCTCAGCTCCAAATTATCATTCACCTTGCTCAATTCCAGGTCATAGACATCGCAATGCAAGTAATTAGCCATGGCTGCAATCATGCTGGATTTCCCTGTTCCAGGAGGCCCATAGAATAAATAACCGCGCTTCCAAGCCCGGCCCAATCTGTGATAGTAATTCTTACCGCGGACAAAAGCATCAAGATCCATCTTAATCTTATTCTTCAGCTCTGCCTCCATTGCAATGGTATCGAAAGTTGCAGGATGCTTGAAAGGCACAGAAGTCCAATCAGGATGCCTGAAAGCCACAGAAGTCCACTGCTGCCTCTGGCAGTTAGTAAAGAGCTTGAGCTCTGTCTTCCTGCGATCAACTTCCTCTGCAACAGCCTGAACATGCTCCAAATAAGGTCTCAGGACAGCAGCCTGGTCCCTCTTATGGATTTTCAAAATAAAACTCCTAGTTGCATCACCATCACCCTCACCATCCTTCTTCTTCGCCTCATGTATCCACCACAACCTGGCACCTAAAAACACGTCCTCCACACTCTGACCTGCCTCTAATGAATCAAACATATCTTTGGAATTGTTAGCACTATATAAATTAGCACAATCAGTATCCACAACACCTGCCAGGGTACTGACATAGGTACTAACCTTATTATATAATGCATTCTCTTGGACCCCATCATAGCCATAGTGCTGAGGAATCCTGATAAACTTGTAAGCTTTCCATTTCTCCTGCCATGATTCCAGCCATTTCCTCACCATTTCCAGCAGCTGGGGAGGGCCCAAGTTCCAAAAGACTAGTATGATCCCCATTAAGGACCAAAAATAGGTAAGGGAATCCATTGGCAAATTCAAATCTCAAACAGACAGAAGAGAATCCAGCTTTCTAACAGATTTGCTTAAGCTCTCATCGAGGCAATTCAATCTTGCAGCTACGGCATCTGTGTTTTTTTTTTGCCTCTTTTCTAAAAAGGGTATTGTCCGATCTCAATTCTTTCAAATTGTAGACTGAAACTCTGTTGATAACACCGTAAAGAAAAAGGGGCATCGAGGAATTGAAGTTGCGTACGCATTGTGGGCCGAAGAGCACCGTTGTTGGGTGTAAAGAATTTGATAAAATCGTGGTGGATCCGTGTGTAGGTGTGGAATGTGTCGTGGGAGCGCGTATATATTTGCAGAGTCAAAGGATGCGCGGACCCTTTCATCCCTGTAATCAGCACTAAAATCAACCCTTCCAAGTTTCTTGGGTGTGCAATTCCCTTTCCCTGAATCTGGCGTTTTTCTGATATCAGTTCCATGGCGCTTCCTCGAGACATTACACTCTTCCTTTCCTATTTTCAGGAAGTTACCTTTGAAATTTTCTATGAAAAAGTTCGGTAAAAAAATTATATCATTACAGTTTTGTTGACATGTTTCCAAATTCCAACCATTCAGTGTGATTTATCGTCAATTACCTTTACATCTAATTTCTTTCTTGGAGACACGTCTAATTTCTTGGACACTTCCTAATTTTAGAAAATTATAAAATTTATGATCTAGAAATTTCTATTTCGATATTTTTAGTATATTAAATTAGAATATATAATCTCTAACTATATATATAATATAACACGATATAATATTAACGTAATATTATATTATAGTTATTAAATTTTAATAATAAAATATATAAAATTAATAGTGTTTTGATAAAATATTTTTCATTATATGTGATTATTATCGAAAGAGATTTTACAATTTTATATGGATCATAGAAGCATAGATTCTAAAAATATTTTTGTGTGTAAAGATTATTGATTCAAAGTCCAGAAGTTTCTATTTGTATTTTTTTCAATATATTAAATTAGAATACATAATCTCTGAGAAATATATATAATATAATATAATATTAGTCCATGTGGTGTAGAGTAGTTGGTGAGGGCGTGCATTGTTTAGGCACTTTTAAAACCCGTGGGTGATTAGAATTAGTCTAAACTACCAAAAATATATATATATAATTATAGTTATTAAATTTTAATAATAAAATATATAAGATTAATAGAGTGTTTTGATAAAGTTTTTTTTTTTTTTTTGTGTTTTGATTTAAAATTTTATAGTTTAAAAAATTTCATTATATTAAAGATGGGTGTAACGGCAAATACAATTTCAAATAATTTTGAAAAAAAGACTAATCACACAAATTGCAAACAAATTAATAAATATATAAATAAAAATATATATATACAATTTCTTTGTTTAATTTTGATATGCATAATAAATAATTTAGTTGTTAATTATCTTGTTAAAATAAACTTAGATCCATCTTAAATTATCTATTTTACTCTAAAAGATGTTTGCACCTCAAGAGATTTGATCCCTTTGGAACATTGGTAGATTTGGAGTTAAGATGGATACAGACTGGTTTATCAATTAATTATCATTATTATTAATTGTATTTACTTCTTTTACATAATTTGACTAAGTCAAAATGTTTACATAACATGACATTACAACATCACAACATCTCTTTCATACTAGGCTGGAGAGCTCTCGCACAATTGAAATATCATAAAAGCTAACTAAATTATAACTTTATTTTAAATTATTATTATTGGGCATGTGGTAGATCCATTTTAATTCATCTTAATTATGGATATTCCAAGGGCCAAGGAGGATCAAATTTCCTTTCATTATAAAATTATTAATTTTATTTTTATTTTATTTTTATGTTATTTGACTGAGTCAAAATGGTTTAATTAATAATATTAATTATAATTGTATTTTATTTTAATATTTTAATTATGTCATAAGGCGTTCCTCTATGAAAACAACTTCCCAACCTTCCACTGTCCCTCTTTGTGCCATTAATCAAATGTTAGATGATTGAAATGTTTTACGCCATTAGATCTATTGGCTTCTTCATTTAGGTTAGGCTAACTAACTCACTAAACCTTACTAATGTATCTTCCACTTTGCTATGAAATAAGATACAACACCTGTTGTGTCTCTTTGATTACACCCAAAACTAGAATCTCATCTCATTGTGTTCTTGCTATGAAATTGACCAACTGCAGGAATTGATCGGTAATGGAGTATACTCCACAAAAAAATTAGCGTCTTCGCTTGTTCTCTTTTCTGTTTCGGGAAATTATTATGGTTCCTACATTCTTCAAAAAAGAGGCACAGTCGAGGTAATTCCATAATGAAAGATATATTCTTTCTATAAAATCGCAATAAATTTTATTAGGTGGAGGTGTGAACCACCCAAGTGATTCATTATTAAGATTGAGAGGGAGAGTTTCTATTTTTGACACACAAGGGTTTGTATTCTGCTTTTACATGGGGGGTTTGAAATTGCAGGGTTTGCCTTCATTTGTAAAATCGGTGACCAAACAGCTCTCAGCGGATTTAGTGCGCTGGTACAATATGGGTTTTCGACGGTTTGTAGTAACATATATGGGGTTGTTGGGGTGCTTTCCAATTATAACAACATAGAAATTGTATAGAAGTTGCAAAGATACAATAAGCGAAATAATTGTATATCACAAAATTATTTTGGGAGAAGCAGTGGAGAGAATAATAAAGAGTCAGGAAGATGCAACATTTGCAATTCTGGATCAGTACAAAGATTCCATGGATATTTTTCAACATCCAAATCAATACCATTTTACAATCTCTTTGTATTTTAGGGATCTGTGTTTTTTCTAAGTCGTACTCAGTAATTATTGAAAATTATTGAGCGTGCCAATTTCTTTTTGTGTAGGAAAATTTGAGGAGCCTTTGAGACCCTGTTGCATTGGTTCATGCAACCTTCTAGAGGATGCAAGGGAGCCAATGTATAGCATTTGCGCTCATCCAAAATTGGCTTTTCTTTGGGATGCATTGTATCCCACGCGGACGGGATGGGAAACATTGATGGGGCACTTCAAATCTTCATTGATCTCAATTTCAACTTGAATCGTAACTGGGTTTTTTTTGCTTTCTTGGCATTATGACATATTTTTTCTATTGTAGTGTCTCACTATTATATCTTTGTGTATTAGTGTCATTGGTCTCAATCCATAACTTTTGAGCCCTATATGATTTTATTACTTAGTCTTCTACTCTCCTATTACGAACCAATGTCATAATGGTCACATCTCTGGTCTATAATTCTCTGATGGAGATGCACTTATGTACAGATGTGTGTTGTTGAATTCAAATAGTAATTTAATTAAGTATTAATTAATTAAAAATTAACAACTTTATATTATCTGTCTATTCACATTATTAATTTTTTTTTTATTTTCATGTGAAGATAATTGTTAAATATGTATTTTAAAATGAAAATAACTTAATTAACATTGATTAACATGTTAAGTGTTTTTATCATATTATATTTAAATAGAATATTAAATTATTTAATTAACATTTACTAACATGTTAAGTATTTTTTATCATATTATATTTAAATAGAATATTAAATGATTGAGTGATTAATATAGGAAACAAATTAGAGAAAAATAAAAGTAAGAATATAAACTATTTAAATTACTTAAAAATTTTATTATTTACTAGCTTATATTTACGTCATAAGGTGTTCCTCTTTGAAAACAACTTCCCATACTGCCACTATGTCCCTGTTTGTGCCATTTAGAAGATTGAAATGTTTTAGGCCAATAGATCCACTACCTCCTTCATTTACGCTAGGCTAACTAACTAACTCACTAAACCTTACTAATGTCTCTTCCACCTTGATATGAAATACGATACAACCTCTCTCGTGTCTCTTTGATTGCAGGCTGAACTAGAATCTCATCTCACGGATTTCTTGCTATGAAATATGATACAACCTCTCTTGTGTCTCTGTGATTGCAGATTGAACTATAATATCATCTCACAATGTTTGTTGCGGGGTTTTCCACTTCATAGTTGAGGTATAATAATTTTTAGTTATTGTTGAACAAATGTATCTGAAGATTACTTATTTTCCTGCTCCTGTTGTTTGATGGATTGTGCGTGTACATAGACAATGTCAGATTAAATTTCCCGAGCCTCAACAGTTTACCTTTTGTCATCCGCTTGGGCTTCTTGTCGTCCATGTTCTTGGTCGCCTTGTCCCATGTTTGTTTCAACTTGATCTGCCCCATGCAACCTATCTCGGGAGAGCTTGGTTTGTTGGATTCGAACCTGGCATCTTTGAACAGAATTATGGAGCCCCATTTCCCTTTTGTGGGATGATGATTTCTAGAATATGTAAATTCTATGTTGGGGTTGAAGGGAGCCACAAATAATACTGCAATTGACGTCTTAATCACATGGAAGGAATTTTTTAGCATTGGGCATCCCGTACTTGCGGCCATTTCGTCCTATCGAATCATCCTGCAAGTAAATGCATAACATTCACTTATCACTTCCTCCCAATTGAGCATGTTAAAGGGATTTGAACCCACCCACTTCTACTTTCTTGTTAGGAGTTAGGATTGTGAGTAGATTTCACGATCATTCCCTTCTAGCCACTAATTTCAGTGTGAACTCATTATGGAACATTTCGTGAGGTTTCTTTTATTTTTCTAAACTAGGCAAGCGAGGTCAATTATGAAGCATAATTAATTATTCTAAAGGCATTGCCTACAAAAGCCACAAATTCTTCTGGATGACATTTTTCTTCTTGGAATTTGGTAAAAAAATTCAAAAAATCATATTGAAAAAGACGCCAAAAATTATTCTGGATGATATTTTTCTTGCTCGAATTTGGTAAACAAATTGCAAAAAATCAGATTATTGGAGAGTTTGAATCATTTTTTTTATGGTGGAAATGAAATCAGCACGATCAAGAGCCCTTGGGGCACCCAAAATCTTGAAGTTTGACAACTGTAATCCATATTTTCAAAAATTTCTACAAACTTTTGTCATAATCTCAACAGAATTTCCATTATTTTCGGAACTAATTTGTGATTTTTTTTAACAACTGTAGTTCGTTCTCTACATTGACAATTGATAAAATAGACACAATGGACTCCCATTTTTCTATGTGTGCAACCACCCACCCTTCTAGTTCACATACCACATTATCTATTATATATATAAAATACAGGGCGCACTTGCATTTTTCCATGCGTTGAACGACTGAGCCTTCTTGTTCACAAGCCACATTGTTTATATAATACTATAGATACGAAAACATTTTACCTCCAAGCTAACCATGAGAGTAAAATAAATCCAACTACTATTTTTATATTTTGAATTTATGTTTGTGTTTCAAATTCAAAAATCATGGTTGAAATTAGATGGACATGTAACGTTTTAGATAAGTTATATTATAATATATTTAACAAATATGAGAGTTTAATGATTTGACCGTACATCACTCCCACTCCCTTAAGTCAAAATCTAATTGATTTAAAAGAGAGATTATTTTAATGCTTAGTCTAAATAGATTACAATTTTGTTCTGTTTGTCATGATTTTGAAAAAAATTGGCAAGAATTTTTGAAAATTTAGTTATAGCTCTCAAGCTTCAGGATTTTGGATACCATCATCCCCACGAAATTGTGACCCGGTTAATCTACTAGAAATACATTCATCAATGGTTTCTTGATGTTGACTTATACACCTTATTATTGTTAATTTTGATCATCCTGGAATTCTGAACCGTTGAAGTTGAGAATTGAATGCTTTAAATTAGATTTCGAAATTGATTACCTAGGATTATAAGCAAATACATGATAATATGATTCCATATGAATCATGATTATAAGCAACAATGTTATATTGATATATTTATAGGCACTAGTATAATAATTGGTAATAAGAACTCGTGTATTAGATTTTTTTTTGGTTTATCTCATGGGAAACTGATTTTAACCATTTTCCTTCATATAGAAAGAGGGAGATAGAAGAAATGAGTGTGCCTTCTGGAATTAGGTTTAATGGTTAGTTTATTTATTCAACAATCAATATTTTAGGAACAACATATTTTACTTTCCCTCTGCAATCGATACTCAAATCCTGCCAAGGAGTTGCAAAGGAATTCTTTGGCGCAACAATGAGCCATAACAGAGCATTGCATTTCTTCTATAAAAGGCATCGAATTGTTATGAAAAAACTCCAAAAATAGAAGAAAAGAGAGATAAACGCCTTAGAAATAAGCCACTTCGAGGGGGAAACCTCCAATACATTACAGAAATGAATAATTCTTGAATAATACAAATGACAAGGCCTACTTCTATATATAGGAGTCCATGGATCACAATATAATCCTAGCCGACCTAACAATAATAATGTAAGGGCACAATAATAACAATATGGGGATTACAGGGGTACAACAAAAACAATAAGGGGGTTACACTAACAAAAATAAGGGACTATACTAGTAATATAGGGACCTAACATGCTCCTCTCCTTCAAAAAAGTGTTGTCCTCAACGCTTGAGTAGCTCCAGGTGCTTTTTTATAAAATTCTCATCCTCCCATGTAGAATCTTCAGTGGGTAATTTCTTCCATTTGATAAGATACTCTGAAATTGATCGATTTCATAGCTGCCGAGTTCTTTTTTCCATGACTACTTAAAGTTCCAATATGGTTTTTCCTTCCTCATGAAGTTCTGGAAATATTGTTTGAACTGGAAGTTTGTCCCCTATAACCTTTTTTAAGCATGAAACATGGAAAACTGGATGCACTCGCGAAGAAGCAAGAAGCTCCAATTTGTATGACATAGTACCAATCTTTTGCAACACCTTGTAAGGACCATAGTACTTTGGCAATAATTTATTATCCTTCTTAGCTTGCTTGAGGGACATTTGTTTGTATGGTTGTAGCCATAAGAATACCCAGTCTCCTACATCAAAATTTCTCTCACTGCGATGTTGATCTGCCTATTGTTTCATTCGATTTTGTGCCAAATTTAGGTTATCCTTTAAGAGTTGGAGAAATTCTTGTTGATGCTCGATGTGATCTTCCACTGCTTGGACCCTATAATTTTCCCTTAAAGAAGATGTGATGGACGGTGGATGATATCCATAAAGTGCCATAAATGGGGTCATTTTTTTTGCAGTATAGAAGGAAGTGTTATACCACCATTCAGCGAGAGGTAACCACTTGACCCATTGTGCTTGCTTATCAAAAACAAAACAACGAAGATATCCTTACAAACATTTATTCACTATCTTTGTTTGAACATCGGATTGAGGATGATAAGATGAGCTATGAGCTAGATGAGTACCCAAACAAGAAAATAATTCCATCCAAAAATTTCCTGTAAAAATGGGATCTCTGTCACTTACAATAATTTTCGGGTTTCCAATTAGCTTTTGAATTGTTTCCATAAATGCAGTAGCAACTGTACTTACTTTAAACGGATTAGATAATGCACAAAAGTGTGAATACTTGGTAATTCTATCAACTACCACCATGATGACACTCCTTCCTTCGGACTTAGGTAAACCTGTGATAAAATCCATTGAAATCTCCTCCCAATGTTGACTTGGAATGGATAAAGGTTGTAGAAGACCCAAGGTCTTAATTGTGTCAACTTTATTTTGCTGGCAAACCAAACATTCCGCCACAAAATTTTGAATATCAGATTTAAGGCCATCCAAAAAAAAATCTTTCTTCACCCCGTGGTAAGTTTTTTAAAATCCCGAGTGTCCTCCTAAAGGAGAAGTGTGCAATTCCAAAAGAATCTTTTGTTTTAGTTGGGAATTCTTGCAAATATATAAGCGATCTCTATACCATAAGGAATCATTTTTCTAATTAAATGTATCAGATGTACTAGGATCTTGATGCAACTTTTGAATGAGTGTCCACACTTCTTCGTCCTTCTTCCATTCATCCCTTGCTTTGGCTATCCAATCTGGTTGGATAATAGAAATGGCACAAAGAAATGCTTCCACCTCTTCATACTTTCTTGAGAGTGCATCTGCAACAACATTTAGCTTCCCTTTTTTGTAGATGTTCAAATTCATAACCCAACATCTTTGTGACCCATTTTTGCTTCTCTTCTGAAGATAGTCTTTGTTCCAAAAAGTGTTTAAGACTATCTTGATCGGTTTTTACCTTGAAGTATCTTCCCATTAGGTAAGGTCTCCATTTCTTTAGTGCATGTAGTATTGCCAACATTTCCTTCTCATAAATAGCCTTTTTAAAATACTTTCCTTTGAGTGAACGACTTTCAAAAGCAATGGGTCTTTCTTCTTGCATTAAAACAACACCAATTCCATTTCCTGAGGCATCACATTCCACAATAAAGGTTTTTGTGAAGTCTGGCGTAGCTAAGAATGGTGTTAGGCACATTGCCTCTTTAAGATGTTCAAAGGCCTTAATTGATTTAGGAGTCCATGAAAATGCATCTTTCTTCAATAATGTTGTTAGAGGTGCTGCTATTCTCCCATAATTCTTAACAAACTTACGATAATACCCTGTTAACCCAAGAAATACACACAAATGCTTTATGGTTGTGGGACTTTCCATTCCTTAATGGCTTTAATTTTGTTAGGGTCTACATTAACACCCTCATGAGATACAATATGACCCAGATATTCCACCTCTTGTACTACAAAGAAGCATTTGGATGTTTTTGCATATAATTGTTTCTCCTCCAACAGTTTGAGCACCCTGTCAACATGTTGAACATGATCCTTCCAAGACCTGTTGTAGATTAGTATATCGTCAAAAAATACTAGCACAAATTTTCTAAGGAAGGGTTTGAAAATGGAATTCATCAACCCTTGAAATGTAGAAGGTGCATTGGTAAGGCCAAAAGGCATGACAAAAAATTCATAATGACCCTTATGAGTTTGAAATGTTGTTTTCGAAATATATTCAGTGTTAAATTATAATTTGGTGATACCCTGAACAAAGATCCAACTTGGTAAAATAAATTGCTCCATGTAATTCATCCAATAATTCATCAATCACAGGAATGGGAAATTTATCTTTAATAGTGAGCTTATCGAGCTCCCTATAATATGGACACATGTGCCTTGATCCATCCTTCTTGTGCACCAATACTACTGGAGCAAAGAAAGAACTTTGACTAGGTTGAATTATACTAGCCTCTAACATTTCTGCAATCATACGTTCAATTCCACTCTTTCGGACATAAGGATATTTGTAAGGCCTGATGTTTTGAGGAACACTTCTTGGAATCAAATGAATAGCATGATCATGATCACGAATAGGTGGGAGTCCTTTGGGAGTATCAAACACCTTGGAATGATTGTCCAAGAATTTTTGGAGATCCGGAGAAATAGATGATTTTGATGTTGGAACTTCTAGTGAGCATAATTATGCAATTATGCCTCTTTGTTATTTCTTCATGAAATTAGAGCTTATTATATTTCCTAGCTTCCTTGCGATACCCCATAATTTTATTTCCTTTCCTTCCGAAAAAAATTTCAAGAAAAGTTATTGAAAATTAAAAGTTGTCGTCCCCAAATATTGTAACCATTGTACTCCTAGTACAAAATCAACACCTCCCATTGGGATGGAAATCATTGGACTATTCAATACATATTCCCCCATGGCTAGCTTGATATTATGGCATTTTCGAGAGAAATTTATAGTTCCTCCATTTGCAACCATCACTTGACATTCTGGTGTTGGGTATAGGAAACAATTCAATTCCTTGGCTACCTTACAATGAATAAAATTATGGGTACTACTCAAATCAATCAAAACTATTACCTTTTTCGTCTTGATATGTCATTCTATCTTGAGAGTTTGAGGAGTAGTAATTCCTGCCAATGCGTTACATGATATGGTCGGACTCATTTCTTCTTCGTCTAGGGTTGCTTCCTGGTGTATATCCTCTTCTTTTGAAGTTTCTTGTTCATTTTATTCCTCCTCTTCACAATCTATGTAAAATAATTTCTTCTCAGCACACTTATGACCTTTAGTGTATTTGCTATCACAATTGTAGCAAAGCCCTCTTGCTCTTTTTTCCTCCAATTTTTGTGGTGTCAACCTTGTAGGTTGTGGAAGTCTAGGAGTAGCAACACTTCCATCTTTATATATGTGAGTGGTAGGCTTCCTTGTCGCCATAATTTTACATTCAATTTTTCTTGCCAACTTGAATGCCTTCTCCAATGAATCAGGTTCCCAAATGCGAACTTCATGTTGGATGTTATCCTTTAAATTCCCTATGAAGTCATCAATTCTGTGTTCCTCTGGAATATCAGCTATCCTTATATTCAATTTTTGGAAGTCCTCAATGTGCTCCACCACTGAACCCTTTTGTTTGAGATTTATCAATTGGCTAAAGAAGGTGTTGCTCTTTGTATCCTCATAATGTGCTATCATTTCCTCCGTAAAAATTGACCAAGTTACAATTTTTTTACGGGAGCAAAGCCATCGATACCATAAAAATGTATTTTGTTCCAAATGTAAAGTTGCAATGCATACCTTTTGTGTGTTTTGCATATTATTGAGATCAAAATATTGCTCCATCTGTAGCATCCATGTTATGGGATCCTTGCCATCAAACTTCCTCATATCCATCTTTGGAATATGGTGGTTCTTCAATCCAACATTATAGTTTATGAAATCATGATTAACATTTATTTTGTTCTCATCATGAGTTTCCTCTACTATCTTTTCGCCATTAGGAATCATTTCTTGTGTTAACTTTGAAAAACCTTCCTTCAAACCTTCCATGTCTTCCATCAAACCTTCCATTTTTTCTTCCATACCATCCATTTTTTCTTCCACACCATTCTTCAAACCATCCATCGTATCTTCCATGATTTTCTTTAGAACATCCATTTCATTTTTTGTTGCTCTTTGCGAGAGCGAAATTTGGTGCACTTGCTCTTGTAATTTTGATATGTCATGTTGCATTTCTTCATCTTCATGAGCCATAGTAGAGCCTTCTGAAGGCTTAATGGGTGTTGAATTATTTTTAGGAGGAATTTTAGAACCCAATATAAATATATATTCTACAATATTCCCTTGGAATCAATTGAAATTGATTCCTCAAACAAGACTTGTGCAATTTGAAAAAAAAATAAAAATACATACCTTTTTCTTGCTTTTGAGGAGCTCGATATTGAAATTGAATTATCTTTGTGATTTTGGATCTTAAGTATCTGAAATTTGGCCCTTTAGTATCACTCTGAATCTTCTTTCAAATGCCACAGGTCTAACCTGATTTGAATTCTTCAAGGCAAATTTATACCCAATCTCCCACAAAGACCTAATTATGGACTGGTTCAGTAGAGCGAAGTTGTACGGTGTACCACATGTCACTGTTTCCTCCTTCGACTCTGAAATTGATACAAAGGAAACTACATTCCATGTAATTGTTTCCACTTTTTACATAATTCCAATCCGACGCTCAGAGAGAGAGTTATGAAGATTTTCCCACGGTCACCTCTTTGAGATGAAATTCGGGAGCCTGAACAATCCCTAACTTCCATAGATAATATCTCCGAAAATATTGCGAACCAAGATTTAAAATTTGTACATGGATTTCAGCTTCACTCTATAAAAATTTCAGCTTCTGATCTTTCGTAGAAAAAAAATTATTGCCCAAATTCTATTATAACATGTTTTAGGTGAAATTCGGGAGCCTAAAAAAATCCTAACTTCCACAGATCATATCTCTAAAAATATTGTGAACCAAGATCTTAAATTTTTACATGATATTCCCCAGGATTTCGGCTTTGCTCTGTAAAAATTTCAGCTGTTGAACCTTCGTAGAAAAAAATTTATAACGAAAATTCCACAATTACCTGTTTGGAGCAGCGAAACCCTAGAATCCAAAGCTCTGATACCAAATGTTATGAAACCATCTCCAAAAATAGAAGAAAATATATATAAACACCTTAGAAATAAGCCACTTCGAGGGGGAAACCTCCAATACATTACAAAAATTAATAATTCTTGAATGATACAAATGACAAAACCTACTTCTATATATAGGAGTTCATGGGATCATAATATAATCCTAGCCGACCTAACAATAATAATGTAAGGGCACAATAATAACAATATGGGGGTTACAAGGGTACAACAATAACAATAAGGGGGTTAAATTAACAACAATAAGGGACTATACTAGTAATATAGGGACCTAACACGATTTTTCTCCATTTTCATTTAATACATGCTAATTTTCTTTTTGTTAGTTACCACCCGAATATTCCACCGGAATGATTTCCATATCCAAACCCGATTCTGCTTGGGGTTCATCTTTGTTTTTATTTGAATTTCCTGATTCATGAGTTGAGCCCCATTTGCTTTTCCTACCATAAGTGTTGAAGGAATTCCTTCTTGAGTGATATCCCCACCATGGTCAATTTGCTCTGACTGGTAAGTATTTTCCATGATCTGATTATCCTTAGTAAATGGAGAAAGGATATATTCCTCAACTTCCTGCTTTAATTCCGCAAATTCAACGTGTTGCCAGCATTTCTTTTTTCGAGCTTCCCCATTTTTATTCTTCAATATTTCTTTAGCCCACAGACATGAGTAATGTAGGTGACATGTTTGAAAGCAAGTAAACCATCTAAATGTTGTGATTTCATAATCCAAACTTTGGTTCCATTCATATTTTCCATTTTTCAGTCATATGTTATCTCGTAAGCCTTTGCTCAAATTTATCTCTATATAAATCTGAGCAAGGGCAAAAAAAACTTATTGTATCTGATCATTATCTTTTTTTTTGTAATTCCCCAAAGTATTACCTATATCTTTGAGGACTTGATGATGCCAAAATGGTTGTGGGAGGTTTGGTATCTGGTGAGCCCTGGTATTGCACCAAGAGTGCTGCAACTCCCAGGGGCCGCCCTACTTTACTTTATCAACCTTGGGTTCGTACAAACTTGGAGGTGACAGTGCTATATACACATCAGGTGCATTTTTCTCATGTCATCCTCTTCTGCTTTACGAAAGGGTGCTATTTCTTAAACTATGATAAGAACTGGAAGGTAAATTGCTAGAAGGAAATGACAGAAAGGAAACTAACTTAAATTGCAGAAAGGAAATGACACAAATGAAACTCATTTAATTTGCAGAAAATAATTGACAAAAATGAAACTAATTTAATTTGTAGAAAAGAAATGACGGAAATGAAACTAATTTAATTTGCAGAAAAGAAATGACGAAAATGAAACTGATTTAATTTGCAGAAAGGAAATGGAATAAGGTAAACTAATTTAAATTGCACTTAAATTAGCCAGTCGGCTAAACACACCCTACTCTATCTATCATGCTCCTATCTATGCATTTATTCATGACCTAATTCTAATTTGAAGAGGTGTTGCTTGCAGTTTGGAGAAGAAAGGGGTAAAGGTGCTAATGGAGGGCTTAACCACATGAAACAAGGCTTAGCAGAGTGAAAAAGGGGTTTAAAACTTTTAATATTGAAAAAATTATTTAGAGAGGGAGGATTTTAAAAGTGCAATGGCAGAGTTGTAATAGGGAGGTGGCAATGTGATATGCGATATGCGATATTGCAATATCGCAAAGCTGGAGGAGTAGCAAAAGTGTTGTTTGGGAGCGGGAGTGAAATGCGATATGTTATGGGGATAGAAAATGTGAAATGCGATTTGCGATAGGGATGATGTGGTGGAATGCTACATTAATGTTACAATCGATGGTTGGGAGAATTAAGTGTTAACGAAGCAAGAGCAAAATGTGATATACAATGGGGATAGAAACTACGAAATGAGATTTGCGATAGGGATGATGTGGCAGAGTGCTACAATAATGTTGTAATTGGTGGTTGGAAGCAGTAAGAGTTAACGAAGTGGGAGCGAAATGCAAAATGCAAAGTGAAAAGTGTGAAATGCAATAATGTTGAATTTGCGAAATGCGGGATGAGATGGGTGATGTGGCAGAGTGCTTCAGTAATATCGCAACTGGGGTTCGGAGGTAGAAATTTTTAAAGGAAATTTTTAATCGGAAGAGGTAAAGCGGAAGGGTTATATGAACTATTCGATATGCAATATGCGATATCGCAAAATCGCAATATCGCAGGGTTGGCAGAGAAGCGGTAGTGCAGTCGGGAGGAAAGTGCGAAGTGTGAAATGCGATACGGTAGTGGGAGTTTCGAAGAGCAAGGGAGGAGGTCCAACTTTGATGGTTTTTCAAGTGTTTTGCGTTAAAAAGGGTGTGGTGGCTGTGACTAATGAAAGCAAAGGAATACGATGGGATGAATATTTTAAGTGTTTTTAGGGATAAAAAGTGGGTACAACAGTTAGAATAAGCAGAAAAAGGAGGGAATGGAGGGCATAACAATAGTGCTCAGGTTGTGACGACAGAGATGGAAAATGAAGCGAGGAGGCACCACGGAGCTGCTCTGGGGATTTAACACTAATTCCTGCAATCAACCCTACTAACTTATGCATAAAGAAATAGACAAATGCATGAAAATAAAGTACAACAGGAAGACTGGAAATGGTAATGCAACTCTAATCTAATCTCAAAAACAGTGAACAGAAATCAATTTTTGGCTCTATGGGAAGGTTCACACTCCTCGAGCTCTATTGATAGAGATGAGAAGGGAGGCCTTGATCCACAACTTTTAGAGTTTTGTACTCTATTCTATTACTCATAATCAAATGAAACCTATAGCAACACACTGAAAGAAAAAACTAAGCAGCAATGAAACTATCAGAATCAGAACTAACTGAATGGAAAAAATCAAAGAACAAGTACAGCAAAGAGGCCGAGGCACATGGATTGGGCCCTAACCCACATGCCTAGCTCTCTGAAACTTAAATCAGTAAAATTAAATCAATCTGGCCATTTCATGAAAGAATAGTCTCGTAAATTTCTCAAAGTTTAATCACTGAGTACAAAAAGCTCAATATCTTGCATCAAAGTTCCCAATAGAATAGAATCCTTCCTAGCTCTAGCTCTAACTCAGCTCTATTTATTCTACAGGAAACTACCAACATCTCCCTTGAAAATAGTGATTGATTCCACTTGACTCCAAGTAAACATAGATTGAGTACACTTTGGTATTTGAGTTGCCTTGTTGCCTCTGGAATTCGAATTGTTGGAGAGAATCCTTGGGGACCCTTTGGCTGCCTTCAAGAGTTAAGGAGAGTGGAAAACCCTCCTATAATTTCTCCTTGTTGTCTCCTCCAATTATTTATGATAAAATCTTCAGAAATAATGCCAATTACTCATGATTTTCTTCACTCAACCTCATATTAGGCACTCAGAGTATGTTAACCTTAATCACCACCTATACTAGCATCATAAAACCAAATAACAAAAAAAATGCAAGAAAAAGAGATTCAAGAATGCAAAAAGGTGACCATTAACCCCTCCAAATATATCTAATGATGGAGCTCATCATCACACCCCTACTGAATGGTTTCTCATTCTCTGAGAAACTAATCCTCCTCCATTTTTCAAGGCTTTGACAACCCCCCTGACTTCCTGAGGAAGAAGTGTGGGAGCCCCCTCAGGGGGGTAAAACCCATTACTCTTTTCTGCATTATCCCATTCTCTATCTTCTTAATCTGTGTCCCTTTCATCATTAAGCCCCATCAGCAAATTTGGACTAAGCTTGAGACCAAGCCATTGGATCTTCTTGGCCTTCATTGGTCCTCTTGTATAATGGTGCCCTTTCCAAGGCACCCCTCAATCTTTCTGGAGTATGGTACTCCCTATTCTTGAGGTTGAGAGGGAGGTTGTTCCATCTCCTCTGGCTGAACATAATGCACTCATCTTCTATCTTCCTAGAAACATCATCAAAGTGGCCTATTACATGTGTTTGAGTCTGGAGGTAGCTTTCAACTAGTGCAGGGTCCCTTTCAATCTCTCGACAGTTAAGGATGAATCCTCTTGGGCTGAACAATTATGGTCTGATTTGTAATGGTTCTTTATGTTGAGATTCAACAAGATGATGAGCTTAGTGAAAAGAGTTACCTTCACTAAGTGGGCCCGCAGGCTATTTTTGGCGCAAGTCTATTTTTAGACATGGTGATCATATTTCAGAAGTTGCAGGGTGCTATTTGTGGATGGTTGATCAAGTTGGAAAAATAGATGAAATTCTATTTTTAGAATATTGGGCGAAGTCTATTTATAGATCGTCAATCTAAAAATAGATGCATGTCGATTATTATTAGCTCTTAATAATAATCAAACACTAAACAACAACTTATTCTCTTGGAGCACTTTGTTTCAGTGCAAAGATGTGGCACATCATTGGACTGAGGGAATTACATAATTCCCAATGGTTTACTGGAGCTAATGCATGGAGGACTTAGTTATAACTCAAGTGGCAGAGTTATGACACAGTTGGAAGAAGTAGTTATGGATTTGTATTCAGTTAGACTCAATTAGACTCAGTTGAGCTAGTTGTATCTAGTCTAACTGAATGATACACTAGTGAGAGTGGAGTGAATTAATTAGTTAATTAATTTAGAAATAATAACTCATTAATCAACTGAACAATACAAAAGTTAACTACAGTGCATGGAAGTTCCAGTGGAGACCCAATGGAGAGATAGGTGAAAGGGCAAGATAGACTATCTGTTGTGACTATAGTGATGCATTTATTGCATCACACACACATTGGAGTTTCCAATGAGGATTGTGCAGTCAAGGCAAGGGTAATTCAAATTCATTTAGAGCTATTATTCAGTAGGGATTTCACAGTGGATGCAGGATAGCAGGGGGCAGAGATCGGTGCATGGATTTGCAAGATTGTTCCTGATTAGTGCATGACGATTGTATTGTGCCGAGAGCTTGATAATATTTGTATGAGGATTGTCATATGATCTCCATGATACATAATATATACTTGGGGTTTTTAGCTTCAGGCTTTCCCGGTTAAACAACTGTGTTATGTGCGATTATTTTTATTTATGCTTTACATGTGTGTGCAATTAATTTTTTGCAAAATATTAACAATTGGAATGATTCAGTATTTCACATGAAGTTAAATAGTGTGAGATCAGGTGAATATAGGACATATGCATGCTTAGTGCATATAATTTATACATGGTATCAGATCATTTTTAATTGAAGATTACAATTTTAAAGTGAGTTTGTGCTGGTGGACAATTCAAATTTGCTACAGAAGATTCTTGGTGCAGATGTTGAGTATACATTAAAATGTCTTTCAATGGGTTGGGATTGGAGTATGCCCTTGATGGGAGCTCGAATTACATAGCCTAGAAGGACAGGATGGAGGCAGCTCTGGAAGATAATGGACTGAAGGAGTTCATCGATAGCGATGTTCCTAAGCCGGGATCTAGCGATGCTACATTACTTGACACATGGCAAAAGAAGGCAGCAAAGACGAGAAGAATTATGTTGGAAGGTTTGAAGGACCATATTGTGTCCTGCCTTCATGATAAATCCACTCCATTATTAATGTGGAAGGCTTTGATAGACTTGTTCCAATGCAGAAGTGACCAGAAGAAGTTGGTGCTTAAATACAAGCTCAAAAAAATAAAAATGGAGAAAGGCGACAGTATTCCAAAATACCTCACGAAGTTTGTCCATTGCAAGGATGAACTGGGAAGTGTGGGGATTACTGTTGATGATGAAGACTTGGTGAGCTTGGCTCTCGTTGGGCTTCCGAAGAGTTGGCATAGCTACGAAGACTCTATCAATGGATGAGAGAAACTATCGGGATGGGAGCGACTTTGGTCAGATCTTGTGCAGGAGGAGATAAGGTGGGGTACCAGTGATGGATCTTCATTGAAGAATGAATATGAAGAGAATTTTTCTTTGGCTGCCAAAGAAAGGAAAGGTAAGGGGAAAAAGCATCCTTCAAAATATGATGCTAAAGGCAAGAAGCAGGATTTGTCCAAAGTGAAGTGTTTTCACTGTCACGAGCATGGGCATTTCGCCACTACCTGTCCACAGAAGAAGAAGAACAATAAGGTTGTTGGATCTGTAGCTAGAGAGGCCTTAGCCTCACAATTTGAACTTTATTTCTCTCTGATCGCATGCTTGGTTTCAAGCTGTATGGTATCGGTGTGGTATCTTGATAGTGGTGCGTCTTTCCATATGACGGGAGACAAAGAGTTGTTTAGTGACTTGGAGGAGAAGGACCTCCAGATTCATATAGAGATGGGTGACGATGGTCGGTACAGTGCGATTGGCATTGGGACCATTACCTTTGAGAGGGATTCTGGTAATCCATTCTTGTTGAAGAATTTTATGCATGTTCCAGATCTGAAGAAGAACTTGGTCTCAGTCGCAATGCTGGAAGACAAGGGTTATGATGTTGTTTTTAGTGAGGGAAAAGCCTTCCTTCGACATAATGTGATTAGCTCAGAAGATATCAGTTGATAAAGTCTGGTGAGGTAGATCATTTGCAGCGCAGTAGTGGGGAAAGTAGAAGAAGTATTTAGGCCAGGTTAGCGAGTGTGAGATTACAGGCCATCTTCACCATGGCGCTTTGAAGAAATTCGCGTGATTTCTCACGGATTCTGGTACAATAGGTTTTATATCGGATCGGTCTGAGGATGTATTATGGGTAAGTTTGTGAAGACCAAATTTCATGAGAAGGAGAACCGTGCTTCGGTGATTCTGGAGAGAATTCACACAGACGTGTGTGGACCTTTCTCGGTTTCTTCAACAACAAAACACAGGTATTATGTTATATTTGTTGATGACTATTCTCATAGATGTTGGATCTTCTTCATGTAGAAGAAGAGTGAAACATTCTCAAATTTCTATGAGTTCAAGCATTCAATTGGAGAAGAGTGGGGAAACGAAGTGAAAAATCTCTGAGTGATAATGGTGGTGAATACATCTCGGGCGAATTCAAAGACTTTTGTAGCAAAGAAGGAATTCGAAGAGAACTCATAGCGCCTTATAACCCATAGCAGAATTGGGTCACATAGAGGAAGAACAGAATGATTGGGGGTGCTGCACAAGCGATGCTGCATGACCAGGGCCTATTGATGCACTTGTGGGCAGAAGCATGCAACATTGTGGTTTATGTGAAAAACTGTTGTCCTCATAGAGTACTTGGCATGAGTACACCGAAGAAGCTTTTACTGGTAAGAAGCCTGATATTTCTCATTTGAATATTTTTGGCTCACCTGTTCACATTCATGTGACAAAGGACACCAGGAAGAGGCCCCGGAGCATTGCGAGAAGTTGGGATATTTGTGGGGTACAGAAACACCCCATAATTATCATGTGTATTTTCCAGACAGTCGGATGACTGCTGTGCAACGGGATATAAAATTCAATGAGGTGAAAGCCATGAAGTTTTCGCTTGAGAGGGAGCTACACTTGCATGCGGAAGAGGAACTTCTTGTTCCCAAAGATGAGCCTCTAGATGTGGATCAGCCACAGGAGGAGATTCATGGAGTGGAGGAGTCCACTCATGGAGAACCAAACATCAGACAAGGCAGAAAGTGTACCACAGAAGCTGAGAGACTGAAGCTTGATGTGGCACAAAATGTAGGAGTTCCTACATCACATCACAGACAGAGACAGTCACTTGACCGATTTACTGGATACATGGCTCTTATGAGCAAGTGTATCATGACAGAGCCATTTTCTTTCGAAGAAGCAGTGCAGGAGCCCACATGGGTAGATGCCATGGTGGAGGAGTATGACTCCATTGTCAGAAACAGTGCTTGGGAGATTGTTCCAAGGCCAGTGGGAAAATCAATTGTAGGATCAAGATGGATCTACAAGGTAAAGCAAGCTATTGATGGGAGCGTCGATAAGTATAAGGCAAGATTTTTTTCCTGGGGCTTCTCACAGATTGAGGGGATTGACTATGAAGAAACCTTTGCACCTGTCGCACGGTATTCTTCCATATGGACCATCCTTGCTCTCTCAGCATAGATGGGTTGGCACATTCATCAGATGGATGTGAAGACTGTGTTCCTTAATGGGATCATTGAGGAAGAGGTGTACATTGAGCAGCCTGAAGTATTTGAGATCTTCAGCAGCGAGTCGCATGTGTGCAGGCTCAAAAGAGTGTTATATGAGGTGAAAACAAGCACCCGTACTTGGTACACGGATTCAGAAAACATTTTCTTTTGGACTTGGCTTCACGAGAGTGAGGCGGATGAAAACCTATACTAGATTATGGTGGAGGGTAAGATTTTAATCATTGTACTTTATGTTGATGATTTAATACTAACGGGTGATGAGCAGTTGATACACTCATGCAAGGAAGATCTTGAAAAGGAGTTTGAGATGAAGGATTTGGGCCTCCTTCATTATTTCCTTGGATTGGAAATATGGCAGCAGGAAGGTGAACTGTTTGTGTCTCAAGGCAAGTATGCTTGGGAGATACTGGAGAATTTTCACATGCAAGGCTGCAAGCCTATTGAAACTCCTCTTCCAGGAAATTGGAGGAAAGAGGATGCTACATCGACAGAGGTAGTGGATGCCACTATTTTTCGATAGTTGGTGGGTTCACTCATGTATTTAGTTAATACAAGACTGGACATATGCTATGCAGTGAACCAGCTTTCACAAGCGATGGTTAAACCTACCAAGCTCTTTTGGAAGTTAGGAAAGCATGTCTTGATATATCTCAGGGGCACATATGAGTATGGTTTATGGTACAAACAGAAGAATGAGGTGAAGTTGCATGGCTTTACAGATGCAGATTAGGCAGGCAACCCAACAGACAGAAAGAGCACACTAGGAGGTATTTTTAGTATCGGATCTACGACAGTTTCTTGGTACAGCAGGAAACAAAGATCCATGGCACTCATTTTAGCGGAAGCAGAATACATGGCAGCAAGTCAAGCTGCATGTGAGGGTATCTGGATGAGGAATATCCTGGTCATTTTGTTTGATTCACATTTAGATCCTATAGTGATACATTGTGATAATCAGAGTTGCATTAAACTCTTGGTTAATCTGTATTTATGATGGATAAACATATTGATATACGGTATCATCATATCGAGAGATTATGTGCAACAGAAGATGTGTTACTTTAGTACATTCCTATGGAGGATCAAGATACGAATGTTACGCCGAGCGCTCACCAGGAGAAAAGTCGAATACCATAGAGGCAGGATCGGGGTGAAGGATAATCCCTATCTTGTTGAGAGGGAGTGTTGAGATTCAACAAGATGATGAGCTTAGTGAAAAGAGTCACCTTCACTAAGTGTGCCCGCAAGCTATTTTTGGCGCAAGTCTATTTTTAGACTGTCTATTTTTAGACATTGTGATCATATTTCATAAGTTGTAGGATGTTATTTGTGGATGGTTGATCAAGTTGGAAAAATAGATGAAATTATATTTTTAGAATATTGGGCGAAGTCTATTTATAGATCGTCAATCTAAAAATAGATGCATGTCGATTATTATTAGCTCTTAATAATAATCAAACACTAAACAACAACTTATTCTCTTAGAGCACTTTGTTTCAGTGCACATATGTGGCACATCAGTGGACTGAGGGAATTATGCAATTACCAAGGTTTTACTGGAGCTAATGCATGGAGGACTAAGTTAGAACTCAAGTTGCAGAGTTATGACATAGTTGGAAGAATTATTTATGGAGTTGTATTCAGTTTAACTCAGCTAGACTCAGTTGACCTAGTTGTATCTAGTCTAACTGAATGATACACTAGTGAGAGTGGAGTGAATTAATTAGTTAATTAATTCACAAATAATAACTCATTAATCAACTGAAAAATACAACAGTTAACTACAGTGCATGGCAGTTTTAGTGGAGACCCAATGGAGAGATAGGTGAAAGGGCAAGATAGACTATTTGTTGTGACTATAATGATGCATTGATTGCATCACACACACATTGGAGTTTCCAATGAGGATTGCGCAGTCAAGGCAAGGGTAATTCAAATTCATTCAGAGCTATTCTTCAGTAGGGATTACGCAGTGGAGGTAGGCTAGCAAGGGGCAGAGATCGGTGCATGGATTTGCAAGATTGTTCCTGATTAGTGTATGACGATTGTATTGTACTGAGAGCTTTATAAGCTTTGTATGAGTATTTTCATATGATATCCATGATACATAATATATAGTTGGGGTTTTTAGCTTCAGGATTTCCCGGTTAAACAACTGTGTTATGTGCGATTATTTTTATTTATGCTTTACATGTGTGTGCAATTAATTTTCCGCAAAAGATTAACAAATGGAATGATTTAGTATTTCGCATGAAGTTAAATAGTGTGAGATCAGGTGAATATAGGACATATGCATGCTTAGTGCATAAAATTTCTACATTTTATTTCTTCTTCTCATGAACCTCCATATCTCTTTTGCTCTAGTGTCCTCATTCATCATCCAAGATACTAGAGCCATCAACTTCATATCCCCCATTGTAGAATTGGGGTCCCAAGTATCTAGATTTGTCAGCATGAGGTTATGCACATAAAACTCTGCCATATTTTCCTAATCATCCAGGTTAGCTTGCTTGTAGAAATCCATGAATTGCCTACAATATTGGAAAGGTAGCGATCCATGGGAGGCTAGATTTTTTATTTTAAATAGGATTCGTTTCTCCTTAAGGTACACAACATATGAGTCAGCAAGGAATCTATGCTGAAGGGCTTCTATGCACAAGTCTACCATGGTGGCTACTTGTTGCCCTTTTTGCTACAATTTCTCCTTTAGTGCGATATTCTCTACCTGTGTCATGTGTACTTGATCCTTCAGAACTATCTCTCTGATTCTTTCCTTCTCCCTTGGTAATTCTTCAATAAGGATGGGGCTCTTGGGAGGAGTTTTTGGCTCTTTTTGACTTATCCTCTGACTCTTTTTAGTTCTCAAATACATAGAGGTCCATATTTTTCTCTTTGTGCTCAAATAATATAAGGTGGAAACTCCCTCTTGGTTTTGAGGGGATGTTGGGTTGTGTTGTGAGTCTTCTTCTTGCTCACTTTTTGATACCTTTATGACTTCTGTCTCCATTTCCATTTCTTTTGTTTCTCTTCTGGTACTTCTTCTTCTAGTTCTTCTTCTGGCTCTCCTTCTCCTTATTTTCTAAGGCTATGAGTATAATTTTTCTTTTTTTGAGTTGCTATAAAAGCTTCCCTTGGTCCCTTGCCACTATGTCTCATATGCGGTATACTTTGAAATCTAGCCCGACTATTGGTGATGTTGTTCTGCTCCAGCACAATGTTCAAAGATGCAACCCAAACTCGGTATTGTTGTGCTACGAGCTCCCTTTGGTATATTTCCCTAAAAAATTCTCAATTCATTGGTTTGGATGAGACAATATCTCTTTTTATTAGATTGCACAGCTAATTTTGGAGCGCTTATGTAACTTGGGCTCAGCTCTAGTTTCCGTTAGAGACCGTTGTTTCTTTATCTCTGTTAATTCATGATGGATTGTGTGTTTCCTCCTCTTTTTCTCCTCTACTCCAGTTGATTTAATTTTTTTCATGTCTAGATGGCGTGAAATTGCAGTTCTCCCCAATCATACTTCACGATGGTGGCCAAGCTAACTGGTCACCTTTCTGCCTTCTAAATTTCAAATCTTTGCATTTAATGATTTCTGGCTATTATGAATGCACAAAAAGGGGTGAAAGGCTATACCTGAGCTTACCTGTCTTTGTCAAGGTGTTTGCAGGAGCTAGGTTGAGGAGATACGATTTTTATATGTTGTGTTCTTCACTACTTTCCCGTTTTCTGAGTGAGCAGCTTGCTGAATGAGCATCTCTCTGAGTGAGATGTTGATATTTTCTTGTTGTTTCTTATTGCCGTAGATGATGCGTGGGGTGCTTGAGATTCCATGGGTGGCATTCTTGTTCTCCTAGAGTCTGTTATGCAACTTTCCTTCTTGTTTTTCTTTGCAGTCCATGAAAAACTTTGTTTTTTCAGGAACTTCCTAATGTTTGTAGCAGTTTGTGGAATGCTTTCTTTTGCAACATTGTGCTAAGGAATGGAGGAATATGGTGTATGGAGGTGATGGAAAGAGTTATGGAAATGAATGGAGTGAATGATGGGATGGATGGTAAAACAGAAGGGGAGAGAAGAATATTTCTACTTCCCTATGTTTCCAGAAACCATTAATAACCTGCAAAAAATAAAACACAGAAAACACAGAGATGCAGATGTATTTCTCTCTTATTATTTTTTTGAAAGCAAGTGGGCTACCTCCATCGAGGTTTTTAACCCACGAGCTTGACTTGAGCACCTCACATAGATTTTCACCCATGGATCTTTTTTGTTTTTGTTTTTGTTAGGAGGTGTTGGAAACTATGGAGTTTCCCATTACATACACCTTTCTGCTTATTGAATTTATGAACTCTGCCCTGGATAAGGGCTTCTTGTAAATTTTAAGTCTGTGACCATTAACAAGCAAGGGGATTCCTTCCTCATCTATGGTCCTGATTTGAACTGCACCATTGTCAAAACATTTTTCCATTGTGTATGGTCCCATCTAGCTTGTCATCAATTTGTCATTAAAGTATTTAAACCTTGAATCATACAACAATACCCAATATCCTTCTTAGAAGGCCTTCTCCTTAATGTTCTTTTCATGCCACACCTTCCTTTGCAGTTGAACTACCTCTGTTTGAATAAGTTATTTCATTGTAAACTCATCCAATCCATTTAGTTGCAGCAACCTCTGTTTTTGGGCATTTGATAGATCTAGATTTAACTCAGTTGTCATTCTTAAAGTATTGAATTCAAACTCAACTGAAAGTAGAGCTTTCTTACCATAAAATAGTTCATAGGTAATGAATCTTGTTGTTGTCTTCCAAGTAGTGGTGTAAGCCCAGGTAGCTTCTACCAATCTGTCTACTCAATATTTTTTGTTTTTGCTCACAAACTTGGTGAGGATGCTCTCTAAAGCTCTGTTAGTTCTACTCGGCCATTCACCTGAGAGTGATAGACAGTAGAAGTTCTATGCTTAATCTTTTGCTTCCTCAAAATATTTTTAATGAGGTGAGAAGTGAATTGTGTTCCCTGGTCAGTGAATATTTCTCTGGGATGCCCAAACTTGCAAAACACATTCTCCCTCAGAAGTTCTGCTACTTTCTCCTAAGTTGCTACCTTCACTGCTTTTTTTTCAGCCCACTTTGTCAGGTAATTAGTGCAGACTATGATATACTTCTTTTGTCCAGATGGTGAATATATAGGTCCAAAAAATTCCATGCCCCACTTTTAAAATGGCTCAAGAGCCACTTGAGGGTGCAAAGGTATCTCATCCATTTGTGTGGGTTTCCCCATCCTTTGGCACTGGTCACACCTGCTGGTGTATCTTCTGGAGTACCCAATCAGTGAGAAGTGAATTGTGTTCCCTGATCAGTGACTATTTCTCTGGGGTACCCAAACTTGCAAAACACATTCTCCCTCAGAAGTTATGCTACTTTCTCCTCAGTTGCTACCTTCACTGCTTTTGTTTCAGCCCACTTTGTTAGGTAATCAGTGCAGACTATGATATACTTATTTTGTCCAGATGGTGAATGGATAGGCCCAACAAAGTCCATGCCCCACTTGTAAAATGGCTCAAGAGCCACTTGAGGATGTAGAGGAATCTCATCCCTTTGTGTGGGTTTCCCCATCCTTTGGCACTAGTCACACCTGCTGGTGTATCTTCTGGAATCTTGGTGAAGGGTAGGCCAATAGTATCATGCCTACAAAACTTTGTAAGTAGACATCTTTGCAGAAAAGTGGCCTCCACATGGGTTTTCATGACATGCATAGAGGATATCAAAAACTTCTTCCTCCCTCACACATCTAAGGATTTTTTCAGGGCCTATCTTGAAAATATTCCCCCCCCAATCAATGTGAAAGTGGCGCTTTTTCTTATGATTATGCTCCTCTCCCTGAATGAAACATTAGGAGGGAGTTTCTCAGCAACCAATTAGTTGGCTATATTAGGAAACCATGGTGAGAGTGCTGATATAGCAAAGATGCTCACATGGCAGTTGGTCATCCACCATTCCTTCTTCACCTACAGGGAGAGCTAGCCTGGACAAAAATCTGCAACAAAATTCTCCTTTCCAATTTTATCGAAAATAGTCAAATCAAATTGCTGCAAAAGTAACAACCATCTAATTATCCTAGCATTAACATCTATTTTTTTCATTAAATACTTGATGGTTGCATGGTTAGTGTGAACAAAGGTCTGATATCCAGTTACATAATATCTGAATTTTTTCAAAGCATGGAAAATTGCTAACATCTCCTTCTCAGTAACAATATAATTTAGCTCGGCCTTAGACAAGTTCATGCTGATTAAATATATGGCATAATGGATTTTGTCGTCTAATTGTCCCAATGTCACCCCTACAACTTTGTCGAATGCGTCAGTGTGGATGTGGAAAGGCAGAGTCCAATTTGGACCTCGGAGAATGGGGGAAGTAGTCAACTTTTCCTTAATGAGCTCAAAATCCTCTTGACAAGGACTAAACCAAATAAACTCTGAATCTTTGGCCAATAACCCAAATAATGGTGAAGCCATCTTGCTGAAATATTTGATGAAACTTCTATAATAACCAGCTAAGCCTAAGAAACTCCTAACATATTTATGCTTTTGAGGAGCAGGTACCCTTTTAATTATAGTGATTTTGTTTGGGTCTACTTGTGTTCCTATTTGGGAGATGGAGTACCCTAACACAACTCCTTCTTTCTTCATGAATTCACACTTTTCTGGGCTCAGGGAGAGATGCATCTCAATGCACCTTCTTAGTACTTTACCCAAATTGGAGAGAGATTCCTGGAAGTCATCCCCATATGGTGTGAAATCATCCATGTATATTTCAATATATTCATGGAATAACTCGGAAAAAATTCTCAGGACATCACTTTGGAAGGTGGCTCGGGCATTGGACAACCCAAAGGGTAGGAATCAATAAGTGAAGGTAGTCGAAGGGCAAGTAAAAGTAGTCTTATCCTAGTCTTTCAGCCTTATTTGAATCTGATTGTACCCACTGAACCCATCTAAGAAGGAAAAGAACTTCTTCCCTACAAGGCCACCTAGGACTTCGTCTATAAAGGGAAAAGGGAAATGGTCTTTCTTGGTGGCTTTGTTAAGTTCTCGATAATCAAAACAAATTCACCACTTCCCATTCTTCTTTGGGACTAGGAAAAGAGGAGATACCCACTCATTATCGGATATAGGATATATGAACCCTGCATCCAATATTTTCTGTAGCTCTTCTTTGACTATGTCCTTTAGAGTCGGGTTCATCCTTCTTTGGGGTTGTCTCACAGGCTTGCATCCTTATTTGATGTAAATATGATGTCTGCATACTAAAGGATGCACCCCTTTCATGTCCTTGTAATCCTAAGAAAATGCATCTAAATTCTCTTTCAAAAGATGGCATAGCTGCTTCTCTTCTTCATTCAAGAGGTCTGGGTTGATTTTCAGATATATGGATGGGCCAAAATCAATATCCTTGGTGGTTTCAAAGATTGACTCAAATGAGTGCGCTTCCATCCAAGGTTGGCTTTCAGACTCTTTGACTAATGTTTTGAGAGGAATGTTAGTGGAGGACTGGTTTGTAATGGCATGATTGATGAGTTCATCTTCATCAAGCTTCCCCTCTTTAAGAATAGCATATATGGTACACATAGGGGCAGTGTTATATAACTCATCTTCTTCATCCTCCAACCATATAGGTAGATCAAGATCAATGGAAGGTTGGGTTGGAGGATATAACACTAGATGTTTAGATAAAGGCCCATTTTTTATAGTCATGTTTCTGGCCCGACAATTAATATAAGCATCTGTAGTGGCTAACCAAGGTCTCCCTAAGATGAGAGGATAACCATTAAAATTGGTTTTTGGTTGTAGGACCAAGAAATCTGTAGGATAATCCCAAGAGTCAATGGTAACCATAACACCCTCAACAATTCCTTTTGGAGTTACTGTGGATCGATCTTGATGCCCGAGCTAACTCTCTTGTCCCACATTCTTCAATATCTATGCATAAAACAACAACGCACTCTAAGGTTATGCCCAAATGAATTTAAATCTGATCACACACTAACAATCTGTGGAAGTTCATCTCTTATTACACCTATGGTTTTGAAACCACACAATACGACCGACCCTCATAACTTCGACATGAATGCAGCTCTTATACTCGCACCCTCCATTAACAACTACGATATATCATCATGCATTACAGTATCTCAACATATATTATAGTCACCACCAAATGTAAAACATCGCAACCAAGTCTTAACTTCAGAATTAACACAACGCTAATTTCTATTCCCAGACCTTAGGATTACACCCATAATACTCAACATAATACTTTGGGTCCCACAAGCCATGTACCTTGGTTATGTATCGAGCAGATCTAATGATCCGTAGGGCGTCGCGCCTCAACTGTTGATCGAACGGGCGTAGATGGATATCGCGAGGGGTTAAAGACTAGACGTTAGCATGCGATGGAAACAGTTTTGGAAACACACCTCATGCCACGCGTCCTCCAACGAATGTGATCGCGCTAATTTCATGAAAACTACTTACTGTTTTCTTATCACGCGATAACCACCAGGGGTTTTGATCCATGTCATAGTTCTGCCTTTTCCATCCCAAGGTTCCACTCTGTCGGATGGTCACATAGCACGCCTTTGATCTCTTCTATTCGCTCTGCCTCCATTGATTTCCACTATAACCAGTCCCGAACCGTAGCCTATATAATTAACAATCAACTTTGTTTGATTCGACCAGAGATGTCAACGGAACTTCATAAGGACAGGTCCCTCAATTCGTAAATGCTAATATATATTAGACTTGCAAACCTTTCAACACAGAGTACATATGAATCAACATTTTTCAAAGGCGTTAAAACTCTCATTCATATAGTAGACACAGGAATCCAACTCGTCCCAACCTCATACACAGGAATTCTTCTATCTCAGAATCGATCCTTACAGTGATCGATTCGCCTCCCTTTACAATTCAATTCCTCCAATAACCCACAAAAGACGATCAAAGCCCCAATTTCAATTTGTTGGCACTGCTTTGCGCAGGGGTTCCTACTTACAAAACTAGGACCACTACACATACTCTCATGAAGGGTTTGAATAGTCAAAGCAGGAAAGTTCAATCATTTCATAACTCAGAGTTCGTAGTTACTCCAGAGCCAAAAATATTCTTCATGTAGATTCGACCAAGAACACATGTTATGTACACAGAACTTATGGAAAATTTCCTCAGCAATATATATATTTTCATACGGGAATTGGAAACAATCCTTCATCAATACATATTATGTCATCAATTACCAAAGTATTCGCTTACAAATTCATGGCTGGCCATATATTCAGTTTGATGGCCATTGTCCTCCTACTCTGTTCCTGAAAGGGCTCTCTTTCTATTCTACATGCATTTACATTTATACAAACACAAATGAGTCGATTCGACTTCTTGACAGAGCCTCTTGAAATTCTCTAGTTCCTAATTTTAGATTTCAAACTGAAACTACTGAAACTGATCCTAAATATACTCATACCCTTGGCTGTCCCTTCATATTCCTATTTTAACCAATTTCCCATGTTCTCAAATGACTTGAGAACAATTACAATTTCCCTACCATGTTTTTTCAAAATACTAATATTTACATGAAACTTTGAAAACATAAGACCCTCCTAGGTCTTATAAGAGTACAAGTATTTCTAGAGCCTAATGCCCCTGCATCAGACTCCCAAGCTTCAAATTGTTCATGATCTCCTGATCATGTGTCTTTGATCTCTGCCTCCTGGATCCCAAACCTTGTTTTGTTGTTGTTCATAAGCTGCATCATCCTTCAATTGCATTTCACCAGGTCTCCAAATCTTGTTCTGCAATCTACCCCCAACTATGCTTTCACAATCTGCCTTTGTCTTTCCTTTGCTGAAACTCTCTTGATTTCTTGCTGCTGGTTGTTGTTCCTGAGTCACTCTCATCATCAGATCCCTGATGTCTTCAATTTCCTTGTCCATCCTATCTTCTAGCTGGATATTTCCTTGCCTACTGCTGCTGCTTCCACTTTCTGTGGTAGCTAACATTGCTACTCTTGCTGTTACTGCTGTTACTAACATGTTTTCAATTCCTGCAGATGTCATCCCCCATGTTGCATCCTCCCAAAATTCCTGTCCCTCTACAACATGCTTTGGCTCATCATCTGCAATTTTTCTTTTAGAAGATAAATCATCAATCAATTGTCTTCCTGCAGTAACATACCTATCCAGTATACTAGTAAACAGAATTAAATTTTGCAAGCTAGTATTTGCTCCTCTTTTCTTCATAGCTTCAGGCATTTTCATTCCAGTGTCTGCAGTTTCTCTCTCTTGCATAAATTTTCTCAGCAAAAATTCCAGCCATCCTTTCTGTGCTTGCCTTACATCTTCAGTATGTTGTAATTTAAACCCAGCATTTTCTCCATCTCCATGGACAATCTTCAGCAATTGCCTGTCACCTTCTTGATGGATTCTGGCAGTCCAACCAAGTGATTTAAGCTTTTCTTTCTCATCTTCTGTCAGCATAGAATGATGATTCTTCTTCACTTTTTCAGCTTCTAAAAATTTCTCTCCAGGCTGGCTTTGGCCCATCCAACTAGCCAAATCCCCTCTATCAATGGTAGTGACAAGTTCCTGCATGTGAGACATGCTGGTCTCACCTTCCTTCTGCAACAATTTTTCTTTTCCCAGGACAATTCCAAGAGATGGATTGTCTTCATCCTTTCCTATAAACATAAACAAACTATCAGTTTCAAAGCCACAAGACTCAAAGGCCTCATTTGATGACCTAGTCATCAATCCTTCTCTCGACAATTCTAAGTCTGGTTCAAGACTCAGAGATTCTTCATCATCTTTTTCTTTAGCTGTCAGAGTCATCTCCACCGCTCCAATCACCATGTCCAAATGATGATCCCTCACTATGTTTTTAGCCCACACAGGTTCCTTCTTATTCAACTCTCTGACAACTTCCAACTTCTGTTCTTCCTCTTTCTCTGCATTATTAACACATGAATCATCAGCAGTAAAATTCCAAGGTCTTAACACATTTTCCTCCCTTGACAATACATCAGTGTGTGGTTTTGGACCTCCTCCTAAATCTTATGTCAGCACCTCAGCCTGTTGATCTGCATCTTTCATGAGAATGTCATCTAGTCTCCTCTTCCTTTCAACATCGGGTCCATGGATGCTCTTTTGCTGTGATTCATCAAAATTAACTCCTTCACTTTGCTGAATCATTTTCTTCTTATCCTCTGGTCTTCGATTTTCATTCATGAAAATTTTTCTACCTTGCTTCTCCAGCAACTTATCCAGTACACAGGTCCTCTGCCTCTCCAATTCTCTTCTCTGGAAGTCCAACGTCCTATACAAATCAACAACTTCAATAGGAGTAGATTTTGGGAACCTTACACAACCCTTTATGCCTCTACTAGTTCTTGACCAATCCTCTGCTAGTCCTTCTCTCTCTGCTTCAACATTTTTCTGAATATCTTCATTTGACTCTTATTTCTTCATCTCTTCCTGAGATTTCACCATCTCAGCATTGATCTAAACATATTTCAGATTCAATGTCTCCTCCTCATCAATAAACTCTGAAGCTTTCCCATCTCCTAGCGGTGTACCTGCAAACACACACAACCTTTTAGTTTTCAAATCACAAGACTTTTCAGTCTTGGCTACTCCCTCAAGCACTTCTTCTTGAACAGGTCTGCACATGGAATCTTCAAATTCCATCCTTACCTCAAGAACTTTGGGTTCTTCTTTCTCTGTGGAGTCTGTCATCACTTCACATTTGTCAAACTAAAAAACACAAGCCCTTACATCATCTGGACTTGTCCAGTAACTCAAGAAATCCTCAATGATTTCCTCTTCAGCAAGACAAGCTTCTTTCTGCCTCGAGTCTTCACCATGTCTCACAATATCTCTTGCAGATCTTCACTCTTCATCTGTGCTCTATTCTGCTTCACAAGCAGAAATTTCTTCTTTCAACTCAGCTACTCTGAGTTCTTTTCTTAATAAGGCAATCTCCCTTTGCCTCACCCTCAGCTGTAATGGTTGCCAATTTACTCTCTTTTTCATGAGCCAACCAACTCTCTGGCTTTCTTCTATCCTCAGTTTCAATCTGTTGAACTGCTCCCTGATCTCAGCTAATTCTTTCTACCATTCTTCATCAGTGAGTCTCTTCCTCATGCCATTTTCTTTGGCATCTTCCCTCACCCTTCTACTATGGCTTCTATCGGAACCTCTGCAATCTCTGCTATGGCTCTCAGTAGCCATTTTCTTCCCTAGGAGTTCTTCACTCACAAGCTGCACTAAGCCTCTGCAATAGCAAGCTCTCTTGCTACAAATTACCTCACCAATCCCTTCCTCTAGACCCGGCTTTTGGCAAGTATTGGTCCCCTCTCTGCTGGAACCTTCTGAGCACTCTCTTCTGCTCTCTAGGCTTCACTCTGAAACTTCTCTCAAGAACACCTCTGCTCTTATTTCATCCAAACTCAGTTGGGAATCTTTTAGGTTCTTCCACACTCTTTCTGCACTTAGAGTCCCTTGCTTGACTCTTCTATCACTACTCTCAAAGCTGTGATCTGTTCTTGCTGAGATGTCTTCAACTGTCTGCACTCTGACTTCTGCAAAAAATCCTTCAACCAGAGTTAAAAATAGCTCGTCTTCTCTTGAGAACACTACATTTTTCCTCTTTATCCAGCCTCCATCTGAATACCAGGCTCATTGCCTTCACTATCAATCTCTATCTGTAATTTTCCGCAACCACAATTCTGCAAACATAAAATACACACCAGATTTAAAATTATCCTCCCGCAAGATTTCTACACGATCTTGTCTTCCCCTCCTTTCTGCAAATCCTGTTCACTATGCTTCTGTGTATCCTTGCTTATCAGATTTCAAAATCTGATCTTCCTTCTCCAAATCTGTAGTCTTCAAAACAATGGTCCTCCAATTGGACTCTGTAATTCTGCAATCACCTTCACTGTATCCCTGTAGGCTGCAATCTTATCAGTTCCACAAGTCTGGTTTCTTTGCATCCACCAAACTTGGACTTTCTAAAAAGAGCTATTCTAGCTCTAATACCACTTTGATGCCCAGGCTAACTCTCTTGTCCCACATTCTTCAATCTCTATGCATAAAACAACAACGCACTTTAAGGCTATGCCCAAATGAATTTAAATCTGATCACACACTAACAATCTGTGGAAGTTCATCTCTTATTACACCTATGGTTATGAAACCACACAATACGACTGACCCTCATAACTTCGATACGAATGCAGCTCTCATACTCGCACCCTCTATTAACAACTACGATATATCAGGATGCATTACAGTATCTCAACATATATTATAGTCACCACCAAATGTAAAACATCGCAACCAAGTCTTAACTTCAGAATTAACGCAGCGCTAATGTGTATTCCCAGACCTTAGGATTACACCCATTATACTCAACATAATACTTTGGGTCCCACAAGCCACGTACCTTGGTTATGTATCGAGAAGATCCAATGATCCGTAGGGCATCCTACCTCAACTGTTGATCGAACGAGTGTAGATGGATATCGTGAGGGGTTAAAGACCAGACGTTAGCATGCGATGGAAATGGTTTTGGAAACCCGCCTCATGCCACACGTCCTCCAACGAATGTGATCTCGCTAATTTCATGAAAACCACTTACCGCTTTCTTATCATGCGATAACCACCGGGGGTTTTGATCCATATCATAGTTCCGCCTTTTCCATCGCAAGGTTCCACTCCGTCGGATGGTCACACAACACGCCTTCAATCTCTTCTATTCTCTCTGCCTCTGTTGATTTCCACTAACCAGTCCCGAATCGTAACCTGTATAATTAACAATCAACTTCGTTTGATTCGACCAGAGATATCAACGGAACTTCAGAAGGACAGGTCCCTCAATTTTTAAATGCTAATATATATTAGACTTGAAATCCTTTCAACACAGAGTACATATGAATCAACATTTTTCAAAGGCGTTAAAACTCTCATTCATATAGTGGACACAGGAATCCAACTCGTCCCAACCTCATACACAGGAATTCTTCTATCTCAGAATCGATCCTTACAGTGATCGATTCGCCTCCCTTTACAAGTCAATTCCTCCAATAACCCACAGAATATGATCAAAGCCCCAATTTCAATTTACTGGCAGTGCTTTGCGCAGGGGTTCCTACTCACAAAACTAGGACCACTACCCATACTCTCACGAAGGGTTCTAATAGTCAAAGCAGGCAAGTTCAATCATTTCATATCTCATAGTTCGTAGTTACTCTAGAGTCACAAATATTCTTCATATAGATTCGACCAAGAACACATGTTATGTACACAGAACTTATGGACAATTTCCTTAGAAATATATATATATATATATATATATATATATATATATATATATATATATATATATATATTCATACAGGAATTGGAAACAATCCTTCATCAATACATATTATGTCATCAATTACCAAAGTATTCACTTACAAATTCATGGCTAGCCAGATATTCAATTCGATGGCCATTTTCCTCCTACTCTGTTCCTGAAAGGGCTCTCTTTCTATTCTATAGGAGTTTACATTTATGCAAACACAAATGAGTCGATTCGACTTCTTGACAGAGCCTCTTGAAATTCTCTAGTTCCTAATTTTAAATTTCAAACTGAAACTACTGAAACTGATCCTAAATCTACTCATACCCTTGGTTGTCCCTTCATATTCCTATTTTAACCAATTTCCCATGTTCTCAAATGACTTGAGAACAATTACAATTTCCCTACCATGTTTATTCAAAATACTAATATTTACATGAAACTTTGAAAACATAAGACCCTCCTAGGTCTTATAAGAGTACAAGTATTTCTAGAGCCTAATGCCCCTGCATCAGATCTATAAGTTGTATAACTATTGTGGTTTTCCTCAAATTCCTTTGGAGATCATGTTTAAACATAGTTTCCTTGGTCATGACATTGATGGTAGCCCCTAGATCAATCATAGTGTGACACCATCGATGTGCACATCAACAATTGGACTACCAGGGTCCAAGTACTTTGGAAAGACCACCCTTCCCAACATTAGGTTGGACAACTGTCCTACCACATTGATGGTAGTAGTATCTCTCTTATTTCTCCTAGGTCTCTTGAAGAAATTTTCTTTCATGAGCCTATTGTAGATATGGACATCCTTAATGGCCTGGATAAGTGGTATCTTTACAGATGAAATTTCCAATTCTCCCAAAAGTTTAGTCTCCTCTAGGGTGTGTTGACTAGGGTGGATCAAGCGCTCAGGAAAAGGAGGTTGTTGGATCTGAGTGTTACCTTCTTCCTTTTCCTCCTGCACCTCTACAAGTGGATATGGAGGATGGTTGTCTGGGATTACTCTTCCCGACCTGAGAAAACTCCTGTATCTCCACATCATGAGCTGCATAGAATGTTTCTCCACTGGGAGCCTATTGTGCCTATCTGTTGTTCATGCTCGGATTGGGTTGTGTAGGTATTTTAGGTAGCCTAGGTGGAGCAGCATGAGTAAGCTGAGGTTGAGGTTGGGATGGAGAAATTAGAGCAGGTGGGTGATTGTGCTGAGGCCTCCACCCTTGGGATGGATTGTTCCACTGAGGCTATTGTGGAACATACTGCTAAAATGGTTGATTCACTAGTTGAGGATGATATGGAGGGTTATAGGGCCAAGTAGGAGGTGTAGGCCAGGATGGAGGAGTGGGGGTGTACCAAGGTTGCATGGGTGCACTATGATTGTTGTGATAGTAAGATTAAGGTGCACCTTGCATACCTTGTTGATATGGTGGAGGGCCTTGAAGCCTTCTCTGGTTGATGAAACAGAGTTGCTTTGGCATTGCTTCCCCACCTTGATATACAGCCTTAATTCCAGGTAAGGAGGGACACTTGTCTATGGCATGATTCTCCTCACAAACTAAGAAAATATCCATGACATTCAGTGGACATTCATTTCCTTAGTGCTTCCGGGTACATCTAGGAAAAAATATGGTGAGGGATCTCTCTGCTTCCTCTTGCTTCCTTTTGACTTGCATTTTGTCCATTTTAAAAGAAAGGTTTTGCAACATGTCACTCTTGAAGTCCTCTAGCATGTTTCCAATCTCATGTTTTATGGAGGTGGAAGAGGAAGGGGTATTGGATGTGTTTTGGCCATCTCTGCCTGTCTTCCTAAATGCCCTTGAATGGTTCTGGAAGAAAATTTTGATTGTTTCATAAGTGAGTTGGTAGATATCTCCTCTTGATAGCATATTCAAGGTTTCTATCATCTCTTCTTTGATCCCTTGAAGAAGTACAATTTTAAGTGAGGCAATATCAAGAGTAAATTTGGCTCTCTTATAGTTCAATTGAAACCTCTCTATAGTCATTTAGGGATTCATCAAGCCCTAGAGTCATCCTAAATATCTCATTATTAGTTTCCTTGGACCTACAATAGTCTTTGTACTTGTTGTTTAAGGTCTCTTGCATATGTGCCCAGGTGTTTATGTTGTCCCAAGGCAAACCCATGAACCAATGCAAGGCTTCATCCTTAAGGGTGGATAGGAATGGCTTCAACTTCTGATCATCATAGGTGTAGTCATAAGTCCTAAAGAAAACAGAAAATTCATACATGAATGTATCAGGATCCTCAGAGGTGAGTCCATGGAAGTGTGAAAGAGATGAGGGGCTAATGTTTTTCAACTTAGTTTCCCCATCTATCTCTCTTAGGGGAAAGGCTCTATGGATCCCGGCCATGATTAAGATAGGTGAAGTAGGTCCCTCAATTGGACCAAGGTTTTCTTCTTCTTCCGTAATAGGTTCCTCAGAGTATTCAGAAGGATCTCCTATAGGAATTTCAATCCCGCTGCCACTGAAGAAGAGTGAAGAGTGGCTATGAGGTGATGTGGGGGTTTTAGGTAAGATTTTTCTTTGAGTATTCCTACTCCTACGAGGCATGAAAATTAGATATTTTTTGTATTTTTTTCAATATTTCTGAAATAACATGCAAATAAAGGAAAGCAGAAAAGAATTCTAAAAAAAATCCAAAGCATCTATTAGACACCTCCCCGACAACGACGCCAAAAAGTGGTGAACCCTGGTATTGCACCAAGACTGATGAAACTCGCAGGGGCTGCCCTACTTTACTCCATCAACCCGGGGTCCATAAAAACTTGGAGGTGATAGTGCTATATACACAGTAGATGCATTTTTCTCATGTCGCCCTCTTCTTATTTACGAAAGGGTGCTATTTCTTAAACTATGATAAGAACTGGAAGGTAAATTGCTGGAAGGAAATGACATAAAGGAAACTAACTTAAATTGCAGAAAGGAAATGACAAAAACGAAATTAATTTAATTTTCTAAAAATAAATGATGGAAATGAAACTAATTTAATTTGGAGAAAAGAAATGATGGAAATGAAACTAATTTAATTTGTAGAAAAGGAATGACAGAATGAAAATGATTTAATTTGCAGAAAGGAAATGGTAGAAGGGAAACTAATCTAAATTGCACTTAACTTGTCCAATCATCTAAACACACCATGCTCTATCTATCATGCTGCTATCTATGCATACATTCATGACCTAATTCAATTTGAAGAGGTGTTTCTTGAAGTTTGGAGAAGAAAGGGGTAAAGTTGCTAATGGAGGGCTTAACCACATGAAACAAGGCTTAGGGGAGTGAAAAAGGTGTTTAAAAATTTATTAAAACTTTTAATATCGCAAAAAATCTTTGGAGAGGGAGGTTTTTAAAAGTGCTATGGCGTAGTTGTAAGAGGGGGGTGGCAATGCGATATGTGATATGCGATATCGCAATATCGCAATATCGCAAAGCTAGAGGAGTAGTGGAAGTGTTGTTCGGGAGCGAGAGCGAAATGCGATATGCGATGGAGATAGAAACTATGAAATGTGATTTGCGATAAGGATGACATGGCAGAATGCTACAGTAATGTCGCAATCGGCGACTGGGAGTGATAAGTGTTAATGAAGCGGGTGCGAAATGTGATATGCGTTGGGTATAGAAATTGTGAAATATGATTTGTGATAGGGATGACGTGGCAGAGTGCTACAGTAATGTCGCAATCGACAGTTGGGAGTGATAAGTGTTAACGAAGCAGGAGCGAAATGCAAAGTGTGAAATGCGATAATTCCAAATTTGAGAAATGTGATAATGCAAAATTTGTGAAATGTAAGATGTGATGGGTAACGTGGCAAAGTGCTTCTGTAATATCACAACTAGGGTTCGAAGGTGGAAATTATTAAACATTAGAAAATGTGATTTGCGATTTGCGGCAAGTCTTTAAAGGAAAACGGGAAAAGGTTGATTTCCAAATTTTTTTGAATATTCTTGTGATAATCGATAGAGGTAAGGCATAAGAGTTATATCAACTATGCGACATGTGATATCGCAATATCGCAGGGTTGACAGAGAAGCGGTAGTGCAGTTGTGAGGAAAGTGTGAAGTGTGAAATGAGATACGGTAGCAGGAGTTTCGAGGAGCAAGGGTGGAGGTCCAACATTGATGGTTTTTCAAGAGTTTTGCGTTAGAAAGGGTGCAGTGGCCGTGATTAATGAAAGAAAAGGAATAAGGCAGGCTAAATATTTTAAGTGTTTTTAGGGATAAAAGGTGGGTGCAACAGTTAGAATAAGCGGAAAAAGGAGGGAATGGAGGGCATAACAATAGTGCTCAGGTTGTGAAGAAAAATATGGAAAATGAAGCAGGGAGGCACCACGGAGCTGCTCTGGGGCTTTAACACTAATTCCTACAATCAAACCTGCTAACTTATGCACAAAGAAACAAAAAGATACGTGAAAATACAGTACAACAAGAAGACTAGAAATGGTAATTCAAATCTACTCTAATCTCAGAAACAGTGAACAGAAATCAATTTTTGGGTCTTTGGGAAGGTTCACCCTCCTCAAGCTCTATTTAAAGAGATGAGAAGGAAGGTCTTGATCCACAACTTTTATATTTTTCTCCTATATTTTATTACTCATAAGAAAATGAAACCTACAACAGCACACTGAAATAAAAACTAAGCAACGATGAAACTATCAAAAGAAGAAATAAATGACTGACAGAAAGCAAAGAAAAAGTACATTAGAGAGGTTGAGGCACATGGATTGGCCCTAACCCACATGCCTAGCTCTCTGAAACTTAAATCAGTAAAATGAAATCAGTCTACCCATTTCATGAAAGAATAGTCTCATACATTTCTCAAAGTTTAATCACTAAGTACAAAAATTTCAATAGCTTACAACAAATTTCCCAATAGAATTGAATCCTTCCTAGCTCTAGCTCTGCTCTATTTATTCTATAGGGTAGCTACCAACAACTCCCTTGAAAATAGTGATTGAGTCCACTTGACTCCAAGTAAACATAGATTGAGTGCACTTTGGTCTTTGAGTTTCTTGGCTGCCTCTGGAATTCGAATTGTTGGAGATAATCCTTGGGGATCCTTTGGCTTCCTTCGAGAGTTAAGGAGGGTGGAAAACCCTCCTATAATTTCTCCTTGTTGTCTCCTCCAATTCTTTATGATAAAATATTCAGAAATAATGCCAATTACTCAAGATTTTCTGCACTCAACCTCATATTAGGCACTCAAAGTATGTTAGCCTTAATCACCACCTATACTAGCATCATAAAACCAAATATCAATTAAAATGCAAGAAAAATAGATTTAATAAGGAAAAAAGGTGACCATTAACCCTTCCAAATATGTCTAATGATGGAGCTCATCAATATCCTCACCCACATTGGCGTTGTTGACACCACCATCATTATAGGGTCAAATTTAGGGAACCAATGGGTCATATAGGGCCCAACGCGTCCCCTAAACCAAGAGCCTTGCTGCATTACTTTTTCCAGATCTTCCTTTCATAAAAATTGTACAATGAAAAAACCTTTACAACATAGGTAAATCTCACAATTTTTTTACCACGATGTGTAGATCCACTGATGTAAAGAATATGATTTGGGCGAAAACCGATTGAATCAAGAGATGAGGGTATAATAGAATGAAGAATTGAAAAAACATAAATTTCCTGATGATTTTAGACCTCCAATATTGGCCTTTTCTCCAATTTTTCTGACCCAAATCTACCTTTTCCCCGCATGTGCTGTGTACCTGTGAAAAACCTTGATCTCACTCATGTCATTCCTGTGCCAAGGATTCAATTTATGGTAAGTAAAAAGTTGTTGTAAGGAAGAATTTTCTCATTTGGAATTAAATTCATATTGATTATTGGTTTTGAATAAGTTTTCTTTAATTAAATGTCAAATAAAAGAAATAGAAAATTTGGTATAATAGTTTATTAACATGTATTAATATATTATTATGAAGAACTTTAAAATATGTACATAGACATGTAGTACTTGCTTTAGTTGTTGGAAATAGTCTCCTTGTGATTGTTTAGCCTCATTTACTTGCTTCACATAATATTAGTGTGACTATAAAAGTTAAGAGACAAAATTAATCTGATAGTGTAGGACAGGTGTGTAAACACCTTAATTAACATGGAATCCATGGCGAACATTAATAATCTTCATCCTAAACATTTAAGAGAATGAAAATGGGATTAATAATAATGATTCGGGCTGTTATCACCCAAAAATTTTCAAAATTTTACTTGAAATGTGTCAAGTTGGTCTTTAGTTTAGTTAGGTTGCACAACATCATGAAATAATAAATTTTATGATAAAAATAGGTTTTAAGTTTTGTTTTAAGTTGTTAAAGATGACCTCGAGTCATATCAAAAGAGTAGATCTTGAGTAGATAATTTAAAGTGACTTAAAGTTTTAAATCTGGCCATCTGTCAGAAATTATCTGATTCCGCAGCGATTTTAGTACAAAACTAACAGATTTTGTTGCGGAAACACCTAGTAGTTCCGTAGAAAAATTGACACTTTTCAATTTTAATGTACTATGAAATCTGCCTCATTCTTTAACGATTTTTTTTTTCATAATGATTAGTGGTTAACCTCTAAAGGTTTCGAGGTTGTGCTATTAGAGTAGGGTTATCATTCAAGAATTAGGCACATTTTAGCATCAGCCACCATTTGAATTCCATCCCATTTTTTTTTTCAAAGATATCCCTCATCTCTCATACTTTGTTTCTCGCTTTTGCAAATATACTACCAAAACACCTTATTGTCATTCACATCTCCCATAGAAATCCCTTGTTATGCCAGCCGTCTTCTATCATAGCAGCTTGCTGTCATCAAAGGATTTTGCTGAACAGGTGTAAAAATATAAGGAAGACCATTGCTGCAGAACAAGAAAGAGATGGCTACACCAAAGAAATTCAATAAAGGAGGTTTGCCATTCAGGTACGAGCCTACAAGTCCAAATCTAATCATGGAAGACCCATATTTTGTTAAGCTTTTTACAAGAGCAGGCTGCATTCAATTTTGTCAAAAGTTGCAAGGTCATCATAAACAAGTCTCACAAGATTTCGTGATCAATTTCAAAGGCACATATACAAAGTTTGGTTATCTTCATGTTCCAATTACACCTGATAGCATTTCTAAAGCAACAGGAATCCTAAGGACCGGAGAAGAATGGTTTAAAGCTACCAAGTTTAACTTGAAAATTTGTGATGATTATCTAAAACTTGAACATGTAGGGATAAAAATGACTGAAAGGTATTCCTAGAACTTGTCTTAAAGATAATTATTCTAAATTATAGACAGTCATACAGAAGTACGTTACATGTGAAGGAAGATTTCAAACAATATACATGTATTACTTCAAGCTGTTGCTTCATTTTACAGGGAATAAGTTGATAGGTATTCCTTTTTACCATTTTAGAAGTCTTGGAAAAACGACAGACAAAGTGCAAGGAAGACCTGAAAGAAATGAAACTTCCATTTTTCATCATGGGTTGATGAAATTACTAGTGCTAGAGGAATTAAGTAAATTGAACAGAGACTCGGCATCCTTCTTTTTCATGAATGGGTATGAAATGGATGTTTTGTCTCCAAGGAAAACTCCTAAACTCAAAAATTCTTCTTCTACGCAAGATCTGAGTGCCACTGCAGAGTTAGAAAGGAATCAACAAGAATGTTTAAAATATACAACTAAAGATATGGATGAAGAAACTGAATTTATTCAAGGGACAGCATCACCTCCAGCAACTAGCAAGCAAGCTAACAAAATTTTCATAGATAGCAAGACCAAACCTACAACAAAAAGGTCTAAAAGAAACAATAAGGAAATTGTTAGAGGAAAAGGCAAACTTGAAGACATTCTACAAGCTATAGACATTGCAGAAACTCCTGTAGTAAAATCATCTGAGATAGAGGGATCCAGGGTTAGAAGAAAGGGACTTATAGCCAAGAAATTATATTTTTCTCCAGAAGATTCAGGCTTTATTTTAAAACCTAGAAAGCCTTTTACTAGATCCCAGATCTGCAACTATCATTGTCAGAGATAAAAAACAGGAGGAAGATAAAGGAAAAAGGGCAGCAATACAAGAAGTTGTAATCATATCTCCTATTGAGACAGAGGTTACCAAAGAAAAGAAGGATAAATATAAAAGAAAGTTTCAAAAGAAATCTGAAGGAGACTCTCTAAAGAGACAGAGCAAAGACAAGGAAGAAACAGTCAAATAAAGAAAGGGAAAAGAGAAAGTCATAGAGAAAACTGAAAAGGAGATTCTTGAAGGACAGTTAAAAGTAGTAAGGGAAGAATTAACTGAAACAAAGAGAGAGCTGGAAAGATACAAGAAATATAGACAAATGATAGACAAGGTTGAAAAGAAAGTGAATGACCAGGTCACTCATTTTTAAAAGTCTATTGGAAAAGCCAAACAATTGTTGAAGAAATAACAGCCTTTACGCATCATGATGACACACAAAAGGAAGAGAAATTTATGGTTACAAGCAGAGAGGAGAAGTCTTAAAAGAAAATTCCAGGAGTTGAAAGAAAATATGGAAATGATGAAGACAAAATCATTCAAGAAAGATTTGGAAAGAGCAACTATGGAGAAGACTGTGAAAACTACTCATGAAGAAACTGTTGGTAAATAAGAAGGTGAAAATGGATTATAGATATTTTTTGTCTTATATTAATCATATTTTACACACAGTTATATTCATGGATCCGTTCAGCTTCAAAACCGAAGTTTTGTCAAGTCTCTGAAAAGTTAGGCAATTCCGCAGCATATCCCAGGCTTAAAGCTCATTTTCTGCTACGGAATTTCTAAAGAATCCTTTTTGGTTTTAAGGTAGCTAAAATGATAGGGATGAAGAGTTTTGAAGGCTGTGTTTAATTATTTTTTACTACTTAACATCCTCCAATGGTTAATAACATCAAAATATTACTACGCATCACCTTTTTGTTTGTGCTACGAAAATAGCTATGAAAGTAGCTCAAACTCTATTTTGACATCAAGGCTAATTTGGGTGGTTATTTTTGGAAGGGAAAACATATATTTCAAAGCTATTCACCATGAGAATTGACAAAGAGTATCAGGGAAATTTCAAAGAGTATCAGATCAGTTATTTTCTATGTGGGAATATTCTGTTAAGGATACATTTTGAAGATATCAGTTCATTGCATTGCCAAATCATCAAACTGACAACTCCTAAATGGTAGGCAGAGCAACATCACGAAGATAGTTAGAGTATTAAAGTCTTGTTTATGGCCAACATATTTGAAATTCATGATTCCTTTCGAGGAAGATTTGGATCATCTTCAGTTTCAATGTAATAAGTAGGTGTTTGAGTCACAGTAGGACTCTAACTCCTAATTCGAAAAGTGTCAGTCCTAGTTGTAAAAATCTAATTAATGGTTAGATTTTGTTAAAGTAATGGAGTTTAAGGGTATATCCACTTGGAAAACTGAATGTAAGGGCTAGATGCCTATAAGTAAGGAGGACTTCAATATATCTAGGTTGGAAAATGTTATCAAAAATACTACTTTTGTAAATGCTCTGGATTGACTGATATATACAGAAGCAATTTAACTTTTTTGGACCTGAGATTCTTTGTATATTTCTATGAGTTTATATCATATCTTCGAAATTTTTCCCTTTCATAGTTGTAATACTTATTACTCAGAATTCATGGTTAGTCATGCTCTGACTTCCTTTAAGTGTTGAACTATGATCAAATGAGTTTTTGGGTCCTATCGTTGGAAGGTTTTCTTCAATATTTTTAATTTTTATTACTCAGAATTCATGGTTATTCATGCTCTGACTTCCTTTAAGTGTTAAGCTTTGATGAATCTCTTTTAATACTTTATTTTCAATACCTTGATGTATCATTACTCATAATTCATATATCATATGCTCTGACTTCCTTTGAACCTCAAGTTATTGGGATTTTCCTGAATGTATCACTCTTTCATTGAAGTATATACAAACCTCAATTTCTATAAGAAGAGCTATTGTTATCTTTATCCCTGTCACTGAATCCATAGCCCAATGGTAGCAAGCCTCCATATTTTCAACCTGTAAACATACAAAACCAAGACACATAGAGTTAGCCATCTATCTATATCATTATTCCATATCATTAATCCTTGAGAGATCCCTCTCAGGCTGAGGAGGCTAAGCCTCAGTCAAAAGATTTGTCTGAAATAGTTACACTAAAGTTTTCTGTTCAACAACCAATCAGGTTCGATTTTGGTGATAACACGAGTGTTATTTTTTTTCAAAGATAATCGTAATTTTATTATAAATAAACAAAATACATTTTGCAGAGGTCAAAAGCCATCCAAAAAAAACCAAGATTAAAATCTTGGGAGACAAAAACACCTAGAAAGTAGAAAAAAAAAAAATAAGCATTTTTAATAATAATGAAGATTCCTTTTTTTCCCTTTCTTCCTATGCACTTTCTGCCAGTTACCACCCAAATATTCTACTGGAATTACTACCAAATCCAAACCCAACTCTACTTGGGGTTGGTCTTTCTTTGAATCTGAATTTCCCTATTCATGAGCTCTCTTTGTTCATGCAACCCCATTTGCTTGTCTTGCCATTTTTCTTGAAGGAATTACTTCATGAATCCTCCCCCCATCATGGTCAATATTTTATGACTACTAAGTACTTCCCATGTTCTAATTATCCTTAGTATCTTGAGAAGGGATATATTCCTTAGCTTCCTACTCTGATTATGCAAAGTCAATGTGCTGGAAAACTTTCTTTTTTCAAGCTTCCCCCTTTTTATTATTCGGGCATTTTTTGGCCCTAGACATTAATACTATAGGTGACCTATTTGAAAATAAGTGAAACATCTAAATGTTGTATTTTCATAATCCAAACTTTGGTTCCATTCATATTTTTAATTTTTTAGCAGTATGTTGCCTGGTAAGCCTTTGCTCAAATCTATCTCTATACAAATCCGAGAAAGGGTAAAAAAACATTGTTGTATCCAATCATTATCTGTTTTTTTGTAAGTCCCCAAAGTATTCCCTATATCTTCTAGGTCTTGATGATGCCAAATTGGTTATGGGAGGTTTGGCAGCCTCATGGAGACTGGCGTTGCTAACACCACAATCATTATAGGGTCAAAGTCAAGGAACTAATGGGTCATATAGATCCCAACATGTCCCAAAAACTAGGGGACTTCTTGCATTACTTTTTCATATCTTCCTTTCATTCAAATTGTACAATGAAAAAACCTTTAGAACATAGGTAAATATCACAATTTTTTTACCACGAGGTGTAGATCCACTAATGCAAAGCATATGATTTGCGCCAAAACCCATTGAATATATAGATTATGGCATTAAATTTATGGTAAGTATATCATTTAACAAGTTGTTACAAGTGAAAAGTAGAATAAGTTTCACATCTGCAAGAAAATAACAGACAAAATCCGATTGAGGTGTTATTGTTTCTAATAAATATTTTATTAATGATGAGTAAAACCCTGCCTTAAATGAAAAACATAGTTTTATTCATAATGCAAGTTCCATATTATGCTATCAACTTACGATGTTTTCTTTGCAACATCTGGTGCAATTGCTAGTTTTAATTTTATTTTTATGTAATGTGATTGAGTCAAAATGTTTATATGACATGACAAGACAAGACAAGACATTACAACATCTCTTCCATACTGGGTTGGGAGCACCTTTTGGCATAATCATGGTATAAACCATGGTATTGGTCTATAGTATCATAACAAATCCTATTAAATTTTTTCAGAGTAAAGTGGGAGTGTCAATTGGGGTTATATGGGTTGGTTGGAAAGAATGGTTGTTATCTTCCCTAGGTTCAAATCTTGATTAGTGACATGTTGAGCTATAATGCCTTGATAAATATTATTATAATCGCATTATGCCTATAAATATTATTGCATTGGCTTTGAGCATTTTTGACCTCTTAAGTGAGTATAATTGTTGGCTCAGTACCAACAAATTCACATTCTTCAGGAAAAAAGTAAAGTGGGCCTGGTACCAACAATCTCACTCTAGAATTTAAGTGGGAGGTTGATTTCCTTTCTGGCCAAAAATAAATAAAGTGGGAATAAATATACATGGCTAAGAATTTTGTTCTATGATCTGAAAGGAATGTATTAGTTTTTTTGTGCTAAGTGTCTTTTCAATTATAAAACATGTGCATACTTGTCTCTTTAGTTTTCTTAAGGAATGGGGATTTTAACCATGAATTGTAGATGATTTTAGTGAATTAGAAGCATGAAATAAGCATAAATAACACTGAAAAACATTGTAAAATAGAGAAATAAGTCACCAGATAACATTTACACAGCAGGCATGATGAAGCAGTTCACTCTTCCTGAGCTACATCTGTTGGTCCAGCTCCCAATGGCATGTCCATCTTTCATTATGCTCAAAATTTTGCAAATACATGTAGTTACATGCCTCTAATGGTTGTTTTCTCTACACCAATAGCTCCAAAATGCTCAAATCAGCTAATAATTACTCTTCATTCACCTTGAATGGGCGAAAATTGAGTCTCCTACTCATTTTTCCAATAACACCTAGAAAAGCTCCACTAAATGTGGAGGACTCCACTTAACTGGAGTCAAAATAGTGGATTCCACCTAAATTTGGGCACGCTCTAAAATTCCACTAGATTTAACTATTACAATAAATGTTAGTGGTTGGGTGGCCACATGCCAACCCAAACCACGCGGTGACCGCAACTGCAGGCGGAACCCATGGCTTAAACTATGGTTGGATAAGTTTAAACTCCGGCTTATGTTGCTGACTGCGCGAATATATGTAACGATAAATTTTCATGTGACAAGGTTTAACATAAAACTGGCGGATTTTGCGGTTGGTGGTTACGTTGGCTGCGGCGGTTATGTTAACGTAGCATTTCCATGTGAACAACCTATGGGACTGCTGGCAGATTGGGACCGCTGGCGGTCCCCAACCCATAATGCGACTTTTAACAAACTTTAACATTAACCTGAATCCTTTAGTGGTTAAGAATCAATGCATAGCGCGGGAAGTTGTGTCGTGTGGTTGCTCTGTCGGAGGTCGTGGGGTCGAGCCCTGTGGGCCTCTCAAAAATTTTACTACACCACTTGGGGAACACGTGGCGGGGCGGCCTCAGGGCTGGCCACGTGTCACCCCCCGATTGGCTCTCATACCAAAACATACCAAACCATTCAACCAATAATATCGTGACACTTATCAGCCTGGGATTGGTTTTGAAAAAAGGAATATTCCTTTTGTTGTCTGTGCATCCCCCATGCTGACTGGGCATCCCATTCAACCTTGTCACAAATTTTAACTGTTTAGGATTTCGATCAGAACGCAATATCTCCCTCATACGACATCGGTTTTTCGAACCGTTCATTACGTTGGAATCAATAAGAAGAGATCTACACAACCATCCTAGTTTCAACCCAATCCTGCAACATTCCATTTTGAGCAAAATTTATGAACTCCTGATCAATCCTCCCCATTGGAAAGCTTTTGGACCCCAAAAGACTTGATTACATGTTCAGTAGACGAGGGTACAACTACCTCATATTTCCAACCTCCATCCACTTTTCTTTGCTTGGTTTAGTGCCTTTGAGCCCAACTCAAAGGTAGTCAACACTTCTCCTCTTAGATGCTCTTGTTCTCCTGTCAAGAATTGTATTTTCCTTGAGCTCATCCATAAATTTTGGCAAGAAATATTCAATAGAAGGTAGTTGAACATCACTTCTTTGATCATCGATCAAAGGTGGCTCATACAAATGTAAGTTTTCAACATTAAAAACTGAATACATTTGCATATATGAAGGAAAGTCAATTTGAAATGCATTATTACCAACTTGCTTTATGATCTTGAATGGACTATAGCGAATCGGTTTGAGATTTTTACCTTCCCCTTGAATCCTTTCTTTGCTAATGTGAAACCATACCTCATCTCCCTCTTGAAACTTGTGATCAAATCTATGTTTGTCATGCCTCTCCTTGTATTTTCTTTGAATTTTCTCAAGCCGTTCTTGAACTTGTTGATGTATAATCTGAATTTTCTCAATGAAATTTTGAGCCTTGTCAATATCACTATAGACATCAGTTGCAACATCCTTCCCAAAGATGAATTCTAATGGCGATTTTGGAGAATACCCAGAGCATACTTCAAAAGGTGACGTCTGAGTTGAAGAGTGCTTTGCCCAGTTGTAAGCATGTTGAATATAATTAAGTTGCTCATCGCACAACTTAGGATGTTTGCTGCAATATCCTCTCAATAGATGCACAATGGTTATGTTCACCACCTCAGTTTGTCCATCAGTTTGCGGATGAAAAGCAATACTCTTTTTCAACTTTGTGTCCATCATACTCCATAGATTGGACCAAAAATTCCGAATGAATCTGGAATCCCTATCACTAGCAATACAAGTTGGCAATCTAAAATGAACCTAAACATGTTGAAAATAAAGTTCAGCAGTTTTTTCAATAGTAATGGTTTTCTTACATGGCATAAGTATACACATTTTACAGAATCTATCCACAACTACATAAATATAATCATGTTGTTTTCTTGACATAGGTAGACCTCCAACAAATTCCATGGAGACACTCTCCCATGGCCTTGATGGTACTGGTAGTGGTGTGTACAACCCAAGTATCCTATTACTAGGCTTACTTGTTGCACACATAGAACAACCTCTTATAAAATATGACACACTATTTATCATACGAGGCCAATAGCAATGCCTCTGTAGATGCGCCACTATTTTTCTTACCCCAAAGTGTCCAACAATAAGAGATGAATGAGTTGTTCTCATGACACTTATCCTCTCTCCTTGTAGTATACACAGCTTGCCCAAATGAAACAGAAAATTGTTATGCATGTGATAATCTTTCTCTTCAACTTGATTCCCTTCACTCAAACTAACATACACATCTTGAAAATCAACATCATGTGCATATGGTTCTATGTAACTCTCAAGTATAACAGAATCATTTTTGAGTAAAGTAGATGCAATAATGATTGGTCTTGAAAGAATATCAAAAAATTTATTGAAAATACCTTTCTTGTACCTTATAACCAAGTGAAACTGTTGGGGTTCCTATGTTTTGGAAGATTTGGCAATACCAAAAGATAAGACAACATCAAACCACTTTGGGGCCTTAGGATCTAGCCCTCCTGGACCCGGAGAGGGATCTCTCCAATAAACAAAGAATGGTTTGTATCTTTGAAGCTCAAAATGAGATGTTAGGCTAGTTATGAAGCACAAAGGGGGGTTTAAGTGATTTGGTTGGTTGGTTGCTGGGTTGGCCAGGAGATCATGGACTGGGAAAGCAATGGGAAGAAAGGAAACAGAGCAGCAGGATATTTCAGCAAGGAGGATAGGTCAAAACTGTGCCATCCATTGGGCTATGGAGTCATGAAAGGAAATTACTTGCATCCACTAGCCAAGGCTTCCAAAGGACAAGTCATCTAATACTAAAGTATCTTTTAGATTAGATGGTGGGATGGAACATTAAGGACTGAAAGTGAAAGAAGGAAAGCAACCTAATTTCTGTCTATAGATCAGCCCAGATTTTATTTAACTCCAGATCTGCTTGGACATACTCAAAGGTAGCTCTCAAAGAGACAAAGGGGCTGCTTATAGATCGGACCAGAGGTCATTTAACTCCAGGTCTGCTTTAGCAACTCCAAGGGAAAAAACAGAGATAAGTTTAACAGTAGGGATCTTATAAAGGCCAGCTGGTCGCGCAAGGATCCTAGTGGACATGGTTAACTCTAATCCCCAGTGTTCCCAAACCTTCCAGCTTAAACCCAACAAGAACATCTAAGAACTGACCCATCCAATTCATACATCAGAGAGTAGGAAATAACATCCACTACACTGGTTAAATCGACTGAAACCAATTCCTAGATATCACATTTAGCAGAAAACATTAAAGTAGGGAGAGCAGGAAACATAGGGCACCTAACAAGGGTGAATCCTATGTTATACTTCTATTTCCTACTAGAGGAAGATGAAACAGTATGAAAATGTAGTAAACAGAGTTAGGAAAAAACATCACCAATAGTAATAGACCAGGATCCTATGAAATGTGCTTTGATTAATTGATGCAAAACCAGTCATGTACAATAAGCTCAATGGCTAATACAGTCCAGACTTCTCCTCCCGGCCTATTACATACAACTACTCTGCTATTCCCTCCCAAGACTATTCTAACAGTCTAATGAATCCCTCTAACAGCAAGATGCCCAACAACTGAACAACAACAACCTTTACAATATGTTCTCGGGAATTCTTATAGGAGAAGAGAGGAACAGAGGTAGATAGACAATTAATTGATCTCATTAATACAGAATCGACGAAAGTGTCCACGCCCATACTGCTTAATGGCTATCAGCAACGCTGTAGGTACTCTGAGACTGGCTCAGAGATCTCTGTCAGGTCGATTTTGACCTCTAATGTTCATTTGGAGTCCTTCGACTGTCTGGAGCTCTGCACTGCCATTCTGAAATAAATGAACTGGGTGGAAGATCTGCAAGGTTTCTCCATTCCTCATAACTGCCGCCTGGCTGTCTTAAATGAACTCCAGTCAGTGTAATTAATCATTTCAGGGCTCGAGGAGGCATGGAAATTTTCTTGTAGGGAGGTGTACTTCTGGAGAAAATACGTTCTGTTGATATTAAACACAAATAAGACTCTTTGCGTGCTTAAGTCTCCCAACTGTGCTTTGAGTCTTTGAATGCGGGATTATAACCGTTAATCTTCAATTACAGGCTCAAATCCCTTCTAATCCGCCTCTGCAGTCTCGTTTGGCGCTGAACTAGCCTCTCTGTGACCTCTGCATAATGAAATAAACTTATCACAGAGCCCGGGCAGTGGTGGAGAAATGCAGTGGAAACCCGGAGGAACGGTGGCAGAACGGTGGAAAAAGTGAAGCGTGGCGGGAGAGAGGATCATCAGTGTAAAGTCCAAAGGTTAAACGTTGGGCGAGTTACATAGGATATACATGACATGCAATGAAATGGACAGAAGAACAATGAAGCGGGAGATAGCACGAGGCAAGACCAGCATGAATCGCAATCGCAAATTGGGAGGGAGAGCGGAGGAATATGCATATGCAACAAAACTTCCGATGCGATTGGCATAAACCCTTTGTAAAACCGAACAATACAAATTTTCAATTAACAAAGGGGAGGGCCTTATAATATATGAATAGGCAGAAGGGAAGTGCGATGGGCCCGGGGTCTAATCGAAATCGGAGATCGGAGCGGGTGTCAATCGCAACACACATATCAAATGTTACGATTGTGATCGGCGGGATGAGGCGATTAAGCGATGACCGTTGGATCGGCGGGGAGGACGGACGGACGGGATCGAATCGGAGCAATCGCAATCGGGGACATGAAGATAGGACTTGCGATTGCGATCAGAGGTCGGGGTGCAATTTAGCGCTGACCGTTGGATCGGGAATCAGATCAACGGTTCACGTTCAATCGGAGGGGGAGTCGGATTGGGAAATCAGAGAAAGGACTTGTGATTAGGTCCATAGGAGGAATGGAGCGATTAGCGCGGAACCGTCAGATCTTTGGGATGAATCAACGGTGGGAAGATCAATCGGGGGAGCAGTGCGATTAGGGGATCGGGAGATAGGACTGCGATCAACGCAATCGCAATGTATTGCGATGCGATTAATCGCGTCGCAAACACTTGCGATGCGATTAATCACATCGCAAACACTTGCGATTGGAATGATCGGGGGTCAACACACAAACAATGCGATTGAATGGACTTTGCGATTGCGACTGACCTGCGGCGGGGTTATATATATAACGAGCTTTATAATATAAAGTTTATTACAATGCAAAGCGGGATATGGAAAAAGGGGAAGTGGTTTAATACATGGCGGGACTTTATAATAAACGGTAACATTGTTTATTATAAGGTTCTAAGGGGCATGGTTGGGGAAGTGGTTAGCATGTAAACCGCGGATTTTGTTTAAACGTGATTTACCATGCGATTTTGATCGGAAGAAAGAGGAAAGAGGTTAGGCCTTATAATAAGGTCGGAAAGTGGGTCTTTGGCCCATTACAATGTGATTTAAAGGTTAGGAAGGGGAACGATAGGGGAAGATAAGGGGAATAAGGGGAAATTTAGCTAAGCAAAAGGTAAGGGAAGAATTTAAAGGGGATTTCGAGGAGATTTAGGGGGTAAGTGGGGAAAAGAAGGGGAGGCAAGGGGAAAATAAAAAGAGGCTAAGTGGGGGTGAAATAAGAGGGAAACAGGGGCCTTTGGGCATTTTTTCACAAACAAAGAGGCTTTATAATGGAACTCAGCAGCAAGGATTTTGTCAAAGGACAAAAGGCACAATGAGGCTTCAAGGATGATGTGTCTTCAGTGGAGATGCATTCCTTGAAGGCTCAAAAACATTTTAGCCTCCTATTTTCTTGTCAAAAATTTCATAGGGGGGCTAACAATGGCTCCACATGGGGATGGCTTCTTCTTGAAGGAGTCAAGAATCCAGGAAATTATCTTTGGTGTAGGCCAGATGCCTGCTGCTTGGCACATCCCTTCTTCTTTGATTTTCGGTTGCCACAATATGTTAAAGACACAACTCAGCAGAAATATTTCCCAACCAATCTACCTACCCAGACTACAGTTCTAACATTTCCCTTATGGGTGAATTTGGACTTGCAGACCCTTTTACATCATCAATTTTTACAAACAGGAAAAATAAACCTATTCTACTTCTACCCTTATTACTCCATGAGACCAGATTAGACTGTTGGTCTCACATGTTTCTCTACCTACACTACTACCTGCTAGGATTAGACTGTCTAGCAATTTTCTTCTTTACATTCTAAAACAAAAATTGAAAACAGTCAAGCCAGGATTAGACTGTCTGACTTGCTGGACTTTGCAGAAATTAAAATAACTAACTACATGCTCATGGATTGAGCTTTATTTCAGACTTCCTACCTACCCTACTCTACTTGGAAATCTCTGACGTTCTAGGAGATACAATAATTCCAATGCAGCCAGTCAAGTAGTAACAAAAAAGGATATGAGCACTGACTGCCTATCGGAGATAACCACATGGTGCTCTGCGTGTGGTTCTTCAAAACTGTGATCACCATCAGTAGTGACCACTCCTGATGAAGCTGGCCCGTGCTAAGGATCAATGCTGGAGTATTTGAGCAAATCAGGGCCTCCATGTGCTCAGCCACAGGATCAACGAACACATGATGTACACTGTCTTCTCTTTGGCCTGCCATGATTGGTAGGCTGTCTACGTCCTGGGCAGCTTCTATTATCGCATTTTCCACTGCATACTCAAAGCGGCCTTTAAGAGCCGGGTCATCTTCTTCTTGCACATCGAACAACAGTGGAATTTCTTCATTATTAGGGGGTGGGATACTTTCCAAGAAGGCTCTCGGGTCTCTAAACTCGTATGATATCTCCTGTGAGTTCAACCGTTCGAGCTCGGCCTCATATCTCTCAACCACCAAATCAAGGAACATATTCTTAAGCGCAGGTTGAGTATCGAGAGGTGAGCTAATAGGGATAATCTTTGGAAGGTCCTCCCATTCAATTTCTGCCAGTACACTCGCTATTCCACACTGAAACTCTGCTATGAGGCTCGATGTATTTCTGCAAATTTCTCAGAGTCTTCTATTAGCGAAGTGACTGGGTCTTTGGCATGGATGATGTTGTACTGCGACATGGTCTCCCAATGGAGTCTTATGTGAAACCACAGATAATCAGTGGCCTGCTGATCATCAGTGGAGTCTTTTTGTCATTCAGGAATTGTGGAGTCGCCAGGTGGATGATTTACAGTTTACTGTCCACCACAGAAGTTTACCAAATCAAATCTGACTGGTCTACTCCCCAGCGGAGTCGCCATTATGTTGGTGACGACAATGGGAAATAGACCAAATATTAGCAGTTCTGGACTCTCATATTCGTCCCCAGTGGAGTCGCCATTATGTTGGGGTTCCTATGTTTTGGCAGATTTGGCAATACCAAAAGATAATACAACATCAAACCACTTTGGGGCCCTAGGATCTAGCCCTCCTGGACCCGGAGAGGGATCTCTCCAATAAACAAAGAATGGTTTGTATCTTTGAAGCTCAAAATGAGATGTTAGGCTAGTTATGAAGCACAAAGGGGGGTTTAAGTGATTTGGTTGGTTGGTTGGGTTGGTTAGGAGATCACGGACTGGGAAAGCAATGGGAGGAAAGGAAACAAAACAGCAGGAGACTTCAGCAAAGAGGATAGGCCAAGACAGTGCCATCCATTGGGCTATGGAGTCATGAAAGGAAATTACATGCAACAACTAGCCAAGGCTTTCAAAGGGCAAGTCATCTAATACTAAAGGATATTTTAGATTAGATGGTGGGATGGGACATTGAGGAGGAAAGTGAAAGAAGGAAAGCAACCGAATTTCTGTCTATAGATCAGGTCAGAGGTCATTTAACTCCAGACCTGCTTGGACATACTCTAAGGTAGCTCTCAAAGAGACAAAGGGGCTACTTATAGATCAGACCAGAGGTCATTTAACTCCCGAAGTGCTGCTTCCAGCAACTCGAGAAAAAACAGAGAGATAAGTTTAACGAGCGGGGATCTTAGAAAGCCAGGATGGTCGTACGGGGATCTGGTGGACAGGGCTAACTCTAATCCCCAGTGTTCCCAAACCTTCCAGCTTAAACCCAACAAGAACATCTAAGAACTGAATCATCCAATTCATACATCAGAGAGCAGGCAACAACATCCACTACACTGGTTAAATTGACTGAAACCAATTCTTAGATCACACATTAAGCAGAAAACATTAAAGGTAGGGAGAGCAGGAAACATGGGGCACCTAACAAGGGTGAATCCTATGTTATACTTCTGTTGCCTACCAGAAGAACATGAAACAGCATGAAAATGTAATAAACAGAGTTAGGAAAAACATCACCAATAGCAGTAGACCAGGATCTTGTGAAATGTGATTTGATTAATTGATGCAAAACCAGTCGTGTACATTAAAGCTCAATGGCTAATACAGTCCAGACTTCTCCTCCCAGCCTATTACATACAACTACTCTGCTATTCCCTCCCAAGACTGTTCTAACAGTCTAATGAATCCCTCTAACAGCAAGATGCCCAACAACTGAACAACAACAACCTTTACAATATGTTCTCAAGAATTCTTATAGGAGAAGAGAGGAACAGAGGTAGATAAACAATTAATTGATCTCATTAATACAGAATCGGCGGAAGTGTCCACGCCCATACTGCTTAATGGCTATCTGCAACGTTGTAGGTACTCTGAGACTGGCTCGGAGATCTCTGTCAAGTCGATTTTGACCTCTGATGTTCATTTGGAGTCCTTCGACTGTCTGGAGCTCTGTGCTGCCATTCTGAAATAAATGAACTGGGTGGAAGATCTGCAAGGTTTCTCCATTCCTCATAACTACCGCCTGACTGTCTTAAATGAACTCCAGTCAGTGTAATTAATCATTTCAGGGCTCGAGGAGGCATGTAGATTTTCTTGTAGGGAGGTGTACTTCTGGAGAAAATACGTTATGCTGATATTAAACACAAATAAGACTCTTTGCGTGCTTAAGTCTCCCAACTGTGCTTTGAGTCTTTGAATGCGGGATTATAACCGTTAATCTTCAATTACAGGCTCAAATCCCTTCTAATCCACCTCTGCAGTCTCGTTTGGCCGCTGAACTAGCCTCTCTGTGACCTCTGCATAATGAAATAAACTTATCACAGAGCCCGGGCAGTGGTGGAGAAATGCAATGGAAACCTGGAGGAACGGTGGCGGAACGGTGGAAACAGTGAAGCGTGGCAGGAGAGAGGATCATCAGTGTAAAGTCCAAAGGTTAAATGATGGGCGAGTTACATAGGATATACATGACATGCAATGAAATGGACAGAAGAACAATGAAGCGGGAGATAGCATGAGGCGAGACCGGCATGAATCGTAATCGCAAATCGGGAGGGAGAGCAGAGGAATATGCATATGCAACAAAACTTCCGATGCGATTGGCATAAACCCTTTGTAAAACCGAACAATAAAAATTTTCAATTAACAAAGGGGAGGGCCTTGTAATATATGAATAGGCGGAAGGGAAGTGCGGTGGGCCCAGGGTCTAATCGCAATCGGAGATCGGAGCGGGTGTCAATCGCAACACACATATCAAATTTTGCGATTGCGATCGGTGGGATGAGGCGATTAAGCAATGACCGTTGGATCGGCGGGGAGGATGGACAGACGAGATCGAATCGGAGCAATCGTAATCGGGGACAGGAAGATAGGACTTGCGATTGCGATCGGAGGTCGGGGCGCGATTTAGCGCTGACCGTTGGATCGGGAATCAGATCAACGGTTCACGTTCAATCGGAGGGGGAGTCGGATCGGGAAATCGGAGAAAGGACTTGTGATTATGTCCATAGGAGGAATGGAGCGATTAGCGTGGAACCGTCAGATCTTCGGGATGAATCAACAGTGGGAAGAGCAATCGGGGGAGAAGTGCGATCGGGGGATCGGGAGACAGGACTGCGATCAACGCAATCTTAATGTATTGCGATGCGATTAATCGCGTCGCAAACACTTGCAATGCGATTAATCGCATCGCAAACACTTGCGATTGGAATGATCGGGGGTCAACACACAAACAATGCGATTGAATGGACTTTGCGATTGCGACTGACCTGCTGCAGGGTTATATATATAACGAGCTTTATAATATAAAGTTTATTACAATGCAAAGCGGGATATGGAAAAAGGGGAAGTGGTTTAATACATGGCGAGACTTTATAATAAACGGTAACGTTGTTTATTATAAGGTTCTAAGGGGCATGGTTGGGGAAGTGGTTAGCATGTAAACCGCAGATTTTGTTTAAACGTGATTTACCATGCGATTTTGATCGAAAGAAAGAGGAAAGAGGTTAGGCCTTATAATAAGGTCGGAAAGTGGGTCTTTGGCCCATTACAATGTGATTTAAAGGTTAGGACGGGGAACAATAAGGGAAGATAAGGGGAATAAGGGGAAATTTAGCCAAGCAAAAGGTAAGGGAAGAATTTGAAGGGGATTTCGAGGAGATTTAGGGGGTAAGTGGGGAAAAGAAGGGGAGGCAAGGGGAAAATAAAAAGAGGCTAAGTGGGGGTGAAATAAGAGGGAAAAAGGGGCCTTTGGGAATTTTTTCACAAACAGAGAGGCTTTATAATGGAACTCAGCAGCAAGGATTTTGTCAAAGGACAAAAGGCACAAGGAGGCTTCAAGGATGATGTGTCTTCAGTGGAGATGCATTCCTTGAAGGTTCAAAAACATTTTAGCCTCCTATTTGCTTGTCAAAAATTTCATAGGGGGGATAACAGAAACTATTGAAGAAATCCCATCCACTAAAATGTCTTGATTGCTGCAATTTTGTTTGTGACTGCAAGTAATGTAATGGTTGGTGATCGGTATGCACAATAGTCTCTTTACCCATCAAGTAGTGTTTCCACTTATTTATGCTTTGTACCAATGCATATAGTTCTTTGTCATATGTAGGATAATTATTTACATCACCGTTGAATGTTTCAGAATGAAAAGTGATAGGCTTACCATGTTGCAAAAGTACTGCACCCATGGCATATTCACTAGCATCGGTTTGAATCTCGAATGGATGTATCAAATTTGGTAATGCAAGGACTGGATCTGAACTAATCTTGTATTTTAAAGCTTCGAAAGCTTGTTGTTGTTTTACTCCCCATTGGAAGCATTTCTTCACACTTCTCACTGCATGCAGAGGAGTTGTGATAGCAGAAAAGTTAGCAATAAAATTTCTCCAATACTGAGTTGCACCTAAGAAACTTCCTACCTCGGTTATTGTTTTGGGTGTGGGCCAATTAACAATGGCTTCCAATTTAGAAGGATCAATTCTCAACTCTCCTCCTCCTACAATATGTCCCAAATAAACCAAAGAAATCTTTCCAAACTCACACTTTGACATCTTAAGAAACAATTTCTCTTTTTTCAAAACATCAAGCACTTTATTCACATGCCATACATGTTCTTCTCTTGTTTTGCTGAAAATCAATATGTCATCTAAGTACACAATAACAAATTCATCAAGGAAAGGACGCAAAACACTATCCATAACATGCATGAAAGTTGTTGGTGCATTTCACAAACCAATTGGCATATCTAACCACTCAAAGAATCCTTGTTTGGTTTTGAATTCAGTTTTCCATGTCACTTTCTACCATTCTTACTTGATGATATCCACTTCGTAAATCTAACTTAATGAAAAAAATTTCTTCTTTTAGCTGATCAAGCAAATCATCTATTCTTGGGAGTGGGTATCAATTCTTTACCATTATCTTGTTCAAAGTTCTGAAGTCTACACACATGCATCAAGTCCCATCTTTCTTTGGTATCAAGACTATGGGTGAACCACATGGCAAGTTGCTTGGCCTTATGATTACTTTTTCCAACATCTCTTTTATTTTCCTCTTTATTTCAACATTCTCCATTATTGACATGCGATACATATCGATGCTTGGAAGAGGACAACCTTGCTGCAACTGAATCTCATGTTGAATCTCTCTTTTTGGAGGCAATCCTATTGGCTCCTGAAACATCTCATGATGTGCATAAACTACATCATATAAATCTGATTTCAACTTAGGATCAAATCTCTCAAAGGATTCATGATTAACATCAGCTTTAGGTTTAATCATTAGAAGAACAAAATTCTTACTTGAATTTACCAGCCTCTTTACCTATCCAACATTTACCATAGCAATATTTATCTTCTTGCGATGTGATCTAACAATGTACTCATTGCCATATTTGAATAAATGATATTTTTTCTCATGGCGATGGAAGATCACTTTCCTATTATACAATTAAGGACTCCCTAACACAATACCTGTTATGTCAAGTGGAACCACATCTAATTAAACTGTGTCAACAAAATGTGCAGTGATTGCAAACCGCAATATGCATTTCTTTGAAACCTGTAAATTTTCACCTTTACAAATCCAACCCAATGGATATGGTTTTGGATGTGGTATGGTCTCAAGATTAAGTTTCTTTACCAAGTATTCAGAGATTAATTTTCTTGACCAATTCTTCAGAGATTAAGTTTGCTTGTGACCCACTGTCAAACAATGTGTCAATATTGGTATGCTTGGATATGACCTTCACATGAAACAATTCAATTATTTCTTCTTCATTTGGAGCATGTATGTGACAGTTTGATGTACTAGTACTGGGTTTAGTTTCAATTTCTTTTCCCTTCATGTTCTTCAATCCCATGGTTGTAATCTTAGATTCATCACTTGAATCCTCTCCTAAATCATGTTGAGTTGTAGCTGTAGTTCTCTATTTCCCTTTGTTATTGTATTTCTGAGTTCTCATTTCAGGATGTAATTTACAACAATGAGTTTCATGATGGCCTTAGTTTGAACAATGTTTACAAACCACTTTTTCTCCCTCTTTCTTAACAGATGCATTATTTTTTATTTTACCTTTTGAGGTCTTCTCTTTTTTATTACCCTTAAAAGGTTTCTTTCTACACTCTTCAGAAATTTTCTTCCCTCTAGCTTCTAGATGTGTGGGCTGAATACATGCTTCATCTAGACTTGTGGGGTTAAACATGAGAATAGTATGTTTCAGGTATATATGTAAGCCTCCTATGTACTTGAGAAAAGTATCCTGGCTCTGCAAATCTACCTTAATAAGAGAGCTCTTCTCCTAAATTCTTGGGTGTATTTTTGCACATTCTGTCCCTTCAATTGCCTAAAGTTTTTCCAGTTCATTATGGCTTTCTGCATATGAGCTAATGGATAAAACTATTGTTTTATTGCAGTAATGAAATCAGTCCATGATAGAATAATCTTACCATGTTTCTTGATCTCCTCCTTTGTCTTGGCTTCCCACCAAACAAGTGATGCACCTTCCATTCTCAATGAGGCTAATTGGATTTTGGTATCATCATCTTGAGGGTCTGGATTCTCAAATAGACCTCCAATTGCCTAATCCAATTATCAATATTTTCTGCATTGACTTCACCATTAAACATTGGCAATTCAAACTTAACATCAAGTTTTAAAAAAGGACTTTTACCAGTGTTCTTTGACTTGTGTGGCTGACGTACTGAAGATGAAGTAGAGGATGATGATGATGAGGGTGAGGATGATGGCTCTCCATTGTCTCCATTTCCTCCATTGCCCTTCTTTGACTTATCTTCATCATTGTGACCTCCTGAAGATCCCTGTCCTTCCTTGTGAAGTTTGGATCCTTCTCCTTCTAGTCTCTCATTCCTTTCTTGATAAAGGATTCTAACCATCTCATTCATGTCAAGGAATGATTTCCTAAACACTCTTTCTTCCTCTTTGGGATCAACTTCTTCATGGATTTCTCCTTCTCTATGAGACATTCTTAATGCAACTTCTGCTTCCTCGGGAGGTGAACTAGGTGGTGGAGATTGTGGCAATATTGCTTTCCTTTGCTTTAGATCTTCTTGAGACCATTTTTCTCCCAACAATTTTCCTTCTCCTCTCTTGAGCTTGAGCCTAGTAAGCATCTAAAAAATTGCAAATAGTTAAACAATTCTTTGCACAAAACAACACCAGAGAATAAACTCTAGCTCTGATACCAATCTGATTTGAAATGACTGTATTAGTTTTGTTGTGCTAAGTGTATTTTCAGTTATAAAACATGTTCATACTTGTCTCTTAGTTTTCTTAAGGAATGAGGATTTTAACCATGAATTGTAGATGATTTTAGTGAATTAGAAGAATGAAATAAGCACAATTAACACTGAACAATAGTGTAAAACAGAGAAATAAGTCACCACATAACATTTACACAGCATGCATGATGAAGCAGTTCACCCCTCCTGGGCTACATCTGTTGGTCCAACTCCCAATGGCATGTCCATCTTTAATTATGCTCAAAAATTTTCAAATACATGTAGTTACAAGCCTCTAATGGATGTTTTCTCTACAACAATGGCTCCAGAATGCTCCAATTAGCTAATAATCACTCTTCATTCACCTTGAATGGGTGAAAATTGAGTCTTCTACTCATTTTCCCAATAACACCTAGAAAAGCTCCACCAAATGTGGAGGACTCCACTTAGCTGGAGCCAAAATAGCAGATTCCGCCTAAATTTGGGTGTGCTCTAAAATTATGCAAGATTTAACTATTACAATAAATGTTAGTGGTTGGGTGGCCACATGCCAACCCAAACCACGCAGTGGCCACAACCGCAGGCGGAACCCATGGCTTAAACTGTGGTTGGATAAGTTTAAACTCTGGTTAATGTTGTTAACCGCGTGGAGATATGTAGTGGTAGCTTTGCATATGACAAGGTTTAACATGAAACTGGCAGAGTTTACAGTTGGTGGTTACATTGGCTGCGAAGGTTATGTTAACGTAGCATTTCCATGCGAACAACCTATGGGGCCGCCGGTAGGTTGGGACCGCTGGCGGTCCCCAACCCATAATGCGACTTTTAACAAACTTTAACATTAACCCAAATCCTTTAGAGGTTAAGAATCAATACATAGCATGGGAAGTTGTGTCGTGTGGTTGCTCTGCCGGAGGTCGCGGGGTCGAGCCCTGTGGACCTCTCAAAAATTTCAATACACCACTTGGGGGACACATGGCGGCCTCAGGGCTAGCCACGTGTCACCCCCTGATTGGCTCCCATACCAAAACATACCAAACCATTCAACCAATAATATCGCGCCACTTGTCAGCCTGGGATTGGTTTTGAGGAAAAGAATATTCCTCAGAATATTCCTTTTGTTGACTGTGCATCCTCCATGCTGATTGGGCATCCCAGTCAACCCTGTCGCAAATTTTAGCTGTTTAGGATTTTGATCAGAACATGATATCTCCATCATACAACATCGGTTTTTCGAACGGTTCCTGGCGCCGGAATCAAGAAGACGAGATCTACACAACCATACTGGTTTCAACCCAATCCTGTAACTTTCAATTTTGAGCAAAATTTTTGAACTCTTGATCATTATATGTCTAATAACCCTTATAAGTCTGAGTAGATGTTAATCATCATTACTAAATGTAATAAAATATTTTAAAATGTTGAATTTATTTTTATAATAAAAATAATAATTTTAAAATTTTATTTTAAGTTACTATAATATTAACAAATTATTAAAAAAAAATTATGTCAATTTTATAGTTTTGCAATTCATAATGGTGGAGTCTAACTTATAAACGAAAGATTATTTTTTCACGGGAATCCGGTAAAACAATTTCAAGAAAAAATGTGATATTTTGTTGTTTAAAATGCATTTCGGAATGCATAAATAGATTAAGCACCTTGAAAAATCCATAAGGCACTTGAATTCTACAGATTAAACAACTTAAATTCAAGTTTTCAAAAATATGTCATATTTTGGTTAAAATTAACTAGAAAAAATGTTGTCAAAAATACCATTTCGTCTATAAATTTAACTACACAATTTATAATTCCCAATTGATTTTAGAAAATAATTTTAATGACATATTTCACACATTTATTTGCAATGAAATGATTTTTATGATTTTTATTATTAAATATTATTAAAAAATCATAATAGCTTAGTTTTATTTAAAATAATGATGAATTGTTTATAGGGTCTTGGATAGACGATGATGGGTGATGATGGGTGCTCTATTAAAGCACTCTTTAATGTAAAGTCATTGGTTCAATTTCTCATTAATAATCAAATTGTCTTTAATTTGACATTAATATTTAAGAATTAGGTTGATTTACCAAAATAATTAACTTGATAACTTTTACACGTAAAACTTTATTGAGAAACATGTGCACTTGATAGTTTTGAATTTGGGGCTCACCTCCTCTTAATATTCACAAAATTATTAGTATTTAATTCATTTCGTTTTCACAAATGAAAGAGGCCTTCGAGTTCCGCGTTTTCAGAATGAAAGTCTCGAGTCTTTATTGGTACGCTAAGACTCTTGTTGTGAACATGGACTTCCAATGGTCTCGTTGAGGACTTTGATATTACCTTATGGTTCAGAATGTTTTTTATCATATTTGTTGTTTTCAGAGATAGTTATGGTGGGTAGATATAATTACTGTATATCTTTTTTCTCAAAATTAATACATTTATTATTAAAAATGATATTTTAAATATGTAATTTAATTTTATTGAAAAAAAATAGTTTTATTTTCATATGTTTAGTTATTTTTTACACATATTTATAATTATAATTAGACTTATCAATAAAATCTAATTTTAAAAATAATGTACAAATTATATGTTCAAAACGAAATTTAAAAATAACATACAAATTATATCTTCAAAACGTAATGCGTCATAGAGATATAAAAAATAAAAGTTAAAATAACAAACCAAAAACAATGATGTTTTTTATTTTAATGTATGTTGTGTGTTTAGCGAGTAGGTGAACATACAATTTTAAAAAATAATTATTAAATTGCCAAGTTTATGGATAGATAGTTCTATCTAATTAATCCTCACATAATTACCATGTTACTCTGTGACATATAAGATTGTTGTGGGAGTATTAGTTTGGATCGTATAAAAAAAATACAAAAAAAATCGTGTTTGCAAAATGAATTTTGAGTTTTGAGTTTTCTTAGGGGATGACGCATGGCCTTACTGCCGCATTAGGGCTCCAAAACCTGAAGCAGCGACACATCCAACTCAATGATTAAATGATGACAAGATACCTTTCCTTCACACGCAGTTGAAGGTCATGCGACTCCACACCCATAGAAAAACAAAAGTTCGTCATCCAAAACTATTAAATTTGGGAATGCACAACTCAACTCTATGGAGGATTTGGGAATGAACAATTGAACTATGTGGTTTCCTCCACTTTTATCGCACACTAATATAGGTTAACAAAATCCTCTTTCATCTTATTTAGAGTATACAACTACCTATTCTTTAATTTTGACCCGAAGTTAGGTATAATCGAAGGTTTACATGAGTTTCAGTTTGGGATTTTACCAATTTATCGAGATATTTGGAGCTTCAGCTAGCTATCTTTGCAGTGATGTGACAACCTGTCGATGCCTAAAAAATATCTACATAACATCAAGGGATAACTAGCCGGTCGGGGACTTGAAAACCGTCCCCTTTCTGTTTGGAATAGTGGCTCCGACTGGGAATAATGGGACCAGTTTCCCAATTTATAATTGGATGGATATGTGGTATTGATAACTAACTGTGACTTGGATGAATGGGAGTGACGACAAGCTAAAGGAGTATATATATACCTATCTCTATTCCAGGATGAATTATGTTTTTATATGTGATCTTAAAAGATGATCCTAAGTGAATGTAAATGAAGATTTATCAAGCACTTATAGAAATGAAAGACAATTTAAGTTAATTGATTTGATTAAATAGTTAATCAAATCAATTGATTAAGAACATATTGCATTTAATAACTGCATATATTGTATATGTATTGAAAAATGGAAATCTAAGCATGTTCAGAAGTGAATTAATGCTAGATTGTATTAAAGAGATACATTTAACAAAACATCATAAAGAAATTTAACTATTATTCACATAAACAGAACACCAATATAGATATAAAAGTACCATGTATATTTTAACTCTACTCATGAGAAAATAGTCCTTCGTCTAGTCTTTTCTATTAAGAGAACTTCAAAAGTACAAAAGTGCAACTTCTTCAAAACCCTCTTTACAAAATTTCAGGACCCTTTCTTCAAAGACATGAAAGGATCTATATAGTAAAATAAAAAGTATAAAAATAGCAAATACGTAAAGTGTTGATGACATGAAAGGGTCTATATAGTAAAATAAAAAGTATAAAAATAGAAAATACATAAAGTGTTGATGAGTTTTAAACATCTCTCCTTAAAATAAAGTGAAATAAAAAAAGAAATAGAGTTTTTTGGGTGACTCGCTTCAAGAGTGTGGTGCTGACCATGTGGCCATTCGTTGCTCGAGCTGAAGGATATCTAACATGGGATAAAATTCAGGAGGTTGGGCTAGTCTGACACGCAGTTGTCCTGCGTAGATTGCATCTGATAGTAGAGGTGTCATGTGGGATGAGGTGTCAGTTAGGTAGCGCAACATTAGCCATTGACTATGTGGCTTAACTAAGTACTTCTAGTACTGGTCCTAATCTAGCTTTGCCAATTTTATGATTTTTTCCTCCTTTTTCTTCGACATCTCTTGCCACTGCTTCATCAATTCTTTCACAACAGGGAGAGAACGAGGTGGGCATTTATCAATTAAATTGGAAGCAATGAGATTGTTTCTGACTGTTTCAATAATATTATTGGCAACATCTCATGCACTGCATATCACCTCTCTACCTATTTTAATTTTATATCCTAATAAGTGAGTAAAATTTCCTTCTTGGAATCCACAATCCTGGGTAGATTGGCCTTTCGGTCGTCTACAGTATCCTACCAAGTGATATATTGAGAGACTTTGTCATCAATTTCATCAAAGATGATCCACTGGTCAGCTACTTGATTCATTAGTGAATCACTTTTCTCGCATAGTTCAGTGATGTTAGTCAATATTTGACAAAATATCACTTGTTGTTGAGCCACCAAAGTGTTGAGTTCCAAAGCTTCTTTTTTAAAATCATCTAGCTTTGGATTATCCTTTAACTATTCCACTGTAAATTGTAGTTGGTGAATTTTATCATCCTTGGCACCAATGTTAGATTGATGTTGCAACTTTAATTGATCCATGCTTTGTTGGAGTTGTGACACTTAGGTTTGCCATTGATGGTTAATGTTTTGCTTCTCTGTTAGTATCTCATGTTCTAGCTGTAGGATTCTATCATCCTTTTCTTTAATCAATTGTTCGACTTTTGTAGCTTTGTCAATTGTAGCAGATGCATAAGCACCTAGAAAATGAGTCAACCTTGTCAGATATTGAGATGGATCTGCTTAAGGATCCTTCCATAATATCTCCATGGGCACATCACCAGGGATTAAGGCTTGTGATTGTTCAACTCTCCTCCTTTTTCTTTGTCTGCTCATTACAACCTTATGTTTTGCGTTGTAGAATATATCTAAAGGAGGGATATCTTCTATTTTTAATACAATTTCAAATGTTGGGTAGGCTAGGATGAATTCAACTCCTTCTATGTTAACAACTTTTTCAATAGACCCAGTAGTGAACGAGATCTGACTTTTGCCCTGAGACGTTTTGACTGTCTCTTGAGGATCAATGATCATCACCTCTTGATCTCCCTTAAGCTGTTGATCAAAATATTTTTAGACTTGGTCTAAATAACTGGAAAATAGTGGATTATTAGTCTATTATGCTTATGTGGATTTGACTTATTTTGATCTATTAAGGACTTCAATATCCTTAGGAGGCTGCTCTTTTTCCTATTGTTTCTTTTGCTCTTCCTGTTAGTCTTTATGTGAAATAGGTTGGGATACCTCTAAAATGTATAGAGGAATACATTCGAACCTATTGTTCATATATTCTTTAAATTGTACAAGTTGTTCAGGGTTGAGATGTATGGTTGCCAACTTTTCAACATCTAGATAAGTATTGGAAGACTCAAATAAGTCATCATAATCATCATCTTCATGAAGGAACTGTCTGATCTTTACCTGAATTGTAACATTTTGAGCAACCTTATTTGGATCAAATTGTCTGTTAGGAACTGTAAATAATTTCAAACACTGGATTTGATCAATTCTAATCCAGCATGTTTGAAATTTTCCAATGCATAAACACCACAGTGGATGGGAAAGGTAGGCCAAGAAGCTTTAATAGCCTCTTTCCAAGATTTAGTCAATCGATGCCCCACTGTCTGGTAAGAAATTTCTTTAGTGAGAAGCTTGTCTAGTGCATATAGTGGGAATACATGTGATTTTTCAATGCTTCCATAAAATCTGACATAAGTAAATAATTCTTCCCCAAATCATTTCCATATGCTTGTAAAGTCATCTTGGGCTTCTTTAGACAATCTTGGGGCTTTTTCATTAAAAACAACTTGAAAGAGTGGCAGAATAATTCCATGACAAATCTTGTAAAAATTAGACTTATAGTTGGATTCCCAAAGAATATTATGGTAAACATTAATGGGGTATGGTCTTGAATGGTCCATTTCCAAACCATGGTTGGAAAATCAGAGGTATAACACACAGCGTCCATGATGTACGCACTCATAAATAATGGGGGATTTTCTTGGAGGTAAAAGATCATTTTTTCCTATATTCAAGGATCTGTGAAGTGATATTATTTGAAAGAATGGTACCCCAATCCATGATATAAGAGTTTTTTACGACATCCATGAGAGGGACCCATTCAATGGAAAATTTACTGGTATTGGGTGAGCCGAATAGTCTACACATCATAGCAAATATATAACAGTAGGGACCATCAAGAGAGGCAGTGGAATACATACCCTTTTCATCATGCTTGTGTTTGCTGGGGTTATTCCTCCATTGCTTTATAGGGTTTGACTGCAGCTTGTTTTCCTTTGAAAATTGTGTGAGGAAATCCTTGTCATAAATATTTTGTGGGTCAGGTATATGGTACATTATTTTTAAATCCTCTGCCCTAAATGACCCTATCATTGTGCTTCTTTTAGTCAGAAATGTTCTATCGCCAATGTTAAGATTATCAATTATCCATTTTACCATATATGTGTATGGTAAAATATTAGGGCGTGTAGAAATTCTGTGAAGAAAAGAGTTGGCTACATCAGAAATAGTAGCTTCTGAGATATAGGGGGAATCCGTTGTAGTTGTTCTTTTGGTTATGCGGGGTTTTTCATCTTTAAAAATCCTATACATTGTTCTGTAGCACATGTAGTATATGAAAACAAGGGAGGCATCTCTGTCACTTCTGTAGTGGGAGTTGCAGGATTTTGAGGAGCCATAGGTTTCTTTGATTTCTTTGCATCTTTAGACATCTCAGAGGATTTTTTTTTTCAGGGCTAGCCTTCAAATAAGAATAAAAAGGAGTGAAAAACAATATTTAGAAATGTGGGATAGATTTAGCAATAAAACTTAAATGATGGAGAATATAGTGTCACATGCGTAGAAATCCTAACATTAATTAATCCACCATCAAATCACATTTGGAGGCTCAAAGATGTCATACCATTATGGATATACATTTTTGAAAAACATGAATTCACGTGCCTAAATGGGCACTTAAGCATTTTAAAATAAAAACATCTTGCATCGTAGTTTCACATGTATGTCAAGTTTCTAAAACATTGAACGCACTTGATTTGTCGATTTGTGATCAAGATTTTCCTTTTATAAAAAATGATTTTAAATTCTTCTATCAAAGGTTTTAACATTTTGGAACGTTAGAGAGGGGAAAGAGTGATGAATGATTTTTGATGTGATATCGCATCGCAATCACAATCTCCATGAATGTGGATGGCGGAAGAGAAATGATGATTTGGCAAAAGTGTGATGTGATATATCGCATTCGGGAAATGGAGGCAGGTAGAGTGCATGGTAGTGAAAGGAATTGTGATTTTGTGATTGCGATTGGTGGCGTGGTAGAGGGTGGGTCCCGCTAATCGCTTCATACGAAATACAACTTTTTCGGGGGCCTTTTCCATTTGATATCACATTTTTGGCTTTTATCACCTTTTCCCTTTAAAAATCCCTTTTTCGCCTTTTATGCTTTTTGGCGATATCGCATCACAAATTTTATATGGAGCGCCTTATATGATACCTACTACTTTTGCGATTTGCGATTGCGATAAAGGATTATTGGGGTTTTCCGCCTAAGTCCTTAGCCAACAAAACATGACTTTTAATTTTTAAAATTCCTATTTTTATATTTATAAGTCACAAAGGGTTTTATTGTCTTAATCTAAAAAATTTAAAAGGTTCCCCATTATTTCCTAAGGCATCTATCCACAAATAAAGGGGGGTTGTTGAATAGCACAACACAACCCTAGGCTAATTCCCTTGATTGTAAATAATTATTATACTATAATTTTAAAATATAAAAGGATGAGATATGGAAAAAAAAATTTCAAAGCTTGGGGAAGAGGTTTCTTGGGATTTGAAGAAAGTTTGACTTGTTTCTTGGAAGCCATAAATGTTGGAAGATGTGCTTTAAATTGGGATGGTCATATCAATTAATGGAGTTGGGCAAAAGGACAAAGGAACCATGCTTGCCTTGGATAACTTTAAAAGGAAGCAAGGACAAAATTAATGAGGATGGGTTGTGTTGGCAGTTGGGACATCCCAAATTCAACAAACAAGAAGTGGAAGGGAGAGCCAAGAAAACACATCCCCATGACCATGTGAAGACAAAACCACCGCGATCGAGTTGGTAGGATGGGCGAAAAAGAATTTTTTCCCACACAACCTAAATGATTACCACACGCATGGTAAAAGAGAACATTCTCAAAGGGAATTTTCCTTCTCATGCATTGGGAAAGAATGCAAGTGGGGAATGAAAATGGAAAGGGGAGGCCGAGAGAGGTTCTTAATGGTTTTTGGGGCATTACTAGAATAGATGAACCACATAGGTAGATCAGAGAAGACATCACACAAATGTCACATGAGAAGGTGCGAGTTGCAGCAGTGGTTGAGGAGAGAGAGGTCTCTCAATTTTATCTCTGAGCATAAATGAGAGGAGGATGTGGAGGGTGTAACAGGTCCAAGTTAAAAGTTCATGTAATAAAGTTAATAAAGGAAAAATAAGTCTAAGGTCATGAGACACGTATTCCATGTTGAATGTTGGGAAAAAAATCCTAGTGGGCATCACTTGTTGTTTATTATGGCTAAGGAAATTGGAAAAGTCATTGGAAAAGGATTTGGAAAGGAAAAAATGCATTATTGGCATTTTATTTATGAAAATAAAGGAAATTAGGAGAAAATGGAGATGAAAGGTCACAAGTTTCATGTGACGAGGAAATTGAAGGAAAATAGAGGTAAAATGAAGAAATTAGAGGCATCAATAATAAAAAGGCATCAGAGCATCAGTTGGGAGCCTTTTTTCAGTTGAGTTTTGTAATTGGTTTCAGAGAGGAGAAGAGCACCAAGAGGAGAAAGAAAGCAAGCAAGCAAAGGAACAACAAGGAAGCAAAGGAAATGAAAGGAAAACAAAGATCAAGCAAGGAAGAGTTGGATCAAGCAGCTTCAATGATAATACTTGCAGGTAATAGGTTGCATGTATGATTTCCTAGTTGGTTTTTGTATGCATGGTACATGCATCTGTGTATTTGGTTCATTTTTTTTCATTGGAAGGGGTTTTACCTGGTTTGACAGTGATTTAATCCTTGCCTTGCCATTTCCATATAGTCATGGTGTGATGGGATGCATTCTTGTTTGAGCTTTTGATTGCCGGAAGGTTTTGGATCCGAGTGAGGTGGTCTCAAGAAAATCCCAAGGGTAGGGGATGGTGATGGTTTTCTCTTGGAAGCCCTCAACATGTGGGTGTAGACAGGAAAATTCCTCAAGGGATGGTGAAGGAATTCTGAGGCATCCAATATTTGTTTGGTTTTGTAATCTAGGGATTGGTTCAGGTGAGGTCACGGTAGTGTGACGGTGGAGGTGGTTTAACCTCTGGATTCCTTTGGTTGTTTATGTTTTGGTTTACCCATGACATCCCACATTCATTATTGGAATATGGAATGGGGGTGATTGGATGAAGGAGATATTTGGTTAAGCCAAATCTATGGTCGAGTGGTACCTGAAAGTACCTGACTTGGTTGGATTTTGCATATGATTGATAAGAGATTTTCCCCTTGTATTTCATAAGTAATTATACTAGTTATTATGTGGCTTCAATGGTTTTTCTATCATTGTTATTTATCTGGGTATATGTTGGTTATAAGCATGGTTTTATAACATATTCAAGTTATGACTCTTATCATGTTTTCATTTGTAAATACATGGTTATTGAATGCATGACCTAATAGATTGTTGTTGTAGCTATGTTGGGAGGGCATTAAACCTTCTTGATGGTTCTCAGATAATTTTTAGATCTCCATGTTCAGATATGTATTCATGACCTGTAGATTCCATGTTCACTATGTGTTTGACATAATGAATGTCATGATTAAGCCTTGCTAGGTAAAGTTATTGTCTAAGTTTTATATTGATGTATTTTTCCTGGTGTCATTCATTGTCCTATAAGTTTTGTCACTTTATGTGCAGAGGTATTCCTATTAGCCCTGAAAGAGTGACTCATATCTCACGGTCACGGGCATAGAACTGGGAGAATTACACTGCAGTCACTAGGAGGCAGGGTCATCCATGTGACTGGAGGGTAATAGTCAAATTTCTGTAGTGTTAAGCCAGTGTCTGGGAGTATAGATAAATGAAAAAGAAATTTGACTAATGGTTTGGGAACCTGGAGTGGTTTTTTGGCTCCTGGGGTTCTTATAGCACCTAAGGGAAGTCAGTAAAGTCTTGGGTTGTTGACCCCATTTTCTTAAGGTGATCTAGGAGGTTGAGTCATGTCATAGTAGCCCTCAACTCATGTTTATCCTAGAAGCCCCGTGAAAGTGGATAGATATGGGAGGGGTGGTTACAAATTGGTATAAGAGAATGATTCAAAACTTGGAACGGATGGGATAGATACATGTTGTTGTGCATGAATTTTCATGGTTATGCTTGTTTCACATGAGGTCATGGTATGCATTTGGTATTTTCATGAATGATTTCGATATATTGATATGATTACGATTATACAATGCATCATGCTAATTTGGACATATTTTGCATATGAGATAGCCTCCCCTAAATGTCATTAAGGTATGGTTTTGATTATGGTATCTATTTGGTTTATTTGACATGGCATACTTGCAGGAAGAAGAGAATTAGAGATGGTGAGAAAAATGGTAGACTACAACTCAGTTGGGAAGCAAGGAGATGAGTATTCTCCTAGTATAGCAGATACATTGAGGAGTTTGAGCGTAGAGATCACAAGTTGCAAAGAAAACAATGACAAATTAGCTGAGGCTTAGGAAAGACATGCAAGGGTTCAGGAAAAGCAGGAAGAGGTCAATACAGTGATCCTTTAGAGTTTGTCAGACTTGCAAATACATGGACAACTAAGGATTAGTCAAGAAAAAGAAGAGAAGACTAATGGGGCATATGGTAGCAGGTCTTGATATGGATACATGTTGGATAGAGGGGACACAATAAGAGGTGGTAGATCATTGGATACACCTGAAAAGGGGATTGATATGTATGGGTATCATTCCAGTTCCTCATCTAGGAGACATCATCACCATCATCATCGCCATCATCCTTATAGGAGGAATGATTAATTTCTTGAGGATTTAAAGAAAGTCAAACCTCCTACATTTGATGGAGAGATGAAGAAGTCATAAGATACATAGGCATGGTTACCTGGGATAAATAAATTCTTCAGATTGCATAACTATTCAAAGAACATGAAAGCGAGAATAACTACCTTCATTTTCAAAGGGAAAGAAAATATTTGGTGGGAAGATGTGAAGAATGTCAAAGGAATTCGAGAAGAAGAGTTGATTTTGGATGAGTTCGAGAGACTCTTCAAGAAGAAGCAGTACATATCTGAAAGGTATTATGATGACATGGATAAGCAATTTTATGAGGTAAAGATGGGTTCCATGATAGATGATGAGTATACTAGCAGGTTCCTGTAGTCGTTGAGGTACGTGCCTTACCTCAAGGATGAGAAAGAAAAGATTCAAAGGTTCATCAGTGGGTTGGAAACATCATATAGTGACCAAATTGATTTTGATGAGCCTCAGTCGCTGGAGAAAGCCATCAGGAAACTTAAGCATTGTTGTGAGCAATCAAAGCGTAAAGCTAATCCTAACTATGAATTGAAAGGGAATGAGAAATTTAAATGGAAGTGGCCACCAAAGTGGGGAAGACCTTAGGATGCACGTGAGAAAGAAAAATTTTCTCCTTAAAATAATTTTAATGCAACAGAGAAAGGATATGGGTCGCATCCTGGAGAGCAGTAGAATAGAGTTAATGGTAGGGACCGTTGCAGTGTTGGATTTGTGGAAAATATAATCACAAGAAGGATTTTCCATTGTACCAGGGTGTCAAGTCTCATGTCTACAGTGCCCTGGAGGTGCGGAAAATTAGAGATGTGGGCCATAGAATTCCTTGGATTTATGCAGATGTGGAAAAAAAGCAGCTATATCATCAGGCATCTATTATTGAGATGGAAGGTAAGATATGTGATCGAGTTTTTTCTATTTCTATTTATCATGGATCTAATTATAGTTATGTTAATCGTGACCTAGTGGATGAGTGTGGTTTGAGAAAATAAGTGCATGCAAAGTCTTGGTTGGTGCAGTTGGCTACATGTACTAAGAAAAGAGTTCACCATTGGGTGAGAGCTTGTGCATTTGAGTTGAATGGTATGCCTACATTAGCACATATAAATGTACTTCCATTATGATCATATAGTATGATTTTGGGTATGGATTGGTTGTACCTCCACAGGACCAAAGTAGTTTGTTATGATAAGGCTATTGAGTTCATGGATGGTAAATGGGAAAAGAGAATCTTGCAGGGAAAGAAGAATATTATATCAATTAGGGTGGTTACAACTATGTAGGCCAAGAATAGTCATAGGAAAGGGTGTGCACTATTTTCAGTTCATATTTCCAGTGACAAGGGTAAGGATGTTGAGGATGTGGAAGTCCTCAAGTGGTACCATGTCTTGCGGCAGTTTAGGATGTATTTCCCGAAAATATTCCAGATTTTCCTCCCCACAAGGAAGTGTAATTTTCTATTGAGTTGGTACTAGAAGTGAAAATATCATCAAAGGCACCTTACAGGATGAGGACTCCAAAGTTAGTGGACTTGAAGTTGCAATTGGAGGAAATTATTGATAAGGGATACATTAGGCCAAGGGTATCACCTTGGGGTACACCATTATTGTTTTTGAAGAAGAAGGATGTTACTCTTATATTGTGCATTGATTACACGCAACTGAACAAGGTGATGATCAATAAAAGTTATCGATTGTCGAGTATAAATGAATTATTTGATCAGTTGAAGGGAGAAACAATGTTCTCGAAGATTGACTTTAGATCAAGATATCATAAATTGTGCATCAAAGAAGATGATATCTATAAATATTCTTTTCGAACCAGGTATGGAAATTATGAGTTTGTTTTGGTTATCGAAGGAAGGCATAATAGTGGATCCAGAAAAGATACGGAAAATATAAGAGATATCATGGAATGGCAAAATCCTAGGAATGTGGATGAGGTCATATCATTCATGGGGTTAGCAAGTTATTAGAGGATGTTCATCATGAAATTCTCAATGATTAACTTTCCTATTACATAATTGTAGAGGAAAGCAAAGAAATTTGAATGGATAGAGGAATGTGCAACAAGTTTTGAGCAGTTGACGTAGTTGTTGAAAAATGATCTAGTTCTCAAGATTGCATATCTGAATAAAGAGTTTGTGGTGTGTATATATGCTTGAAAAAGGGGACTTGGTGGAGTCCTAATGCAGGAGGGACATATGGTATGTTATGAGTCAGGGAAACTGAATGAGCATGAGAAGAACTATGTGACACATGATATTGAGTTGATAGCGATCATTCATGCATTGAATATGTGGAGGCATTATCTTCTTAGCAGGATTTTTATTTTGATGAGTGACCACAGTGGGATGAGATACTGGTTTGACCAACTAAATTTTAATGCCAGGAAAGCTAGATGGTTGGCTACCATCACTGAGTTTTAATTTGAGATTAGATATATTAAAATAAAGGAGAACAATGTTGCAGATACGCTTAGTAGGAGAGTGCAGGTAAAACATGTTACAATTGTGAGCTCCTATGGGACATATTTATAGGATCAGATCTTACAGGCAGGACAACATGATGACAGGTACAGGGAGCTTAGGCATAGATTACGATAGGGTATAAGTGAGCAGGATGTGGATTATCATCTCATGACAAATGGCTTGGTGAGATTTGGGGACAGGATATATGTGCCAGATGAAAATGAGCTCAAGAAGCTTATATTGAGGGATTTTCATGTCAATCCATATTCATGTCATCCAGGATATCATAATACATTTAAAACTATGAATAAGTTCTACTGTTGCCTAATTTTTAAGAAGGAAGTGGTGAAGTTTGTTTCTAGATGTCTGGATTTTCGGTAGGTGAACGTTGAGTGCACGCACCCAACTGGTTTGTTACAACCTATTCTAATTCCAAAGTGGAAATGGGAGGTCATTTCCATGGATTTAATTACATGTTTTCCGAGGATATCGAAACAACATGATTCTATCATGGTTGTGGTTGACAGGTTGAGCAAGGTAGCTCGACTCATTCTAGTAAAGGCTACTAATTGAGATAGTGAGGTAGCACATATCTTCATCAGGGAGATTATGAGATTGCATGGAATTCCAAAGAATATCATATCAGATAGAGATGCCAAGTTCACTTCTACATTTTGGAAGGAGATGTTTGCAAGTTTGGGTATATATTTGGCCTTCAATACAACTTATCATCCACAGACAAATGGACAGACAGAGAGGGTCAATAAGATACTGGAGGATATACTGAGGATGTATGCCATACATTGGAAACGAAAGTGGGAAGAGTACCTTCCACTAGTAGATTTTTCTTACAATAATGGGTATCAGGAGTCACTGAAGATGAGTCAATTTAAGGCACTATTTGGGTGGAGTTGTAACACTCCCATCAGCTAGATTGATCCAATGGTCAATGTATTGATAGGTACATACATGTTGGAAGAGATGGAACATGAAATGTAGGTTATCACGAAGAATTTAAAGGAAACACAAGATAAAAAAAAGAGTTATGCAGATCAACACAGGGAATTCAAGGATTTTCAATTTGGGGAACATGTGTACTTGCGTGTCAAGCCAAAGAAGAGCTCCTTAAGGATTGGGGTCATGTGCGAAGTTGGCACCTAGGTATTGCAGGCATTTTGAGATTCTTGAGAGGATTGGACCAATGGCCTACAGACTTACACTGCCTCTAACAACAAAATTCCATGATGTTTTCCATGTTTCATTTCTTAAAATATATGTAAAGGATGTTGATCATGTGATTGATCGGTTTTTATTGTAGGTTGATCCTGAAGGATAATTCTAGCTAGAACTTCAGTGCATATTGTTGTGGAAGCAAATCATGCTCTAGAATCGAGCAATTTAAAGTACAATGGAAGAAATTTGGGCCCTATGAAGCTAGATGGGTGTTACACAACATTTTGTCACCGTCCCTACAATCCCCCATCCCGCATATTGGAGGGCCTTTCCCATGACCTGTGAGCAGTGACATGACCTGAAACCACTTTCATGGCAATCCCCTTGACAAGGAAAATCATTCCTCTGAAGAAATTTTCCCTTTAAAACCCCTAGAAACAGATCTTTTGGCCTTGGCGCAACTAGCCAGTTTAGCCCTCGCGCCAATGGGGAAAATCCACCAAAGAGGGCACGCCAACTGGCGCTCTGTCCCAGTGTCTCACTCGTGCCAAGATTAATAAGGAGTGTTTTTTAAAAATAAATGGGAGAAGTTTGATTCCAACAAACTCCTGAACGAGTCACTAAAATGAGTTGGGAGGTTTGGCTCTGGATCTCCATGTGTGGGAGGTGGTTTTCCACCTATCATGGAAGCTTCATTAAGGATAGGGCCAATCCCATAATTTTAGGGATCCCAACTCCCCTTCCACCATCTATATAAGCTTGCCTTTTCCCTTAGCAAGCTAGAGACTAAGAGTTGAACTTGTAGTAAGGAGACTATCGCCAGACAACTTTTGAGAGCCAAGCCGAAGAGAGAGAGCTTTGTCCTGTTTCTGACAAGCTTCGTTGAGACGTGCTCCACTGTCAGCCCCGCCGAAGGAAGATCCAACATTAGAGCTTTGGGTTGTATCTTTCCTTTGTTATTTTAATGATAAGTGACTTTGATTATGGTTTCATTCATGTGTCTATTTCTTTGATGCAATGAATTACATCCTCTCTGACTGATGTATGGTTACAAGATTTAGATTTTATGCTATGTATCGTTGTATCCTTTACATGTGCAGGTGTTCAGACGCGTCAAGTGGAAGGATCGTGATCTGCCAAGTGAGGAACGGGAAGCGTCGTTCTTTCTTCAATGACCACTACGTAGGACCTGAGGTAGGCAATTCGTTATGTTTTTGTCGTTTTGTAACTAGAGACCTGCATCACTGCATGACCTGATTGTTGCTAGACCTGATCTGGGCTAGTAGGGATCGCTTATGTCCGCAGAGGGGATTTACCTCTCCAACAAACTGGCGACTCTGCTGGGGAATTAATTGGAGTTAGTCTTGTCTCTTTTGGTTGTTTTTGGCTTGTTTGATTGATTTTCTCTTCTGTTCTGCCTCCTTTCGGTGTAAAACCCCTATTCAGCCCCCACAAGACTTGATCTACTCTCTGTTCGCTCTTTTTCATTTCTTTCCTTAGTAAACTCGATTGGCACGGTTTATAACCTGACAGTCGCACCAACAGGTGCTTGTTGCTAGTTAGGCCCCTGCGCCAACCCTGTTTTGGCGCAAGATACAACCAAACAGTCATGCCAATCCTGTTTGGTGTTAGGGTTTACTTGTTTTTGAGCCCTCTGAGTTTGATTTTTGGTTCTGCTGTCATTTTTCCAACTGCTTGAGTGCCTTGAAGTCCTTGTTGACTGTGTTTGACTCCTATCCTCCAGTTGTTTTCCCTTTGTTAGCCACCTATGAATTTTTTGACAAGAAAACAGGTGGCTAAATATGTTTTTGAGCCTTCAAGAAAAAAATTGCCTCTGAAAACATATCATTCTTGAAGCCTCCATGTGTATTTTACCCTTTAAACAATCTTCACTACTGTTTCCACTAAAAAGATTCACTGTTTGTGGAAGAAACTGCTTTAAGAGGACTCCATTTTTCCCTTTTTATTCCCTCCCAAACCTCCATTTTTACCTCCTTCCTCCCCCTTTCAAAATCCCTTCATTAACCCTTTAAAATCCTCCAAAACCCTTTTAAGTCCCTAAAAATCCCTTTTACAAGCTTAAGACCCCTTTGCCGAAAGCCAAAAATTCCTTGAAAATCACTCATTTTGGCTTAAAAAACCCCCTTTTCATTTGTGGCCTTAAGCCCCTTTCGGCTAAGCCCCTAACCACTTCCCCACATATGACCCGTGCCCAGGACTAGGCGCTAAAGCTCTAGGCACTAATCGCTATCAGAATATTTCTTAATGCCTTTCCCTTTGTTTATTATATTTTCCCTGATGTGATTGGTCCCCTTCTAATAGACCCCACCGCGATCTCGACCGTTGATCTTTTAAGATATAATGGCCAGCGCTTATCCCGCAGTGCGCCCATCACTTCTCTCCATTTACCCCTCTGATTACTTATAGACCATCGATCTTCCCGCTAGATCCAACGGCCCTCTTGTAATCGCAACATCTAAACTCAGAGTTTTTGGCCCCATGCCTTTTCCGATTGCGATTGAATTCCCACCGTTGATCTCTTTAGATCGAACGGTCCTTCTTTCTCCCGCTCATTTCACTGACCCTTTTCCTCCCCACTCCCTCTTTTAATCCTGACCGTCCATTCGATAGATCCGACGACCGGGATCTAACCCGCCTTTGACCTCTCCCCATCTTACTGATCGCGCATCTTCCCATATCGCGCTGCCACCCGCACCGTATGATCTCCCCATCCATGATCCAACGGTCAACATACATATCGTGTTATTTTGGCGTCCGAACTTTAACATTTTGAAATCACACAATAAAAGTGGTTTTGAGGAGGACACATGTCGTGAAGCGACATATATCGCATTTTTTTGGGCGAAATTCAAAACCATTCTATTGCAGCACGAAACCAACAATTTTGCCACTAAAACCACCTTCCTCCCCTTTGCTCCCGCAAGCTCCATAATTAATCTCAGTCGTCCATCTGATCAAATCAACGGTCCACACTATATTGCGTCCTCATCCATTATCCTCCATCAGACCTTCCAAAGAGCCCATCCTTTAATTCCCGCCGTCGATCTCCTCCTGAGATCCGACGGTTCACATTTAATCGCCCTCCACCATCCGGGTCCCACCATCCAAAGGCCCCGAATTCATTCATTTAACCCTTTTTTCTTTGTAATCCACCTAAACATTAAACCTTGGGTTTTAACACTAAATTTTATTTCTTCCGCCTAACCTTTTGAACATACTTCCCCGGTGGATCTCAACCATTGATTTCCATTGACATATCTAATTGGACGTCCTTAAGCTCTCCTCACACCAAACCTTCACCAGATCATCCTTTCACCATTCTGCATGTTTTTCGCCCGTTTTCACCTGCATCAACCATTTCCGCCACCATTCCACAGGCCTCCATAGCAATCTTCCACCACTCCCCTGGGTTTCTATAATAGGTTTATTGCATTGTGCAGGGATTATAGAGCGGTGAATTCACTCTGTCTCTACGGTCACAGATACTGTGACTCAGAGCACAGAAAGATCATCGCTAAAGCGGAAAAGTGTATCAGCAAAGACAGATCAAAGGATTAATGCCTATAATTGAATATTTAACACCTGTAATCCAATGATTAAAGGAAGAAGACACAGTTTGAAGATAATGAAGATGATTAAAGGGCCTAATGAAGCCTAAGCATATGAAACAAGCCATATCTGTGTTTTAATGATAGTAGAACATATTCTTTCCAAAGGACACCTTCCTACAACGTTCTCCATGCCTCCTCGATCCCTTCAAGTTATTTCACTGACATAAGCTTCTAAACTGTCAGAAACAACAGTTATGAAAACATGGAAGACCAGAAGACCTTCAGTCTCCTTACTTGTTTCAGAAGATAAAAAAAAGTACTTACAGTTAGAGAGAATTTCAAAGAATACATCTGAGGTTAATGTTAACTCGACAAGACTTCGTGACCAGCATAAAGAGTACCAATATGTCAACACAGATCCATTAAGAAGAGTGGGCGCGAACATTTCCTCTACTTTGTCTTAATGAATCAATTAAATGTACATCTACTACCACAATTACTCACTCTCCTATAAGAACCACTGAAAAATACATTGTAAAGGTTGTTGTTAGTTGATAGGGATTCATTTGACTGTTAGAACTATTATTGGGGGAAGTAGCTTAGTAGTTTGTAATTTAGTAGGCTGGGAGGAGAAGTTTGGACTATAATCAGCCATTGAGCTCAAAGTATGTGACTAGTTTTGCACATCAATTGAACAAGAAAATTTCACAGGATCCTGGTCTATATTACAGGTGATTTTTTCCTTAATTATTTCATGTTTAATCATACTATCCATTATTCTCTGATAAGAATCAATAAATCAGGCTTAGGATATACCCCTGCATGGTACCCTAATGCTTTCCTGCTCTTCCTATCTTTGATGTTTTATGCTAATTGTGTATCTAGGAGCAAATTCATATAATTTAACCAGTCAAAGATGTTGGTCCAGCCCATGCTTACTAATGTATGAATTTGGAGTTTGTTGCTTAGATGTTCTTGTTGGGTTTAAGCTGGAAGAATTGGGATACTGGGGATTTAGAGTTAGCCCTGTCCACTGGGGTCCTTTTCCAATAGATTGGCCTTTCTAAGATCCCTCTGAGCTTGTGTCAAAAGCATTGAAGGTTAAAAGTCCTTCTCTGATCTTAGGCCTTGCTCTGTGTTAAACCTTGACTTTGTTTTTCCTTGAGAGTATGCTGAAAGCAGGCCTGGAGTTAAATGACCTCTGACCTGATCTTAAGCTACCCTTTGTGTCTTCATTGAGAGTTTCCTTTGAGTATGTCAAAGCAGGATAGGTTAAAAGTCCTTACCTGTTCTCTAGACTGCACTTGGGCTTTTTTCTTTCTTTCACTTCGATCCTTAATGTTTCCATCTCACTATCTATCTAAAATATCCTTTAGTATATATGACTTGCCCTATGGAAAGCCTTGGTTAGATGTTGTGTAAATTAAACCCTTTCATGACTCCATAGCCCAATGGATTGGCACTTTCTTTGACCTATCTTCTTTTGCCAAAAAATCCTTCTACTTTGTTCCTTTTCTCCCATATCCTTCTCAGTTAATGATCTCCAACCCAACAACCAAATCATTTAAAAACCTCTTGTGCTTCATACCTAGCCGAATGCCTCATTTTTAGCTTTAAAGATATATTAATCTTTTCCTTTTATAGAGAGATCCCTCTCTGGACCTAGGAGGGCTAGATCCTGAGGTCCCAAAGTGGTTTGATGTTGTATTGTCTTTTGGTCTTGCCAATCTGGCCAAAACACAGGAACCCCAACATAATGGCGACTCCACTGGGGAAAAAATTCTGAGTGCACTTAATTGCTATATCTGGTAGTGTGTCCCATTGTCGTCTCCAAACATAATGGCGACCATACTGAGGATTTTTTAGTGCATTTTATCTTAGACACCCTTAGGCACTTAGAAGACCCAAAATCTCTGGTTAGATTGGTATCTCATTGCTGATGGTGGACAACAATCTGCTTCAAAAATTCAAATTCATCCACCTGGTGACTCCAAACTCCATAACTCCTAAAATACCAAATGACTCCACTGGTAGAAGACCCTGAACTAGTTGAGAAGATACAGTGACCTCTTTGTACAAACATGGATCCAAGTATGGATCAAGAAGCAAAGATAAATGATTTAGAGGATAAACTTATAATACTGGTGAATAGATTTGATGAAGTAGTGGATATTTATGTGGCTAATTTAAATACGAATGTTGATTATCTAGAGTAGCCCATGCATTTTCCAGAGCAAGAACAAACTCAATATTTAGACGATGAGAAAGACATGTATGATGCTCAAGAATCTATAGAAGATTAAGAGGAAAGTAATCAATAACTACCTGATTGCTTACCTATGTCTTGCACTATGCTGAATAGAGAATATCATGACATAATGGCGAAATCTAATAGGGAATGCTGCTTTGAGGAAACAAGAGACCACATAGAAGATGCAGAATCTGATGTGGAAGAAGAAACCACTCATGAGCCTTGTATTCTATCCGAATATCATCATGTTCATGAGGATTCGTTTAAATCAGAAAGAGATCAGTAAACATTAGAAAATTCTCTAGGTTTCCCTGTTAGCACAAGTGAAGATTCCACACAAGAGGCTCAAGAAGACATCCAGCCTCCAAATCAGCTAATACAAGAAACAAAGAGCTGTTGCACTTCTGCTCAAAGAACCACAAGAAAATCTTCCCCTTTGACAGAAGAAGAGATTGATCAGATATTGAATCAACAGTCCACCTCTGAAGTATTTTATAGAACACACACTCTTTCTCATTCATATATTGAGTTTGATTATGAAAAATTAGAAGACTCCTCTGTAAATCATAATGAAGAAAGATTTGCTAAAAATCCAGTATGTCTGATTGGTAACATTACTTACATTCATGATTTTCCTATTTTTGATCTATCTGATGATGATGTTCTCTAATCAGAAGTTGATCCTACAAAGCCATCATTAGCAAATTTGTGGGAGGAAAATAAATTCCATCAGCTCCAAGGAAGTAATGAACCATGTCAAGCTATCTATGATACTGATGGGGAAAGTTGTGAAAGTCTAGTAGCAGATGAAGATTCTTTGAATATTCACTCTGCTTTATTTTAGATCATCAGTAATAGTTTTCATGTGATTGGAAGTCAGCAGCATTTCATTTCAGAGGATGAAGAGGAAAATAAGGAAGACATTTTTTAGCAGGTTGAAAACAAGGGGCCTTCTCTTGAAAAGGAGGAAGTAATGGAACCAACCCTTGCTCAAGAATACTTTGATCTTTTCACAGAGCTCATCCCACCAGATCAGAATATCTCAGAGCTACAAGAGGACAACACTGTCAAATATGATGAGTCCTCTAGTTCAGAAAATGAAGAAGATGAGGGAGATTCTCTTTCTCAAGAGAGTCTTGTTCTTGATCCAGTGGAAGAGGAAGCAATCCTGGTTGAAGCCTGCCTGCCATATATTCACAACCAGGTATCATTTCATGATCCTTATGCTCATTTCCTGCAGACATTTGAAGAAGGATCAAAGGTCATTTTGAGTAGCTTGTTGCAGACAATAAGAAAATTTTTAAAAGCTGCTGTTATAAAACAAAGAGAATGGGAGTGGCCTCGCCTATCTAGCATGCTCAAATAATTGAGCAGAAGAGACCAGTCATGGGATCATCTAATGGACTAGATGTATTGGAAGAGAGTGTTTATAAGCTAGACTTGTAAATATTCCAGTTAGAGTAGGGTAGGTAGGAAAATTTCAATAAATCTCAGCTTGTGAGCATTTAGGTAGTTTTTTTTAATTTATGTAAAGTCCAGCAAACCAGACATTCTAATCTTGGTTTGGCTATGTTTCAATTTTTGTCTTAGAATGTAGAGAAAGAAATCTGCTAGAAAGTTTAATCCTAGAAGATAGTAGTTTAGGTAGAGAAGCTATGAGACCAACTGTCTAATCTGGTCTCATGGAGAAATAAGGGTAGAAATAGAATAGGTTTATTTTCCTATTTGTAAAAAAAAATTGATGATGTAAAGGGCCTGCAAGTCCAAATGCACCCAGAAGAAAAAATGTTAGGACAATAGTATGGGTAGGTAGTTGTTTGGGAGAATATTACTGCTGATATGATGTCTTCATGATTTGTGGCAGTGGATCCAAGAAAATAAAAATATGTGTCAAGTACCAGGCATCTGGCCTACTCCAAATATCATTTTCTGAATCCTTGACACCTTCAAGAAGATGCCATCCCCATGTGGAGCCACTATTAGCCACCTATGAATTTTTTGACAAGAAAATAGGTGGCTAAATGTGTTTTTGAGCCTTCAAGAAATGCATTTCCTCTGAAAACATATCATTCTTGAAGCCTCCATGTGTATTTTACCCTTTGAACAATATTCACTGCTGTTTCCACTAAAAAACCTCACTGTTTGTGGAAGAAAATGCTTTAAGAGGCCTCCATTTTTCCCTTTTTATTCCCTCCCAAACCTCCATTTTTACCTCCTTCCTCCCCCTTTCAAAATCCCTTCATTAACCCTTTAAAATCATCCAAAACCATTTTAAGTCCCTAAAAATCCCTTTTACAGGCTTAAGACCCCTTTTTCCCCTTTGCTGAAAGCCAAAAATTCCTTGAAAATCTCTCATTTTGGCTTAAAAAAACCCCTTTGCATTTGAGGCCTTAAGCCCCTTTCGGCTAAGACCCTAACCAATTCCCCACATATGACCCGCGCCCAGGACTAGGAACTAAAGCCTTGGGCGCTAATCGCAATTAGAAGATTTCTTAATGCCTTTCCCTTTCTTTATTATATTTTCCCCGATGTGATTGGTCCCATTCTAATAGACCCCTGTTGCGATCTTGACCGTTGATCTTTTAAGATCTAACAACCAGCGCTTATCCCGCAGTGCTCCCATCGCTTCTCTCCATTTACCCCTCCAATTACCTATAGGCCGTCGATCTTCCCGCTAGATCCAACGGCCCTGCTGCAATTACAACATATAAACTCAGAGTTTTTGGCCCCCTGCCTTTTTCGATTGCGATTGAATTCCCAGCGTTGATCTCTTTAGATCCAACGGTCCTTCTTTCTCCCGCCCATTTCACTGACCCTTTGCCTCCCCTCTCCCTCTTTTAATCCTAACCATCCATTTGATAGATCTGACGGCTGGGATCTAACCCGCCTTTGAACTCTCCCCATCTTACTGACCATGAATCTTCCCATATAGTGCTGCCACCCGCACCATCTGATCTCCCCGTCCATGATCCAACGGTAAACATGCATATCGCATTATTTTGGCGTCCAAACTTTAACATTTTGAAATCACACGATAAAAGTGGTTTTGAGGAGGACGCATGTCGTGCAGCGACATATATCATGTTTTTTTTGGAAAAATTTAAAACCATTCTATTGCAACACAAAACCGACAGTTTTGCCACTAAAACCACCTTCCTCCCCTTTGCTCCCGCAAGCTCCATAATTAATCTTAGCCATCCATCTGATCAGATCAACGGTCCACATTGTATTGTGTCCACGTCCATTATCCTCCATCGGACCTTCCAAAGAGCCCATCCTTTAATCCTCGCCGTTGATCTCCTCCTGAGATCCAACGGTTCACATTTAATCGCCCTCCGCCATCTGGGTCCCACATCCAAAGGCCCCGACTTCATTCATTTAACCCTTTTTTCTTTGTAATCCACCCAAATGTTCAAATTTGGGTTTTAACACTAAAGTTTATTTCTTCCACCTAACCTTCTGAACAGACTTCCCCGGTGGATCTCAACCGTTGATCACCATTGACATATCTAATCGGACGGCCTTAAGCCCTCCTCGCACCAAACCTTCACTGGATCATCCTTTCACCATTCTGCATGTTTTTCGCCCATTTTCACCTGCATCAACCATTTACACCACCATTCCACAGGCCTCCACAGCAACCTTCCACCACTCCCCTGGGTTTCTATAACAGGTTTATTGCATTGTGCAGGGATTATAGAGCGGTGAATTCACTCTGTCTCTATGGTCACTGCTACTGTGACTCAGAGCGCAGAAAGATCATCGCTGAAGCGGCAAAGTGTATCAACAGAGATAGATCAAAGGATTAATGCCTATAATTGAAGATTTAACTCCTGTAATCCAATGATTACAGGAAGAAGATGCAGTTTGAAGACCATGAAGATGATTAAAGGGCCTAATGAAGCCTAAGCATATGAAACAAGCCATATCTGTGTTTTAATGATAGTATAACATATTCTTTCCAAAGGAAACCTTCCTACAGCGTTCTCCATGCCTCCTCGAGCCCTTCAATTTATTTCACTGACAAAAGCTTCTAAATTGTCAGAAACAGTAGTTATGAAAGCATGGAAGACCAGAAGACCTTCAGTCACCTTACTTGTTTCAGAAGATAAACAGAGTACTTACAATCAGAGAGAAATTCAAAGAATACATCTGAGGTTAATGTTAACCTGACAGGACTTCGTGGCCAGCCTAAAGAGTAGCAATATGTCAACACAGAGCCATTAAGCAGAGTGGGCATGGACATTTCCTCCACTCTATCTTAATGAATCAATTAAATTTACATCTACTACCACAGTTACTCACTCTCCTATAAGAACCCCTGAAGAATACATTGTAAAGGTTGTTGTTAGTTGATAGGGATTCATTCGACTGTTAGAACTGTTATTGGGGGAAGTAGCTTAGTAGTTTTTAATTTAGTAGACTGGGAGGATAAGTTTGGACTGTAATCAGCCATTGAGCTCAAAGTATGTGACTGGTTTTGCACATCAATTGAACAAGAAAATTTCATAGGATCCTAGTCTATATTACGGGTGATGTTTTCCTTACTTATTTCATGTTTAATCATATTTTCCGGGCTTCTTTCTTTCTTTCACTTCGCTCCTTAATGTTTCCATCTCACCATCTATCTAAAATATCCTTTAGTATAGATGACTTGCCCTATGGAAAGCCTTGGTCACCTGTTGTGTAAATTAAACCCTTTCATGACTCCATAGCCCAATGGATTGGCACTTTCTTTGACCTATCTTATTTTTCTGAAACATCCGGCTACTTTGTTCCTTTTCTCCCATAGCCTTCTCAGTTAATGATCTCCAAACCAACAACCAAATCATTTAAAAACCTCTTGTGCTTCATACCTAGCCTAATACCTCATTTTGATCTTTAAAGATATATTAATCTTCGCCTTTTATAGAGAGATCCCTCTTTGGACCCAGGAGGGCTAGATCCTGAGGTCCCAAAGTGGTTTGATGTTGTCTTGTCTTTTGGTCTTGCCAATCTGACCAAAACACAGGAACCCCAACAGCCTCTACCATCAGTTATACATTCTAGCCCTAGTGCTTCTAGGTGATATAGTGTGCTGAGCCTCCCGTTGGAGTTTTTGGTTCTCGCTTTTCCAGTCAACTTCGTTCTCGCTTCTTTTCATTCGTTTTTTTGGATTCCATTGTATCATTGCGTCAATTGAGTGATTGCTTTCTCTTTCATTCGAGTTTTTCTTTGTCTCATTTCGAGCCTAGATTACACGGTTTGTATGAGTCTTTTTGAGATTCTTCTTCGATTTGAGGGATTTCTCTATCAGTTTGAGTTCTGATTGTGTTTTTGCTTTGAGTGAAATTGCTTGTTTCAAATCTTTCACTATCGTTTCTCAAATTGGTTTTCTCATTAGTTTTTTCATTTTTTTTGGTGCATTTTTCTCTAAAACATTGAAAAACACAAAAATAAATCTGTTTTCATTTTGATTATATTAGTGAAAATTGAAAAAATTTCTACATTATTAGTGTTATATAACTCTAAGGGAAAAGTTTTTAGTTTCGTTAGCATGCATTAGAGACAGTAGTGGATGTTTTGTGGTCATTTTGTTATTGTTTGAAAAGCTCTCAACATTCCCGTAGTTAGCTCTTCATCGAACAAAGTGATATATTGTGGCATGTAGTGTGCATTTAGAGGATTTTTTGAGATATAACATTCGACAGGGCCTGAAATTGAAACATAATTGAAGATCAACTCTAAAATTTATTCAATTTACCTTAAGGCAACATTGAAACATTAACAAAATATCTAGAGGTCTAGGCTAGTGACATGTTCTAACATCGTTAAACCTAGTAGCTGTCGTTTGACTTTTGGCTTTAGACAGTGCTAGTACAGACTTGTTCTCCCCGTACCGTCGCGTATATAAAAGGAGACCCCACTAGGTCGCTATCCTTTATCTATAGGAAGCCGAGTCTGCCACCTTATACCCGTGATACACCGGACACAGCATTTAGGGAGATTACCTGCATGTATGCAAGTCCTTGGTTGATTTCTCTTTCATTTTTTAACCAAGGTGTATATGGAAGTTCACGAATATCTGGTACACCCATCTACCTAGATTACCAGAGTAGTCATTTCGATCTTTTCTGACTCATTAAATTTGAAAATATCATCAAGCTCTTTTCCTTTCACGCTTGTTTCCAAATTGAAAGAGATAGAGTCATCCTTTACTCGTTTCTAGACTCTTAAAACATTAAACAGTAAAATTTCCAAGTTTCAATGTGTTAAAATTAATCACCCACGATCACACGCCCTTTTAGAGATTTTTTTTTGGCCGATTGATTGTTTGCCTTGGTGTTTTCCCGTGTGTCTTTGTTTTGATCTCTTCCTCTTTTCGTTACTGTCACAGTGGCGGAACCCTCAGTTTTTTCTACTGGTAGTCCTTACACAGACAATTCATTAGAGGTCTATCAGTCCTCTACTGAACATCAGCAGCCTATTTTATCCGAGTTTCCCGACGGAGGACCGGTTATATCTGAGCTTCCCTTTGGTGGACCAGTTGAATTCAATTGGCCCTTATCCAATGCTTGGTTTTGATTTGGAGTAGGGGAACACTTCCCTCCTTTTACATCAGGATCGCCTTTTTTGGCTGCCATTATACCTCCTAGTCCTCACCGTATTTTATAAGATCTAGCGGTAGGGTCAGATATGGACTCACCCAGTCCTTCTCCTAGTGAGGAAATCCCTACATCTGGTGAAGATTACCAGCTTTTTCCTAAAAACAACCCCGAGTCTTTTGTCATGTCTTCACCTGGTCCTTTGCTTCCAGCAAGATATAGGTCCTTAAGTCAAGTCATGGCCGCTGTGGCCTCTATGGGAATATCGACTCCATCCATGAGGCCGGTTATTCATTGTTAGGGATGTCGCAATCGACACCTCTCACGTCATCTCCTGATTTCACATCAGTACTTGTTAGGCCTACTGTATGCGTAGCTACGTCTACGCCTGTTGTCACTACTCTGTCCACCAGGAGCTCGTCACTTCCTGAAGACATTTACATAGCTTCTGCTATTTCGGAGAATATTTATCATGAGGATTATCGGTTGTATTTATAGCCATCAAACTCCGAGGTTGGTCATTCCTCTCAAGATCCCAATCGTCCTTACTTTTCCCACTATGGACCGAATGGTACCCCGATTTACATATTTCCATATCAATATGATGAGCAGGGTAACCCTCTTCATTTTCCTGCTCATGAGGCTTATCAGTATGTTCATGGTTTTCTATCTGCTGAGGCTGGGAAACCTTCTAACCTACAAGGACAACCCTTCCAGGGTCAACCTTCGGGCCAGCCTAGTTATCTCTACGACCCGCAAGGATAACCCTTACAGGTACAACCTTTGGGCCAGCAGGGGTTGTTGTACGGTCCGCAAGGGCAGTCCTACAACCCTCAAGGTCAACCTCTACAGCCTCACCCTGTGGTCCAACCAGGGCAACCTCAAGGACCCACAGGCCAATCGAGGTATCAACTCGGACCGTTGTACGGTACTGGGGGGAAAATCTATCCTTCTCAACCTATGGTACAACCTCATCAACCTCAGTTTCCCATTGGTCCGAATTTTGCACAGCTAGGGCCATCCTATGGTCCTGTCATAAGCCAACCGGGTTATCAGGCACAACCTGGCCCTCTCCCGCCTTCAGGCCAACCTACTCAGCCAGGGTAGCCTGGTGTCCTTCATCAGCCAGGTTAACCTGTTCAACCAGGGCAACCTGCGCAGCCAGGTCAGCCTATTCAAGCAGGAAAACCTGCACATCCAGTTAACCCTGCTCAACAGTCGATCTATTCTATGCCACAGCCGAATATGCTTGTGCGCCCAACTTATCAGGCTGAGCAGGGCCCCATTTACCAGCAACCCGCTCGACCCCAAGGCAGTTATTACCTTCAAGGTCAGTCTCGACCGGTTTACAACCTGCCCCAAGGTTATGGTTATTACCTTCAACAACCAGGCTATACCTATACTCAGCAGTCGAATCCATACATTGCTCAAACGAGGCCCACTTATAATCACAGTCAGTACCCTGGTTATCAACCCCCATACACTGGTTATCAGCAACCGTATCAACCTAATTATACAGCTTATACTCCCTATGGTCAGAATCCTTCAGGACAGAGCCAATGGGGGAAAAATTATGCTCAACCAGGGTGGAGTACAGGTATAGGTCCTTATCGGGGGCCTGGCATGCCTTTCAATCCTCAGTTGCCTTTCCTTTCCATGTTGGAATTGTTGGATGTATCTAAATTGACCAATGATACGATTCTCCATAATCCATATTGACCTCCGGTTCTGACCAAGGTGCCTAGTGACTGTCCTAAATTTGAGGGTAAAGCTAGAGAAGACCCCAAAGCACATGTCATGACCTACCATTTGTGGTGTTCCTTGAACTCTTGGGTTGATGACTCGATTCATCTACGTCTTTTCCAGCACACTCTTACTGGTGTTGTTGCTAAGTGGTATATATAACTACCTCGCAGTATTTTTCAAGACTTTAATACTCTATATATGGCTTTTCTGACACATTTCCAGTTATCGGTTCATTACGAAGCCGGGACGCATCTCCTGACATCTCTGAAGCAGGATAAATCCACTCATATATCAGATCATATTCATGAGTGGCAACATCATCGTCGACTGATCAAGTTTGATATTTTTTATTAGCTTCTAACTCACTGGTTCACTACCTCCTTTGTTAACAAAATCACTCAGGATATTGCCATGGGGGCATGTGTAACCGAGGAACAAGCCATCGCTTGTGCCCAGTACCTCGATTTGGTGTACTCTTAGTCTAGCACATTATATGATATCTTGATTGATGCCCCGTGGCCAGGGACCTCTAAAGCACCAGCTACCCCATCAGTGGATGGTATTATTGGTTCTGTTTCTTAGACTTCCCAGAAGTCCTCTAATGGGAAGCAGAAATTGAATTCTTCCAATAATTCTGCTCTTCTCGCAACCTCAGATTCTGGTAAGACCGCAGAGGTCAATTCCGTTCAGGCAAATCCGGAAAAAAATACCTCCAAAGGGAAGAAGAAGGGCAAAGGAAAATCCAAATCGATGCCCCGAAACCAGAATCCTCTAAACCTCTTGCTGATGATGGTTCCCAACGGAAACCGAAGTACCCCTGCCTGATCTATGACGGAGACCACTACACCAAAGATTGTCCCAGACGATCCAAGGTTAGTCAACTTCTAAAAGGCTCCAAAGGGACTCTGGCATTTCTTAAAGAACCTTTCCCATCTCAGCAGACCCAGATGGTCGATCAGCCTTCACCATCTACACCATTTGGGTCACAAGTTTTCATGATGAATGGTGTTGCACCTGTTTCGATTGCCACTCGTTCGAAGGATTATGCCAAATCACGCCAGGTAGCTGGGAAGGAAGTCGTTGATGGCCCACCTCCCCCACCTGTCTCTGGTCCTTTAGAAATTGAGAAGCCTAGTGTTGAACCCGTTGGAAGGCCACCTTCCAAAGGTGTTCTTCGAAAATATTCCTATAATCCAAACGCTCGTGCTGCTCAGCATTACAACATGGTTAATGATTTGGCACAAGTGCCTTCCGCAATGTCTGCATTGGAAGTGCTTGAAAGTTTCCCATCACAACGGAAAGCTCTGTTATCTGCAATCGGTGGAATTGATACTGCTGATTCTAGTCTTCTCACCTTCGATCTAGAAAAAAATTTCCCTCGACTTCCACATCAAATCGCCCTTGTTATACAAGTCAGTATCAACGGCCTCAACATTCACAGAGTTGTTTTGGACGAAGGTGCCTCCACCTGTGTTATTTCATCTACCTGCTAGAAGGCCATTGTCTCTCCAGTCCTCACTTCATCTCCCAATGCCCTTGAGGTATTTGATGGTAGGGAATCAAAACCCTTGGGTGTTCTCGCTAGTTTACCGATCACATTACAGGGTAACACAGTATACGTTGAAGTAGAAGTGGTTGATGCCAAACTCAACTATAATTTTCTTATTGGTCATAGTTGGACCCACGCCATGCTATGCGTTCCGTCCACCCTCTTCCGGCTTATGAAGTTTCCACATGAGGGCAAGATTATCACTGTCGATCAGTTGTCTTTCTTTACCTTGTCCTCCGAGAATAACGTGCCATACATGGATCAAATTCCCAATCCCCCCGACAGTGTAGGACCTGGTCTTTTTAAGGACCCCATTCTCATGGGTATTTTTCCCATGCCGCCACCGAACACCGTTCAAGTCAACATCATCTCCAGGTCAGATGACCTGTGGATCATCCCTTCTCCTGAACAGGTGACCTCTTTTGGAGAATCGATGCCTTTGACTCCAGTTGAAATCAATTATTGCGAGATCGTCGCTGCATCAGATCCTCCTCCTCCTGAAAATTCTTCTTTGTGCATCACTCTAGATGTATATTATCAATCCCCTTGGCTCAACGATGCAGATTTGCCTGATCCTTTAAGAGAAGTATTCTCGTCTGACGAAGCTATCGTTGAAATGATGTCTCTTGAAGATTTGTCGTGGGGTGATGGACATCATCGTTCCTCGTTCATGCCCAGCCTGGGGGCAATGTCTAATTTTCCAAATGCCAATATTGACTCATGAGGTTCTTTCAGAAGGAAATATGAGTAATATCACCCAAAAAATGCCTATCGACATCTCCGTTAAACTGGGGGTCATCGAGAACATTCACGTGGGAGTTACTTGCTCTCCCAAAGAGATTCAAGTATACACGAGCCTTTTTCACGAATTATGAGATGTTTTCACATGGTCCTATGAAGAGATGCCTGGGATTGATCCCAGTATAGTCGTGCATGAAATTCCCACCTATCCAGGTGCGAAGCCCGTACGTCAGTGTCTGCGCCTAGTGCATCCTAAAAAATCCACAACTATAAAAGCAAAAGTTGAGAAACTTCTTAACGCGGACTTCATATATCCAATCACCCTCACAGAATGGGTTTCCAATATTCTCCCTGTAGATAAGAAGCAGGGCACAATATGGGTCTGTTTTGACTACCGAGATATCAATTGGGATTTTCCTAAGGACAAATATCCCACTCCCTTTATAGATCAGATCATTGATGACTGCGCGGGGAGTGATATCTTTTCCCTTATGGACAGCTTCTCGAGTTACAATCAAATTAATATTTTACCCGCTGATCAACATAAGAATGCCTTTATCTATCCATGGGGCACATTCGCATACAAGAAGCTCCTTTTTGGCCTTAAAAATGTTGGGGCTACCTTCCATCGTGCTATGTCCTACGCTTTTCATGACATACGTCACATTGTTTAGTCGTACCTAGATGACCTCCCAGATCATTCAGCTCGGCGCGAAGACCATCCTGAACACCTCCGCCAATTTTTTCTCTATTGCAGACGTTACAATATCAGACTTAATCCTCACAAGTGCGTCTTCTGCATTGATTCTGGTTGTCTTTTGGGATTCATTGTCTCTAAAGACGGAATTCACCTTGACCCCCTCAAGGTCAAGGCCATCATTAATCTCCCATCCCCATCCTCGTTGCATCAACTTCAGAGTCTTCAGGGGAAGGAAAATTTATTACGTCGCTTTATTCTGAACTATGAAGAAGTGGCCAATGGATTTACGCGACTTCTAAAATAGGACGTTCCCTCCCATTGGGATGAGATTTCCCAGCAATCCTTCGATAAAATTAAAACATTGCTCGTCAACGCTCTGTTAATATGTCCTCCCAACTATCATCGCGACTTTACCCTCTATTTGGCTACCGCATTCAACACGATAGCCATGGTTCTAGTACAGGATGATGATGATAGAAATTAACATGTGGTTTATTATCTGTCCCGGAATCTTCTCGACACTGAAACGTGCTATGTCCACGTCGAGAAATTGGCACTTTCCGCTGTACAGGCTGTTCAGCGGTTCCGCCATTACATCCTGTTGCGCACGGTAACTGTGATTTCCGACTGCAACCCCATGAATTATATCCTATCTCAACAATTTCTGGGGGGCAAGTAGTCCAAATGGATTTTCATCCTTCAGGAGTTCGATTTGGAGTTCACCACTACCAAATCAATGAAGTCACTGGTTTTTGCTGATCTTATCTACTCTCTCCCTACAAACTTTGTTCCATCTCAATCCGAGGATCATATCCCGGATGAAACGCTCTTTCTAATCAGCACTCATGACCCATGGTATGGTGACATCATCGTGTACCTTTAGACATCCACTTTCTGGTCCGAGTTGACGAAGGATTCTCTACGTCGCGTTTGGCATCAATCTCAAGCATATCGCATTGCCGAAGATACCTTATATCGTGTCAGAGTTGATTCTGTGCTCCGTCGATGTTTGACCTTAGAAGAGGCCGAGAAAGTCCTAAATGACTGTCAAAGTGGTGCTTGTGGTGGTCACATGTCCGGTTATGCTACCACCCGGAAGATTCTGCGTGCGAGTTACTTCTGGCCGTCTATATTCAAAGATTGTATTGTTGCAGTAAGAAAATTTCATGTGTGCCACATCTTTCAACGCAAGATGCATGCGCCACCCCTACCTTTACATCCTGTCATTATCGTAGGCCCTTTCGCCAAATGGGCATTGATTTTATGACATGTAACCCTCACTCGGACGAGGGGCATCCTTATATAATCGTTGTCGTATACTACTTCACCAAGTGGGCCAAGGCGATGCCTACATTAGTTGCCGACGGTAAGACAGCCGCTCAATTCATTTTCAACCATGTAATTACGTGTTTCAGAGTTCCTCAAGCCATCTTCACTGATCATGGCACTCATTTTCGAGACTACATGATGGCAGAGCTGACATTGAATTTGGGCTTGCGTCATGACAGCTCAATGCCATAATACCCTCAGGCGAATGGCCAGGTTGAGGCCGTGAACAAGGTGCTTGTCACGATGCTTCAACGAACAATTGGTATTCATAAATCCAACTGGCATCTCCAATTTTTCTCGTCTCTCTGGGCCTACCGAATGTCAGTAAAGAGCACGACTGGTTTCACACATTTCCAATTGGTGTATAGCTTGGAAGTGACTCTTCCAGTTGAATGTGAGATCCCTTCATTGAAATTGGTTGTGGAATTACTGCCTGAAACTTCCCTGGAGGAAGAACGTCTCCTGTATTTGGAACGACTAGATGAAACTCGCCGCTTGGCTGCTTTATTTATCGAGGCACAAAAAAAGCGGGTTAAAGCTCATTTCGATCAAACGGTTTCTCCATGCTCTTTTATAGAAGGGGACCTCGTCCTCTTATATGATCAAGCACATGATAAGCTTTGGGCAGGAAAATTATAGCCGATGTGGCATGGGCCCTACATCGTTAAACGAGTATTGAAAAATGGGGCCTATGAGCTAATTGATTATGAAGGTATTCCTTTGGCACAACGTAGAAATGGGTTGTACCTGAAGAAGTAATACGCTTGAATTATTCTTGTGTGGTGTGTGTACATAAGTGAGTGATTTAATTTTTGTGCATGTGTGGTATGGTATGCTTTGTAAGCGTCTTTCTGCTGATTGGGTCTTCCTGATTGTGCAGATGTCTATTAAGCCTTTTGTCAGTTTCGCAGATGGTGCCTCCCGCAGTACCAGGAATCTGTCCTCGGCAGCCTGGGTAATCTACAATCCTGCTAGTGAGTTAGTTAATTTACAAGGTGTTTATCTAGGGCCTGCTACAAATAATGTCGCAGAATATAGTGCCATTTTGGAATTATTGAACAAGGTTGTTAACCTCGGTATTTGTGCAGTACTTGTATATCTGGACTCACATCTTGTAGTGTTACAACTCAATGGTCATTATTTAGTAAGGAACCCATCCATTTTACGACTATATCTACATATTCGTTTACTGGAAACAAATTTTGATTACATCACATATCAACATATACCCAGACACATGAATGCATTAACAGATGCAGTGGCTAACATGGTATTAGATAGACATTTATGCAACTTGTAAAAAACATCATCACATGTGAAAAATATCCATCCAGAAATATATATATATATATCTATATCTATATATATATATATATATATATATATATATATATATATATATATATATATATATATATATATATATATATATATATATATATGTCGAATGTTTGAAATTTGTGTGCATCACATAAAATCAAAAAATATACTTGTCTGTTTTAATAATATCTGGAGACAACATGTCTCTCAAAAATATGCATATAAAATCCTAAGCGACTAATTAGCATGGTGCTCATGGTAGCATGTCACTACCCGCACCAATCGCCTCAGTAAACGATGAAGGCAACTAGGCACCCCTACGGTGTGCCTCTGATAAGCCATAGGGACATCTGCTAGGCGAGCATAATCCGGGATCCCACGGGCGATTCCCTCCAAGTTTTGAACTAGCTCGCTCCCCTCGCCCCCCTCACCTTGAGGGTCATAGGCGAGAGGGGTCCTCCGTGTGATCGACGACATCCCAACGGGCCTCTCTGGGCCAACATCTACATACATATAGGATCAAGCCATTAGAACATACATGTATACCAAAAAAAATCATAAAATACATAAAATCAAAAAGAGTCTTACTCAGCTCCTCATCCCAGTCCTCTCCTTCTGGGAGTGGAAGGTCTGAGTCTCCCGTGAAATTAGTACTGGCATAGGGCCAGTCCTCTACGATGAGCAACTGTCAGTGAAGCCATTCGAAGAACTCGGGCCTCCATGAAATTCGCTGGCCCCCTCCTGCTCCAGGCATCAGTGCTGCCCATCGAGCCATCCATGGCTCTCTCAATGGTGGATTTGCGACTATTGCCCCCTCGCCCTGGAAAATAGGTAGCCATTCAAGGATGAACGATGCCAAGATAGATCTATACCCAAATTGCTTCAGTTTGGTATTGTTACACTTTGTCAATTTCCATTTGATATTCATGGTTACGACAGTAGCCCAATAAAATAGCGTCGGGTTCATACATTTCGATGCTAAGAGGAGTTTTGCTTTGGTAGCCTCATGCGGCGCCTGCGACCCTGCAGCCCGCGTAATGGTATGGAACACCACCTTGAGTGCTAGATTGGGAACAGTGTGAATATCAACCTTCCCACTACCTGATCCTGTCCGTGCCCCTGGGCACACCCTTTCCATTACCATTGACATCTTTTCACCAGAAGGCCTAGTACCTGTCAAGATCAGGACTGGACCTCTCCAAGACAATCTAGTGATGAAGTAAACATCGGATACTTCGAGCTCTAGCACTTGGTCTCGAAGCCTAAACTTCTCTTCATTCTCATCCCAGATACTGATCAATTATTGCAAGAATTTAGGTTGTGCCCTGAGATATGGTGTCAGGAAGAACTTCGTTAAACCGCAATCCCGAAGAGCATTCATTCATTGCTCGTTCTCCATTGCCATTTCGTCCTCTTCACTATGCTCCCTTTCTTTCCATTCGATCACCATTGTGGCTATGTACCTGCACCAAAATGGTCACAAAAACTTCATTAGATCCCTTGAGCATTTAAAAATCCAGTTGATTGGTTAATTTTTTGTAAAAATTGAGCGGAAAATAAGGTTGCGCCGTTGGCGCAACCCCTTTGCAAAAAGAACCCGATTGGCGCGGGTCCATGCCTCATACCCACGCCAATTGGGAGAGCACTAAATTTGTAAATGTCCCCTCAAGGAACCCAAATCACAATGGAATACTATAAAAAATGGATTAAAACATAGCTAAGGGAAGCGCCTCTTACCTGGAAAAGACGGGATCTGAAATGATGCACTGGATCGTCCACAATCATCACCGCAAGTTCGCAAGGAAAAAACTCACTGTTGCTCTCCACAAGAGGTAAAAAGAAAAAGTAAATATGTTCTTACTATTTTTTTCATATTTATAACTTTCCAAGATCAAATTAGGTTTTGAAGCTTATTTTTCCAATATTTTATTATATTTTGTCGAAAAATGGGTTTTACGCTTGCTTTCTTGTGCAGCGACAGGTTTTCACACGACTGGGACGACAATATGAGTTGTATTTTATATTTTTTCAGACTCGATAAAAACATGAAAAAGTCACCACTGGAGTCATCTTTCAGCTCTTTTCTGACTCTCTAAAAATGAAAAGATTTCCGAGTCACTTATAATTTTGATCTTGTTAAGTTGGCTGCGAAACGACATCTACCCAGTATACGTTTACCCATTTTTCGGGCTGGGATAGATTATTTACGAAAAAGGAATACTCTAGCCTATCGTGACTAGGAGGTTTTCTTAGACACAGTTTTCTACCTTTTCAGATCTGAGGAACTATCTATGAAAAGGGACTATTGGATTTTACTTTTCCGCTGTCTTTTCAAACTCTCTAAACATGAAAAGACAACGAGTTCCTCCTTTGTCAGACTCGTTAAAACCTGATGACATCGGACTCCGTCATAATGATGTTACTCGAGTTCCTCCTTCCTAGGGCTCATTAAATGTACTAGGTTGGATTTTTCCGAAGCACAAACTTATATCACAAACATATGCGATCCCCTTCAAGCTTGTTTTCAAAACTAATTGAGGTACTCACCAGAAATGGTGGGGAAAAAATGGAACCAGTATCATCGTCGTGTCGGCAGTATGTTGCTCTTGAACATGGCACTTGTCTGCATTCGTGTCAGGTTGGGGACATCTCACCTTTTTTTATGCTTGCCGACATGGTTTAGGTAATCCTTTTTGACCACTCATCTGCTCTTTGCCTCGTCATCATCGCCTCATATCTTTTGATTTCAAATACTACCAAATCCAGTGTCGTACCACCGATATGTTCAAGAGAAGTTGACCTCTGCAGTTTTCAACCCTCCCCTGATTCTCTACTGATCCCGATTCACAAAAATTATGTTCCTCTGTCTCGTGTCGATGATGTGGGAAACACTATGGCCCACCTTCGATCAAGGTCACTTTCTGTCGACTTCAGCTCATTATCCTAGAAGTTGATCTAGAGACTCCCTTCTGGTACCTTGGAGCCTGCATGCCTCAATGGCAGGTTCTTCGCATTTGACATAAGGTTTTTATCATTGGCCTTCGATCGAATGATTCTACAGGTGTTCGACACCAGCTCACTATTCACATTCCATGGATTGTACCTCTAGTACCTTGAGGGCCATCGTCATTATTGGTGGTTCCTCTCACATCTGTTAATGGCTTTCATCATTGGGTGGTAATCAGATGATGTTCTTGTATGTTTGACTTCAGCTCACTTATTCACATGCTAGGACTTGTACTCTGTTAAGGTTGAGATGGAGTGCAAGACCTTGGATTTCGTCTGATAGAATCCAGGCTATGGATTTTTGTGAATTGTCATGATTAGCTACATGACTCATTGATTGGATGGCTGCGACCATACCTGAGTCTATTTATTGATCCTTTCTGGATGGCTGCGCCCATACCTTAGATCCTGATTATTGTATACTCTATTATGGATGGTTGCGCTTATACCACATATCATGTATTTGAGATATCAGTTGTATTTGTCTACGCAGGTTTTCCAATGGCAGTGTTTTCAGTTGGGCACATTCTCATAAAGAATTTCACCCCTCTCTCTCTCTCAGGCCTCATGCTTTATGGGGCATCTGTTACACAAAATTTTGTCACCATCCCTGCAATCCCCCGTCTTGCATATTGGAGGGCCTTTCCTGTGACCTGTGAGCAGTGACATGACCTGAAACCACTTTCACGGCATCCCCCTTGACAAGGACAATCATTCCTCTGAAGAAAGTTTCCCTTGAAAAACCCTAAAAATATATCTTTTGGCCTTGGCGCGACTAGCCAGTTCAGTCCTCGCGCCAATGGGGAAAATCCACCAAAGAGGGTGTGCCAACTATCGCTCTGTCCCAGTGTCTCACTCATTCCAAGCTTAATAAGGACTGTTTTTTAAAAACAAATGGTGGAAGTTTGTTTCCAACAAACTCCTTAACGAGTCACAAAATGAGTTGGGAGATTTGGCTCCGGATCTCCATGTATGGGAGGTGGTTTTCCACCTATCATGGAAGCTTCCTTAAGGATAGGGCCAATCCCATAATTGTAGAGATCCCAGCTCCCCTTCCACCATCTATATAATCTTTCCTTTTCCCTTAGCAAGCTAGAGACTAAGAGCTAAACTTGTAGCAAGGAGACTATCACCAGACAGCTTTTGAGAGCCAAGTTGAAGCGAGAGAGCTTTGTCCCGTTTTCGAAAAGCTTCGTTGAGACGTGCTCCACTGTCAGCCCCACCGAAGGAAGATCCAGCGTCAGAGATTTGGGTTGTATCTTTCCTTTGTTATTTTAATGATAAGAGACTTCGATTATGGTTTCATTCATGTGTCTGTTTCTTTGATGCAATGAATTACATCCTCTCTGACTGATGTATGGTTACAAGATTTAGATTTTACGCTGTGTATCGTTGTATCCTTTACATGTGTGCAGGTGTTCGGATGCGTCAAGCAGAAGGATCATGATCTGCCAAGCGAGGAACGAGAAGCGTCGTTATTTCTTCAAGACCACTGCATAGGATCTGAGGTAGGCAATTCGTTATGTTTTTGTCGTTTTGTAACTAGATACCTACGTCACTGCGTGACCTGATTGTTGCTAGACCCGATCTGGGCTAGTAGGGATCACCTCTGTCCGCAGAGGGGATTTACCTCTCCAACAATGGGAGATGGTTGATCAAATTGTCTGCTCAACTTAGTGTTCCTAAATTGAGGTCATAAATTGTCAACCAGGGCTAGTAAACTGTTGAAGTGAAGTGCACTATATGTGCCTAGGTATTTGTTTCTCACTACGTTGTGTTTAGTGTTTTTCCAATGTTTTTGGTTTTATGTTTTTGTGTTAAAAAGGAAAATAAATAAGTGTTGGTAAAGAGCAGTTGTTGATCACACTGAAACAGAGAAAAACCTATTCTAAACTATGTATGGCATTTAGAAAATGCAAAACTTTGACAAGAAAATAACTCACAACATGAACTCAATAACTCACAACATGAACTCAGTCCAATTCATTCATTAGAAATATGTTGGAATAGCTTGAGAAAAGGATAAGTTAGTGCCATGAGGTTCTTCTAAGTAAACAAACACCTACAAGATCACAGAGAAAATCTTATCCATGGCTAGAAATTTGTTGGAACATATTTGGAAAAGATAGTCTGCAACACAGTGAGGAACTCTACTCTAAATTAACCTATGACACTAAAATTAATCCATTCTGCAACTTAAATTGTCACTACTAAGCCTTATTCGGAAGTTAGAAGTCTTTTGGAATAGTTTTGGGAAAAAGGCTATTTGTACAATTATAAGAGTTTGCAAAACAGTCAAGGCCTTGAACTGATATCACTAATTCCTGTCCATATGATGATGTGTTGGAAGAGATTAATAACAAGAGTACTTTGTAAATAATGAAGGCCTTGAATTCTAATGGAAAAAACTAGCATACAACTAACTAATAAAACTAAAAATACAATAGATAAAGCTGAACTAAAATGCAGTCATTCAAACTTGAAATACAGTGACCACAACTGTACTAGAATGCCATTATCCTAAATTGAAATACAATGAACAGAAACTGAACTAGAGTGCCATTAGTCTAATTTGAAATACAAGTGAACAAAAATTGAACTAGAGTGCCATTAATCTAATTTGAAATACAGTGAACAGAAATTGAACTAGAGTGCCATTAATATTTGGAGTGTTATAGCTAAACTAAAATGCAACTAATCTTTGAAGAACGACAACCCTTTCTTGTTCAGCATTAGTGATATTTTGGAATAATTTCATAAAAAAAAGGCAGGCTGTAACACTTGGTGTGAGTGAGCATAAAAGCATAAAGTTCAGGAAAAAAATGCAACTAAGCTCTAAAATACCACAACTATATCTCATCTAGTGTTAGTGATATGTTGGAATTATTCGTAAAAATAAGACTGGCTGTAGCATCCAATGCAAGTGAAGATAAAACGTAAAGTGCAGAAAATTGCTTGAGCTAAGAATGAAACAAGGCTAAAATTACTTATCTAAACAAGGTGCACGGAGCTTCTCGGGCAGTAGGGGCCCTCTACCACCAGATTAGCATACAAATCTCCTCAAGATTGCCTCAGATCTTGCAATAAAGTGGTGCTTCTTTCATTAAGGGAAAAGTATTTCAAAAACAGAGTATTACGGTCTTTTGAGATCTAGCAACAAAACATAAATCTAGCTAGCTATTTCTCGGTCTCCCGAGTCATTCTTATAATAAAATTACATAACTGCCCTTGAGATAAAATAGGAATAAATGTCTTTCCCAACTAAAATCAAATTAGAACTCTGGTGGAGGTCTCGTACTGTGATTAAAGACATCTGTACAGTCCTTGTCCTATTAAAAGTCTATCTCTTAGTTTTGGTTTCCCACGTGCATAACCACCTGTAGAATTCTGCTCAGACTTCGTAGGGAGAAAGGAATGATGTGGATGAAGTCTAGAATTCACCCATATTTGTTTTTCTTTGAGGTGACACCTATAACCTGTGAAAACATGAAGATAGCTGCGGAATCGGCAACTAGCTACAGAATGGCTGCATTATGTAGCTAAGTCTAGTAAAAAATTACTACAACAACAAAACCATGAAAATATAGCAAGTCAGTCATTGTATTCATTCCTAAAGTGTCTTTAACCAATCCTATTGACCATTTAAGCCTGTAATTGATAAGGGACAAAGGAAATGAAGTGAAATTTGGTGAAGGGAAAGGACATCTTTGGGGCTCAACACAGATGCAGGCTATATATCCTTCATTATTTACCGGTGGAGGAAAAATAGTTTTTGCTATATGTACATATTTATGTATAGTTGTTATTGTAAATAACACAATGAGTTGTGTTATAAAGCTCCAATAAGCGGTATGATTGTCATGTTGTCATGTTTGTCATAATGGTTTTTCTTTCAAGCAGGTTGTTCATTGTAAATACTGCATCGAGTTGAGTTACAAATCTCCATGGGAAATATGTTTTGGTTTTCAATGATTTTTTTGGTGGTAGGTGTCATTGAACACTGAGGGCAATGTTCCCCTAAGGGGGAGGGGTATGTAACAGTCTCAGATTAAAATTTCATGTAATAAATTTAATAAAGGAAAAATAAAACCAAGGTCATGGGACACGTATTCCAAAATGAATGTTGGGAAAAAACATCCTAGTGGGCATAATTTTTTGTTTACAATGGCTAAGGAAATTGGAAAAGGCATTGGAAAAGGATTTTGAAAGGAAAAAAAACATTATTGGCATTTTATTTATGAAAATAAAGGAAACTAGGAGAAAAGGGAGATGAAAGATCATATGTTGAATGCGATGAGGAAATTTAAGGAAAATAGAGGGAAAATGAATAAATTAGAGGCATCAATAATAAAAAGGCATCAAAGGATCAGTTGGACCAAGCGGATTCAACAAGAATACTTGCAGGTAGCAGTTTCCATGTATGATTTCTTAGCTGTTTTTGACATGCATGGTACATGCATGTGTGTATTTGGTTTATTTTATATCATTGGCATGATTTTTTCTTGGTTTGACAGTGGTTTCAGCCTTTCCTTGCCATTTTCGAATAGTCATGGTCTGATGGGATGCATTCTTGGTTGAGCTTTGGATTGACGAAAGGTTATGGAACTGGGTGATGTGGTCTTAGGAAAATCCCAAATTTTGGTGGTGGAGATGGTTTTGTCTGGGAATCCCTCAATAGGTGGATGGAGAAAAGAAAATTTCTCAAGCGATGGTGAAGGAATTTTGAGGCATCCAAGCTTGGTTTGGTTTTGTGATCTCGGGGCTGGTTTAGGTGAGATCATGGTAGTGTGGGGGTGGAGGTGGCTTAACCTCTGGATTCCCTTGGTTGTTTATGATTTCGTTTTCCAATGAGATCCCACATTCATTCTTATAATATGGAACGAGGGTGATTGGCTGAAATATAGATTTGGTTCAATTCAATCTATGGTCGGGTGGTACGTGGAAGTCCATAACTTGGTTGGCTTTTGGATGTTATTGATAATAGCTCTTTTCCTTGTAATTCATAAGTAATTATACTTATTATTATGTGTATTTAATTTTTGTTCTATCATTTTTATTTATCTGTTATATGCTGGTTATAAGCATGGTTTTATGATATATTCAAGTTATGTATCTTATCATGTTTTCATCTATAAATGAATGGTTATTGAATGCATGAACCAATAGATGTTGTTTCAACTACTAAGAGGGAATTAGACCTTCTTGATGGTTCTCAGATAATTTTCATATCTCTATGTTCAGATGTTCATTCATGACCTATAGATTTCATGTTCACCATGTGTTTAATGGAATGAATATCATGGTTAGGCCTTGCTAGGTCAATTTCTTGTCTAAGTTTTTTATTGATGTCTTTGTCCTAGTGTCATTCATTATTCTAGAAATTTTTTTTCAATTTATGGGTAGAGGTCTTGCTACTAGCCCTGAAAAAGTGGCTCAGATCTCACGGTCGGAGGCACAAAACTGGGAGAATTAGATTGTAGTCGTTGGGAGGAAGGGTAATCCATGTGACTGGAGGGTTACATTCAAATTTCTGCAGTGTTAAGAAAACTCCTGAGAGTCCAAATAAGTAAAAAAAAAAAATTAACTCAGGGTTTGGGCACCTGGAGTGGTTGTTTGGCTCCTGGGGGTCCTGTATGATTTGAGGGAAGTCATTAAATTATTGGGTTATCGACCCCATTTAAATAAGGTGATCTAGGAGGTTGAGTCATGTCATAGTATCCCTCAGCTCATGTTTACCCTAGCAGTACCGTGAAAGTGGGTAGATATGGGAGGGGTAGTTACAAAGGGACACAGAAGAGCCCTCATAGGATATTGCATACCCTAGATAGATAAAGAGGAAGAAGCTAAGTGCAAGAGTTGAATGAAAGGAAGCTTTGTATCACCAGGGAGAAGAGAAGTGAATAACATTAATTCAGTTACGCACTACAGGGCTTGAAAGGCATACCTCTTACGCGAGGAGTAGTTTTCTCTATATTCCATGATTGGCTAGAGGGTGGAGATAAATTAATCTCTAGATTCTCTTGAAATATGGGGTGGAGGCCTGCTTCTTGATTTCCTAGTGAGAAGTGTTTTGGAGTATCCCTTTGCTTGTTTCCTATTTTAATCATAGTGTGTTTTGGATTGCCAATATTGGGTGGAACTACTGTGCACTATCTCTTTGATGGTGGAGGTGAAAAGTACGTGGATTTCTTTGTTTGGCCAAGGGTGGAGGTGGTTTAACCTTTGGACTCACTTATTTGGTTTTTGGGTGGAGATAGGAGGATATTTGGACTTCCAATGGTGTGAAAGTATGAGAACTACCTGGAAGCTCCTTTCTTCAAGCTCTAAAATCTAGCTTGGAGGTGATGGCGACAAGTAAGAATTGGTTGTAGCTTGTCTAAGGTTGGGTGAAGAGTTAGACTCCCAATATCAGTATCCCAAATGTTATTTTTATTCCTTATCTTAAACACTGTGAAGTCTGCCTCTTGAATTTTTGAAACTGAAGGAGACACACTTTCCCTTGGTCTCTTAGTCTCCTTGTCCAAAGGAATCTGAGTTTATGAAGCTATTGGAATAACAACTTGTTCCTTTACCTCTTTCAATGTGTTCTCCTGCCACTCCTCTTTATTCACATACTACTCTATGTCTGCCCTAGGTGTGTGTGCATAAGGTGTTATCTTATGTTCAACTCTTAATTTAGAAATAATCCCCAAGGGATCATAAGACCAAGTGAAACTCAATTTGAAATTCATTTTCTTTAACAAAGAATTTTACTCCTTTGCTAATGCTCTGGTGTTGACAATGAATGGTCCAATCTGTGCTTTTAATTTGAATTGAGATTTCTTCTTACTAGAGACAAAGTGAAAATCATGCATATTCATCATTTGTATTAGATATTCTAGTGAAAAAATCCTAGTTGGTACAAATTTAGGAAACCTATAGGGAGGTAGCTCACATCCATAGATCTTGATATTTGTGTAATTCTGGTAGAGGTACCAGTCTCCAATTTTAGTTTTCTCACTGTGGTGAAGAATTGTTTTGATTTCAGGTGAAATCATAGGAATAACATCACTGTTGAGAAGACACAAGGCCACATGTAGAAATTGATTTACATCATCAGAGAATGAGTACTATTATGTGTTCTTCCTCACCCAGGAAGTCCAATGAATTACATACTGAGGATTTCCCTATGCATCTAACTTATGTAATGGAAATTTAAATCTATATTCTTGGAAAAATATAATTAAGTACACAAGGATTGGTTGATTCTTGAAGGCACTTTCAGTAGAAAACTTCAATAATTGATCATGAATGATATCTTCCAGAATTTGATTGTAATTAAAAATGTGTGATGGTTTCTTACCTGATGAAAATACTAACAAAAATCCTAGAATTACCTCATCGAACCACTGATCACTTGGATATCGTAACAGACATGAAACCATAAACATAACATGCCTAGAAATTTCTGGGAATATTAAAGAAGAGTAGGGTGGATAGGTTCTTGGTAACTCAAAATTTTCAGGTAAAAATGATTCAAATATCTTGGCTCTTTTAGGGAAAGTAATTTTTTGATAGATATCTATGAGAGAATCTACAGAAAAAAGATGTAGAGGGGTTTTAAGCTTGACTTGAATGATTTGACATATTGACTCAGGAGTGACAGTGAATAAGACTTCATTGTTTTGGGAAATCAAAACCCTCTAACTTGGGAGATATCTAAAATTACACAAGGTGACAAATTCTGGGAAGAAGTGGGTCTGAGCAAAGATGAATTGAGGCAGGAAGGAGTCCCATATGCTCAATTCATCATTGGCATCTAACTGATTTTCCCAGTTATGGAGTTCATATAGATCGAACTTGCATTGGGTTTCATAGATCTTGTATTGCTTGTCAAATAGAGGAATCTCATCTAAATTCACTATAGGGGGAAACATTGGACTCTTCACCACTAATTAGAATTTTCCTTTGGACAACAACATGTTGAATTATGAATTTGTAGACAGGTGTATCGAATTACCGGGAATTGGTAATCATTGGTGTAGAAAATAACTATGAGTTGATACAATCTAGATGATACCTCCATTGTTGAAAGAGAATGAGAGAAAGGGGAGTTTGAAGTAAAGTGGGATGTTTTATAATGTATTCAGATGAATTAACTATTTTGGTGCATCTAGTTAATGTGATGGACGTTGGAGGGAAGGGTTTATTAGTCGTAACAGTTAATTAGATGTTGGCGGGGAAATTTATTAATAAAACGTTAATATGATGTGGACGAATGAGATAATGAAAAGTGGCGAGGTGTGAGCTAATTTTTTAAAGCAGCGACAGAATTGGAATAGATGAAATGGTTGTTTTCGGGGCATAGATAGTAAATGGTTTTGGAGGGGGCGGGTCTAAAATGTTGTAGAGAGGACACATACCCTTGGGTAGTTTTAATAAAACATCTTTTCGGAACACCCTCCCCCCCCCACCCCACTTTTCTAAACGTTGATAGCGTGGGGGCGGGGGGGGGGGTGTCCGAAATCCATCCCCCACCCTTAATCTAGGCGGGGGTGAATTTCACCGTTGATTGTCGCTTGGGCTTTATCACAAGCTGAAAAAAAATATCAAATAAATTAACTGTATTAACAATACATTAATTAATCCATGATTAATTAAATAATAAAAAAGATTAACTTAATTAAACATAATCACAACGGAATTTAAATTAGCGTGCCTATACTTTGGGATTTTGTATTTTATTTTTCTCATATATATTTTTTTAAATCCCATTTTATTATTTTTTTTCTCTATTTTTCATTTATCTTATTTCTTTCTTTTTTTAATTTTAATTTCTTTTCAATATTTTTCTTTTTTCAACATTAAAGGAAATGGAAAACATAACATGGTGAAAATAAGTTACAAGAGATTCGATTGATCTTGTAATATGCTAAAACAAAATACTTGAATCTATTCTACAAATTGTGGAAACCAATTACGGTCGCACAATCACGTGAACAAGAAAAAGAACTAATTTCAATTAGACAACAAAAATATTTATGCGGGTAAATCCTCGCCTAAAAACCTTGCTATCTGTATATTTCATAATTCAAGAATATGAAATAATACAATTCTTCTCTCAGGATTGAGATCTCTCTACACTATCTCTGATCGTCTCACTCTATCCTAGACCTGCTTGGTTCAATACTTAACCAGTTTCTTGCCTCTGGATTCCCTTTCTTGCTTGCGTTATACCTAGGGAAATTGAGACCCTATTAATTAGGAAATTCCCAATTAATGATTTCACAATACATCTAAGGCCTTCTGCTGACCTCATGAATGACATGTCCAATTTTCTAAGTATACAACTGATAGTACACTTCCCTTTAACTCCAATCTCAATTGGGTCTTCCTCAGAACATACATGCAACAACTATTTATAGCAAATTATCAGGTATCTGATTGATCACTGCATGTGAATTAAATCAAATTTAATTCAATGTACCTCTCACTAGTACTCCATCAGTTAGAACTAGTTAATCTGATTTTAACTCAAATAATTAAGCTAAATAATTACAACTCAAAATAAACTCTAACTAGACCCCCTAAAAATTAGAGAGAACTCTACATGCCTCTAATTTGACCCTCAATTCGAATTTAGTGAGCTAACTAAGTCTTCCTAGCTTAGTTAACTCATACAAGTTGTCATGTGGTGTGGAATTACAATTTTCTTCTAATCCAATTAAGGGAAAATTAAATTAGAAGCCTCTTCTTGTTGCCAATTTCAACACTCTCTCTCAACAATAAAGGGATTGTCTACTACCCTGATCTTTTCTTCATGGAACACAAATTTTCCTCTTAACAATGCCTTTGTAAAGATGTCTGAATTGTGCTCCTCTATAGTAATGCATTCTAATGACATAATCCTTCTTTGCACATAATATCTAAGATGGTGATACCGGATATCAATATCCTTGGACCTATCATGAAAAAATGGATTAAACGAGAGTTTGATGCAACTCAAGTTATCACAATAAATCATCGTTGGATTCATATGCTGACCAAACAAACCAACAAGTATCTTCCTCATCCAGATGGCCTTATAAGTTGCTTGAATAATATCCATGTACTTTTCCTCTGCTGAACTGAGTACCACTGATCTATGCTTCCTGTTGTACCAGGAAACTACTACTTACCCAACGTTGAAGATGCCCCATGATGTGCTCTTCCTGTCGGATGGAATTACTTCTCAATCTGCATCTGTGAAGCCTTGAAGCTTCACTCCTTCTATCCTCCTATACCATAGACCAAAATTTGTGGTGCCTCTGAGGTGTCTCAACACATGATTTCATGCCCTCCAATAGAGCTTGGTAGGCTTAACCATAGCTTGACTAAGTTGGTTAACCGCATAGCATATTTTTGGTCGTGTGTTCACCAAGTACATGAGTGAATCCAAAAGTTTCTTCTAGATGGTATCATCTACTACTTCACTTGAAGTAGCATCCTCCTTCCTCCAGTTTTGTGCTAGAGGAGTCTCCATGGGTTTGCTTCTATCCATGTGAAACTTCTTTAGAATCTTGTTGGCATACTTTCCCTGAGATACAAATAGTTACCCATCTCTTTTCCAAATTTCCAATCCAAGGAAATAATTCAAGAGCCCCATATCCTTCTGTTGGCGAGAAGTCAGGTCTCGCGGACAAGACCCAGGTTCAAGAGTTGTGGCCAACAAAGGGGTCCGGTGTAGTCTAGGAACACGCCGGCATTTTCACCCTGCTCTGGAGAGCAGTGCGTCTCACCCGAGGCGTGCCGCAACCACATGCAGAAGCGGATGAGATCAATGGCAAGGAACAAACCCGCAACTCATGAAGGACAGTGCATCGATTACATATACATAGTTATATACGCAAGATCACTTATTAAGCATTCGGACAATTGCAAATAAAATTTTAAACCAGCATAAACACATTACAAGCACATAAACATCTTATTGAGACAGCAACCTTCCATTGTATTAATCTCTTGGCCAAACACATGATTACATGGCATTCTCACTGATAGCTTACAAATCTGATACAGATGGATTTCGGAACAGAAAGGTAGAATAGAGAAGATAAGGAGCCATAGGAGGGACATGCAGGATTCCTCCGTAGCTGCTCTGTGCGTCTTTCCATGTCTCGAGCCTCGCAACCTCTTCAACATTATTTTTTGTTTCAGCCGGGTGACTGTTATTTATTCACCCGCTCTTGCGACTATCAGTTCCTCTGTGTCTTTACTTCAGCTTCTCCCGGCTTCTCTCCTGTTATCTGCGTGTTCCACTTTCTGTCTTCTGCTGTGTGTTTCCTTCATCTGCACTTGTCCCTGTTCTATCTCCAGCTATCGCATGCTTCCGCGCCACCTTGATAGCTCCGCGACTCCTGGTAGTTGCGGCGCGGTCGCGGTTGCCATGTGTATTCATACCGCAACTCAAAAAAGGTCAAAATTCAAAATGTCTTAGCCAAGATTTCAAAACTAAACAAAAACAAGGGCCCCAACAGGCCCCGACCACAATTCCTTGACTCGTCCCCGAGTCAATCACAAATAACAGTCTCCACTTCCATTGCCCCGCTGGCTCCCGTGCTCTGTTCTGCTGTGCCTTCACCCCACGCCCTTTCCTGCTGTGCTCCGCCAAGTGGTTGTTCAAACAAGGGCCCCAACTCCGGGACCCTGCGGAGTGTTGTATCTTTAAGCCCGGTGAAGTCCGCCACCGCTTGCTGCCATTCCTGCATAAGCAAGTCGGCTTCTTCAAAGATCCTGGTGGCGGCGGCCTCCTCTATAGTCGTCGGGACAACCCCGAACAGCGTGGCAAGCTGGGCCTCAGCCTTGGCATCCAGCTGTTGTATGGATTCGGCACGGGCTCGAATAGGTGGACGGATTTCCTGAATGACTTGTTTGGCCGCTGCCAAGTCGGCCTCAGTCTGTTGCATTTGAATTTCAAGCTCGTCTGCCTGGGCATAGAGCTGATCTAACCGTGCTGGGTTCGCGGTCTCCTGAATTTCACGGGAAATTTGTTGCAGCTGGGCAGAAATAGGTTGTGTCTTGATAGTGAGAGCGAATGAGCACTCCTGCAGACTTCGCAGAAGGGCGTAAGCCTCGCCCGCAGTGGAATGGAGAGTCGCCTGCATACTAACTGCCTGAGTCTGCTTGGCAGTCACCTGTTCTGAGTGGACAATCTGTGGATCCAGAAGGGTAGGCCGTGCGGCTAACGCCGCTTGGAGTTCTTGGTTCTCCCTGCATAGATCATTGAAAACAGTCCGGAGGTGGTGAGCCTGGATTGCTACACTGTCCTCCGCTATATTGGCAGGAAGTGGGGCATAATGAGCCCTTGCAGCGGGCCATAAGTCGGAGAACGCCTGAGTAGCAATGGTGACCTGCACCTGTAGGTAGTTCTTCTCCCTGGTTAGCCGATCGCGCTGTTCAGTAAGCGCTGTGATCTGGTTGTGCTGCTTGGTACACCGCTGCTGCAGCTCTGAATGAATCTGTTCGGCCTTTAGGGCCGCCCGCTGAATGAGTAGGTACAGCTGTCCTGTACCCCATGGTTCTACATTGGTCGTGCTGGGAGCACCCTGCTCCGGCATCCGTTCCTGCGAAGGTTGGCCACTGGCCACTGATCGGTTTGAGGTCTCAGGAGGATGGACCGGCGTCTGCTGCTGCATTGAGGTGGCCATATCGGACTCCGGCCGGTCTTGCTGCGTGGTCTGGTCTGGGGGAGGGTCAGCCGAATCAGCCCCAACAGTGGCCAGTCGGACAGATATAGTCGGGACAGGATCCTGGGGTGTGGCCACGGGGTCAACCGGCGATACTACGGCTGCAGTACTGGAGGTGACTTCCACCCCGTGGTCTCCTCCGAAAATTTCCCGGATGAGAGGATCTGATACAGTGGCTGACGAGTTGGATGGATTGGAGGAGGTGGCAGGTGGACGGCTGGTGGAGGGGGCAGTGGACGCGGTGAAAGAGGTATGGGGGAGGCGAATGTTGAGGAATTCTGACGGATCGATCATAGGTTCCTCCGGAATCAAAGTCGCTGTGAGTGGAGTGGATGGTGGATCATCGTCAGTAAGATCCACCACTGGATCTGTGACAGCAATGCGGGCCCTCTTGGAGGGAGGAGGGTCTCATGGATCAGGTTCTGGGCCCGGTTCGCCCATCAATGTGATGATAGGGGTGGTAGAGGTGAATAGGTTGGTGGGGATGGGAGAAGTGAGAGGGGCGGTATGGGAGGGAGCAAGAGACCGACCGAGCTGAAATTCAGAAAATGATGGAAATAAAGGGGCACCACTTGAAGCAACTTGGGTTACCACGTTAAGGCGTCGTACCTGGGCATTGAGGTGTTGTACGATGGGGACCAGTGATTCGGGCAGGTCCTGTGCGGTCTCAGCTGCATCCTGCGGAGGTCCCGCCGTAACCTGTGAGGACCCCGCTGCCCCTGTCTCAGCAGGCCGCTGCGCCGGCATCATCCGCTCAAAGTTATATCGGGGGATCCCATCGCGGATGTGCTTGGTGACCCCCGGCCATGCAGAGACCTCGCGGTGGAAGGTGTCATCATTCAACTGGAATCTGAGGGGCGCCATGTGGAAGGTGGCTTCCGGCACGCAAGTTGGGTGGAGGTAAGTGTGCCTGTGGCTTACCCCGAACCACACCTGCTCACTATACTCATCCAATAGGTGCCTGGGCACCCGTTGCTGGTTAGCCACCACGTCTGTCATTAACCCGTACCACGCCCAAAACGCTACCGCGTTCACCTGTTTGGTGCTGGGGTCCGAGGACACCTGCCAGGGGGTGTATTTCATCGCGATAGGCTGGCTCGCGGTAGTCTCCGCCGGCATCCGGACAGGAGGAAGGTGCCATTTCCACATGGCAAAAGCTAAAATCAAGTAACCATAAATGAAACTGGTGGTGCGCTTGTAGTTCTCTTCGTAGGCCGCGAAGAGTTCTTTTAGCACAAAAGAGCACCAATTCAGCCTGACGCCCTGGATACAGTGCTCCGCAATGGAGATTGTATCCAAGGTGCACTCTCCCTTCGTATAGTGCCGCATCGTCTTGCTAGCGATAAGGTAGCAAGCGAACCGAATTTCTGGCTTATTGATCAAATCAATTTTGGCACCTTTGCGCCCCCGGCGAGTGCCATACTTGGTGTACAGGTCTGAGTCACCCGACTTTCGGGCGCGCTTGGAGGATGTCTGGCCGGCAGCGGAGACATCCGCGCCATTCTGAGACAGCCCTGTAAGCCGATGAATGTCTTCGGCATGAATTGGGATTTCCTCATTGAGCCATAGGGACCCGTTCTGTATCCGACTGAGGAGGAACCGGGTGCATTGCAGGGCCGGTCCTGTAGTTCCAAAAACCGAAAGAGTTCTTAAATTCATCAAGGACGACTGTTGGAGGCCCCTGTATTCTTGTCGCATTCAGCTGTTGGAGCTACTGCCTGGCGTGTAGTGGTGCTCCATGTAGGTCTGCCAATGGAGGTGGGGGAATTCAGCTGGGTCGGACAGATTGGCATCCATCATCACTGCGCTATCATACTTGCCAACCAACGACTTTGTTCGGTGGATTCGGTTGTCTAACACTGGTTTAGGAATGGATAAGGGAGCCTTCGGCATCTTGGCGCGGCGCTGGTAAACTTGGAGAATTATTCTGGAGTTTCCTTCTGGGCGCGGTGCGTTTTGAGGCTGCAACTGTTCTGGAGTTGCTGCAATTGCCACATTGAACTGGTCCGTCATTCTCGTGCTGTTGGCCTCCATGCAAGTTATGTCATCCACTGGCACGAGCGGAGGTGATGAGACTCCATAACGACAATTAATTCTTGCTATCCTTCTTGCCTGCGATAATCGTACGATCAATCGCATGCCTGTGTGTAATCTGACAGTTGCTGACGGCATCATGGGGAGATGGGCGGACGCGACGGCTGAGGGAACTGCGGGTGATGGCAAATGATTATGGTACGATTACAGTCTATTTATGGTAATTTATGAGGCAAATCTGAGCGATCCTACGGACTGACAAAAGGACTGACGAAAATGACCTGGATTGACACTGGCACGGGGATGGATCCTACACGGACGACACGCTAGACTGGTGCTGTGACATGCTGGACTGGTCCGCCCCGACCACAGTTGATTGCGGTGAGGTACCCGCAACTGACCGGTTATTTGACAGACTGCCTATGAACGGAAAAGACTCCCTACGCTCATCCCGGTTGCGGGAGAGTTATTCGACTAAGCTACTCTACGGGTTCTCTCGGTTGCGAGAGTTATTGATGAAAAGTGAAAGGGACCTACTCCTGGTAGGGCTTCAGGCGTGCGCCATTCACCCACCCAGGGAGAACTGTACCGTCCAGCTGTGCCAACCGAACGACTCCTGAGTCGCGGATCTCGATGACAAAGTAGGGTCCCAACCAATGCATCTGGAGCTTGCCTGGAAACTTCTGGAACCGGCTATCATATAAGAGAACTTTTCCGCGAACTTGGAAGGCTTTGGTTTTGATGTGGCGATCGTGCCACGATTTCTGCCTGGCCTTCTGAACCTTCTGGTGGAACTCCGCCAGGAATCGGGCCTCATCCAGCTCCTGTAGCTCCTGGAGGCGTTCCCGAAGTGACTCCTCTTCTGAGAACTGAAGAGACGTTGCGATCAAAAGACTGGGTACCATGAACTCGGCAGGAATCACAGCTTCCCGGCCATACACCAACTGGAATGGTGTCTGGTTGGTCAACCGTTTCACCATGGTCCGGTACGCCCACAATGCTGCTGGGAGACGCTCGTCCCAATCGTCGCGCTAAGCATTGCAAATTTTAGTCAAGCCCTTTTCAAGAATCTTGTTGAATGCTTCCACAGTACCATTGGCCTGTGGGTGGTATGGGCTGCTTTTATGATGCTGAATCATAAATGTGTCCAGTAGTGACTTGACCGTGGCATTAATGAAATGCGTACCCTGATCGTTGGTCAAGCTCCGTGGGCAGCCAAACCGGCTGATGATGTGTTCAAAAATGAACCGGGCAGCGGTCTCTGTCGAGCAGTCGTGTACCGCTGCTGCCTCAGCCCACCGGGTGAGGTAATCCGTGGCGGTAATGATGTACCGGGCCTTAGAGTGTCTGGCGACCGGGGCGATGGGACCTACGAATTCAACAGCCCACTTTTCGAACGGCCGCAACACATGCACTGGGTGTAGCGGAAGCTCGTCCCAGTGCGAAGGCCGTCCCGTCCACTGGCAAACATCGCAGCGCTTCACATAGGCCTTACAGTCAGCATGTACTGTCGGCCACCACAGGCCAGCTTGGAGCACCTTCCTTGCGGTGGGTTTCGCACCCACATGCCCTCCCGCAACACCACTGTGACATTCCCACATCACCACTTCCCGTTCGTGGTCAAGAACACATCTGCGCAACACCTCATCAATGCCCAGTTTGTATAGCTTCCCCGCGATCAGTTGGTAGTCAGCCGCCTGGACAACCAGGTGGCGTTTCTGGAGCGGGGTGTAATCCTAAGGGCATTGTCACGTGGTCAGATAAGTGGCAATGTCAGCCAGGTAGTCTGGTGCTGCTTCGACCTGGAAGAGGTCGACATCCGGCAGCTGATCGTCCAACGAGCCTTCATTCTCTCCCGTCTCCAACCTGGATAAATGATCGGGACCAACATTCAACCTGCCAGGCTTGAAAATCACCTCAAACGTGAATTCCTGGAAAAGTAGAAGCCAGCGACAGATCCGTCCTTCCAACACAGGCTTATTTACCAGATACTTCAATGCAGAATGGTCCGTGAAGAATGTGAATTTTCCGTCCAGAAGATAGTGGCGGAACTTCTGGAGGGAGTACACCATCGCCAACGCCTCCCGCTCGGTCGTGGTGTAATTCTTCTCCGCATTCGATAACCGACGGCTGGCAAAGTATACGGGGTGGTCAACTGTCGTCTCCCTGGGTTGCGCCAATACCACTCTGAGTGCAATACCGGACGCGTCAATATGCACATGGAACTGCTTATCCCAGTCAGGATGCACAAGTATGGGTGTCGTCGCCAACTTCTCCTTCAATGTGTCAAGTGCCTTCCTGCACTCCGCCGTCCACTGAAACACTTCTGACTTCCGCAACAGTTTCTCCAAAGGGGCCGTAATTTTTGCATAGTTGCGAATAAACCACCTGTAATATCCTATGTGCCCTAGCAGTGCCCGCAACTGCTTCACGGTCTCGGGGGCCTCCATGTGGACGATGACCGCGACCTTGGCGGGATCAACGTAGACCCCTTGCTTGCACACCATGTGGCCCAAGAGTGTGCCGAATGGAACTGCAAAAATACATTTCTTCAAGTTCAAGGAAATCTGCAGCTGACGACATCGGTCAAACATAATACGCAACAGGGAGGCGTGTTTCTTCAACAGGCTGTAGACGGTCCAGTCGTCCATGTAGACCTCCAGGAACTTGTGAATGTACTCTCGAAAAACAGCAATGACAATCTGGGAAAACACAGCCGGTGCGTTCTTCAGACCAAACGGCATAACGTGGTATGCGAATGATCCCCACTCAGTGGTGAATGTCGTCTTTGCTTTGTCTTCCTCCGCGATGCGCACCTGATGGTAACCCAAAAACCCATCAGTGAAGGAATAAGCTTCGTTTCCCGCAACATGATCTAGAACTTCATCGCTGAAAGGAGTGGAAAACGGATCGTGGATGCAGGCATTGTTCAGGCTTCAGTAGTCTACACAGACACGGATCTCCGCTTTTTCCTTCTTGTTCTAGATGACAATGGGACTCACCCACTCTGCTTCTTCTACTGGAAAGATGAGACCTGCAACTAGCATCTTGTCAATCTCCATCTTGACCTTCTCTTTGATACGTGGGTTCAATCGGTAGGGTCGGTGCTTCACCGGCCTGGCCCCCGGTTTCAGCGCGATGCGCATTTCGCCCAGGTCCCCCTTGATCCCCTTCAGGTCCGCAACCGAAGACGGGAACAAATCCTCGTATTCCCGGAGGAGGCTGAGAATTTATTTTGTTGTTTCCTCGTCCCAGTAATCTCCCACCGTTGTGAGCTTGGGTCTCTCGTCTGTTCCAATGTTCAGCTTCTTTGTCTTTAGGGGCTGTAAATGGACTCCTTCAATCGTCGGCTCTTCACTGATGCTCCGCTCGCCTTCCTTTTCGTCAAAATAGAGATGCCTGAGGTCCTCCAGACTATCGTCATCCAGATCGCCGTTAATCCGGTGGCAAACCAACTCGTGCCTGACCTCAGGTCGTGACACAACCGGGCCCTCGTCGGGCTCGAGATGGCGGAAAAACAAGACCTCCTTGATTGCTTGTAGGGCCTGAGACTCCTGCGCCGTCTCCCCTTCGAACGAAAAGCACCGAACGAACTTGTCCGTGACTTCCTGCCAAGAGCGGGTTCCCCGTTTCCACTCTTCTTCCAAGTACCAGGCCTGGGGAATTGTGCCCAGGGAGTGGATAAACCTGTGGACCCACAGCTCCTCAGGGTACAGGGTGCCACGCCACTGTTCCTCGCAGGCCCGCAAATTGTGTTGCGGGTCGGAAGTTCCATGATACTTACGCGTACTGCAAGGCCCTTTGTCCACTTTAAAGCGTGCCCGCAGAGCATCCGCCACGCACTCCCATCACAGCAGAGTGTCGCAGTGATTTTTCCACCATCGGGCCGACGTGGATTGCAAGGCCACATCCAAAAGTGGCATCCGACTTTCAGCTGGGACCATGTCTTCCACCTTGGTAATAAAAGTATTGACTGCCCGCATGTTCGACAAGGTGGGATATCTGCGGATCTCAGTCCCTACCCATCGGACTTGGGCAATGGAGGCACATCTCCGCGTGGTGGTCTCATACCCCCCTTGCTGCCAGTCTTCCCAAGCGAGTTCAGATTCGAGCTCCAAGCTCTGCACACTCCACCAACTGACAAAGCCAGTCGCGGTCGGGTTAATATAATCGTCCCGCTTTCCCGCGGTCATCTGATAAAGGTGGTCCATCAGCTGAGCATCTTCCCCATTGTCCACAGTTTCCGTATATCGCGGGCCCTGATACGGGTCGAGAGGCTGGGTGACTCGTACCTCCCCATCCTCAAAGATCATCAACTCCTTCTTAAGGTTGATGATGGCGTAATTCTCAAAAGCCCAATCAATGCCGAGTAAGGCAGGATAGGGATCCTTGTCGCCCATGATATCAATAACCTCAAAATCGGTGTATGTCTTCACCCCCGCGACGTCGACCTCGACACCCTCGAGCCGGTCGATTGGCAAAATGCAATACTAGTTCGCCATCCTGAGTTGGATAGGTGAGTAGGCTAGCCGTGGCCTTCCAAGAGCCTCCCATGTCTTCCGTGGTAGAATGTTGACGTCGGACCCTAAGTCCAACATGGTGTCGCTGATTTGGAACCCTGCGACCTACGTGTTAAGCCGAAATTATTTGCCTGTTCGTTGCTTGTTCCGCTTGACGCGCTGCACGTATTGAGGGGCAGCGTTCGCCGAGTCTCTAAGTTCTGCGCGCCCCTGCAGTGCTCCATCCAAAGCAAGCTTGAGCTGCTGCCGCAGCGCAGCGTTGTCAACAATCCTGAGGAATAGCCGGAGCCAATCCTCGACCACAGTACCTGCGATGTTCTGCGCACTAGATTCCGGCAGCATATGCTCCTCCAAACCTCCCTCATTCCGCAACTGGGCGAACGCCTCAACTGCCTTCTGGAAATACTTCTTCTGGACTTCGGGCCTGATCAACTTCTTCGGGGATGCCGGCCGAACCACTCGTGCTGGCTCCTTCCCGTGGGCATCCTCTCCAGTCTTCTTTCCACCCCTCTTCACGATTGCGACGTTCTGCAAGTCTGGGGTTGCGGTCCCTCGCGGCTCTGAGTTTATCAGATTCGCTCCCCTCTTCCTCGCCCGTTCTTCCCACTTCTTGATGATCTCCGGACAGTCCTCTGTAGCGTGGGCATTTACCCAGCACTGGGAACACCAGGGTCATCGCGGAAGGGGACATTCTCGAGCCACGTGACCCTCCTGGTCACAGTTGTAACATTTTACCTGACCGTGTCCGCTTGTGCGGCCTCCCCGCATGCCTCTGCCTCTTCCCCTCGGAGCCTCGTTCACCCTGTAGGAGGGACGATCCAGTCGATCTGCAAGTGCGTCAAGCGCCCTGCACTGCTCAGTGTTGTGAGTCGTGGAAACACAAAATTCGCAGTATACATTATTCGGGACTGTGGAGTACTTCTGTAATATCGGGCACATCCAAGGAGGATGCCCCAGCGTCTGGCAAATCTCGCAATATTCTGTGGTGGAGGAACCCGCTTGCGGTGGGAACCCCGCGTAAGTCTGTTGCGGCTGGTATACCCCCTGCGGGTTTATTACCGTGCCGCCACCAGGCGGTGGACCCCCCTGAATAGTTGCGACCGAGGGTCCTGCCCTTGCGCCGCGCAACCGAGGACACTCGGTTGCGACGTGGCCCTCGACCAGGCAATGAGTACACCAAACATTCGGTCGCGCTGGTCTCACTGGCTGAAGCTCCTTGAGCTTTTCAGTCAAGCTGGCGATCTGGTGTTGCAACCCTATCAAAGAAGGATCTTGCGGGGCCGCCCCCCCCCCCCCGATATTCCTGGGGGTAGCCCGCCATGGCTTCAATCTTCATGGCCTGCTCCAAAGCGTCTTGCAGATTATCAATCTTCTGCTGAGTGAGAGGGGTTCGTGTCAAGGGGAGCAGAGCCTTGATGAACCAGTCCCTCTGGTGGTTTGGATCGATCGGGTAGCTAAGTTTCCCGATCGCGTCCTTGAATCGCCGCATCAACTCCCACGCTGTCTCACCTTCCTTCTGCTTAATTTCCCACAACTCTGACAGGCCCTGCTGGTCTGTCTGGGGAAGCTTGAATTCGCGGACAAAATCCCGCTTCACGTCCGCAATTACGGGGTTAGGGTGAGCCTCGAACTACTTGATAAACCATCACAGAGCCCTCTCTCTGAGCGTGGTTTGGAATTCTATTAACTTCCCTGCATCTGGCGTTTGGCGAGCCCTCTAGATGGCTTCACATAGGTACCAATGTTGCTCTACATCATCATTGCCCTAGCCAGAGAACTCTGGATACCGGCTGAAAGATCCAGCCATGTGTACTTGCGGAAAATTGACCAAGATAAAGCCTCCAGGTCCTGGTTGCGTAACGGTCCCACTAGGAAAAATACCACTACTAGTAACGCTGCTGTTACCGGACGTTACTGACGCTGATGAACTATTGTATGACCGACTCAATGCTTGTAACTGAATAAAAATATTACTTAAAGGTTGATACAGTACCAGGGGAAGGTCGGGATCCTGGCCATGCAGAAGGTGAGAAGTAGGGCTGCCTGGAGGGGTGGGTGCCGTCTGATCTTGAAACATCCGCTGCATCACGCCATGCCATTCATCATCAAAACTCTCTTCGGGCCGCATCTTTCCATTATCTTCGCTAGTCACTATCTCTCTTTCTCGCATCGCTGGGCTCCCATGCACCCACTACACTTCCACCGCTGTCCCGTCTTCTTCCCGGGTATCCAAACCCATAGTTCCTGTCCTCTGAGGCGCCTCCTTCTGATTTTTCCTCTCGATCTCTCTTCTCTTCAAATCTCGCATTACCCTTCTTCGCCACCTATCGGCGATCTGTGCCCGCTGATGTGCACGTCGCTCCCGCAACTTGCATGCGGCCTCAACATCCATTCCCCACTCCCCACTCTCACATTCTACACAGCATTGGTCCCCTCAACCCTTCCCCCAGTATGGGAGGTTTACGCTTCCATACTCGGTTTGTGGAATTCAATCAACCCTTCATCCACCATCAGAGCTTTGATCCACAGCGGAATCTCCTTCAACAGCTTCCCTCTTAGCCCTGAGTGGAAAATAGCCTCAGCTTTCGAGAAGGATTGGTAGCACTCAGCAGCAAACTCCACAGTGTATCCTTCCAACATGGTCCTGACCCAAAAATCCACCGCGCGGGTTAGTTCAGTGTCTACCCGATGCAGTGCCACCAGGTCTTCGTGCGCCCACCTGCGGTTTATCTTCCGCAAGCCTTCTTGGGGCACCGTCGCTCGTAACCTCTGCAACCAATTGTAAAGGTCCGTAGGGAACCTTCCCCAGAAAATTTCGTACGTATCACTGGCTGAGTCAGAGAAAAGCACAAGCTCCTTGATCGCCGCCTCCTTTTTCTTGGTTAGCTCTGCTTGCTGAGCAATGAACTGGTCAAGATGATCATCCCACCATCGCCGTATCGCTCCTTCAAAAATCCTCGATACCATGATCTAGATCCCCTCAGAACATGCAGGTCCCGGCAACGGAACCATTTTTTGGCGAGAAGTCAGGTCTCGCGGACAAGACCCAGGTTCAAGAGTTGTGGCCAACAAAGGGGTCCGGTGTAGTCTAGGAACACGCCGACATTTTCACCCTGCTCTGGGGAGCAGTGCGTCTCACCCGAGGCATGCCGCAACCACATGCAGAAGGGGATGAGATCAATGGCAAGGAACAAACCCGCAACTAATGAAGAACAGTGCATCCATTACATATACAGAGTTATATACGCAAGATCACTTAATAAGCATTCAGACAATTGCAAATAAAATTTTAAACCAGCATAAACACATTACAAGCACATGAACATCTTATTGAGACAGCAACCTTCCATTGTATTAATCTCTTGGCCAAACACATGATTACATGGCATTCTCACTGATAGCTTACAAATCTGATACAGATGGATTTCGGAACAGAAAAGTAGAATAGAGAAGATGAGGAACCATAGGAAGGACATGCATGATTCTTCCGCGGTCGCTCTGTGCGTCTTTCCCTGTCTCGAGCCTTGCAACCTCTTCAGCCTTCCCCTCTTTTCAGCCGGGTGCCTGTTATTTATTCTCCCGCTCTCGCGACTATCAGTTCCCCTGTGTCTTTACTTCAACTTCTCCCGGCTTCTCTCCTGTTATCTGCGTGTTCCACTTTCTGTCTTCTGCTGTGTGTTTCCTTCATCTGCACTTGTCCCTGTTCTATCTCTAGCTATCGCATGCTTCCGCACCACCTTGATAGCTCTGCGACTCCTGGTAGTTGCGGCGCGGTCGCGGTTGCCATGTGTATTCATACCGCAACTCAAAAAAGGTCAAAATTCAAAATGTCTTAGCCAAGATTTCAAAAACTAATCAAAAACAAGGGCCCCAACACCTTCATCTCAATTTCTCTTGCGAGATCCTATTTGCAAGACTTGATGGGATGATCATCACCTGTCAGAATCAAATCATTGACATAAATTACAATGATCAATAGTTTACCTTCTACCACAATATGGTAAAGGTTTTCAACTGCTCCACTTTTGGTGAAGCCCAACCCGGTGAAGTAGTTTCCGATTCTGGTGTCCCAAGCATAGGGTGCTTGTTTCAATCCATACATCGCTCTCTTGATTCCTCACACATGCGACTCTCTATCGAAGGTCTCAAAACCTTTTTTTTGCTCAATGTACAACACTTCCTCAATCACTTCATTGAGGAAGGTTCTCTTTACATCCATCTGATGTATCTACCATCCCATTTGCGCTGAAAGTGAAAGGATAGATATGATTGATGAGTACCTTGCAATTGGTGCAAAGGTATCCTCATAATCAATCCCCTCTACCTGAGAGAACCATCTAGCCACAAATTTTGCATTTTTTTTATCAACACTCCCATTTGTTACCTGCTTCACCTTGTAGATCCACTTGGATCCTACAACTCACTTGCCCTCTAGTCTTGGGAAAATTTCCCATGAATTTTTTCAAATAATGGAGTCATAATCCTCAACCATGGCATCAACCCAAACTAGTTTCTATAGTTATTCCTCAAATCAGGATGGCTCAATCTCTACACTCTCGCTCATAAGAGCCATGTAGCCAGTGTACTTCTCTGGGGACCTTCTTTGCCTACGTTGTGATGTGGGTGATCCCACATTCTCTCTAGCATCAAGCACCAACCTATGAGCCTCTCTGGTATGATTCCTTCCATCTTTGGATGTCTATACATGATAAGGTGCTTCCACTCTTTGTTCCTTTTTTTGTGGTTGTTCCAAATCTTTAGGTTCTTCTTTTTGAGCTATTAGCTACTCAACTGCATGCAACTGAAGCTCCCTCTCGAGGAAAATCGCATAGCCTTCTCTTCATCAAATTTCACATCTCTTATGACCATTGTCATCCTCTAAGATGGAAAGTACACCCGATATTTGTGAGGTGTATTAGTGTACCCTAAAAATATTCCTAACTTAGATGTTGGATCTAGATTTTTCCTGGCATATTTGGTCACATGGAAATAAACTGATGAACCAAATATTTTAAAATGCGCCACATCTGGTTTCTTACCTAAAAAATCTTCCTCTGGTGTACCCATCCTATGAAAATAATGGGACTTATGTTCTGCACAAATACTATTATGTTGCATGCTTTAGCCCATAAGTGCAATGGTAGGCCCTGATCATGCAACATTGCTCGTGTTTCTCCCACAATAGTTGTGTTCTTCCTCTCTGCAACCCTATTTTGTTGTGAGTTATGAGGTGTTATCAATTCTCGTCGAATTCCTTCTGAAGCATAGAAGTTCTTGAATTCATTTGAGACATAGTCTCCACCATTGTCTCCTGCGAGCCTTCACGTTATTCCCTATATCTTTCTCAACAAGCACTTTAAAATCACAAAAAATTGAGAACGTCTGATCTTTCTTCTTATGAAAAATATCCAACACTTGCATGAAAAATCATCTACAAAATCACATAATACATGTGTTTTGTTGTGGAGGTTGTCGAGAACGGTCCACACACATCTGAGTGAGCTCTTTCAAGGATCGTCTTCGCTCAGTTGTCCTTATCATGAAAGGTAGCTTTGGTTTACTTCCCCAATGTAAACCCTTTTCATGTATCTCGCTACTCAAGTGCACCCTTGGGAAGTCTTGTAGAAACATTTTGCATGATATTCAAAGAGTCATGGTGTATATGACCCAATATTCTATGCCATAAGTCACTGTTGTCTCGGCTCTGCACATTCTCTGATTTTGTGCTCAAGGCAGAACAATCTTCTACATCCAATTTGTAGAGGTTATTTACCTGAACCCAAATATTCTTCACTTGTCCTATGGCTTTGTGATGAAGGAACACTTTTCCTTTGCTAAATATCACATCATAGCAATGGTATTCCAACATAGCAATTGAAACTAACTTCTTTAAACCAGGAACATACATGTCATCTTTTAATGTGAGAGGAGTACCAGATTCTCGATGAAAGGTAACAGTACCTATGTCGGTCATGCTATACCTCTTGTCATCTCCCATATCTATGTGCATCTAGAGATCCTTCTCCTCCAAGTTACTGAAGAATTATTTGTTTCCAGTCATATAAAATGAAACTCCACTATCCAGGTACCACACAGAACCCATCACTAATGACACCATGCATGCAATGATAGTGAAATCCAACTCGAATTGTGAAGCAAGTGCTTCATCTTCCGCTCCTCCTGAGGGCTTATTGTCAGCCTTCTTGTGTGAAGACTTTGTGCCATAGTGTCCAAGCTCATGACCATGAAAACATTTACTCTTCAACAATTCCTTATTTCCTTCTTGACCAAAATCTAATTTGGAATGGGACACCTTCCCTTTCCCTTTCTTAGCCTTTCTAGCCAAGGCACATTTTTCCTCATCACTAATCTTTGATGAGGATCGATCTCTGGTATTTTTTTGAATCTCTTCTTGTACCAAGTCAAAAAATAATCGCTCCACTTTGGTAGCTTCTCCCTCCCATTCATGGAATCCTGGTAGTTTTTCCAGCTCTTGGGAACACCTAGAAGTGCTAGGCTCACCAGATCATCCTCGTAAATTGTAACACCAACACTTCCATGCTCATATCAACATTGATTGAACTTTTTCAAGTATTTTGGTATTGTGACGCCCTTCTCCATCTTGATTTTTTTGAGTTTTTCCTTCAACATCAACCTCCTGTGATTTCTGATGTTATAAAAAAAAAAATTAACACCTTCCACATATCATATGGATTTGACTTTACATGGAGGTTCGCTACAATATTATCTCAAACTCCACCTACATAATCCTTCTCACCTTTTCTACATTCTTCTTCCATGCATCAAGATTTTGAGCATATGTTGCTGTGGGCCTGGGAATATCACTATCTATGAACTCCTTCAGCTTGTTGTCTCCCAACACTACTTCCATCATGTCCTTCCAAGCTATTTAATTCGAAATACCATCAAGGGAATATTCGAGTCTCAATCCATGGAAATACATCCTGATTGTGCTATTGGTCCTGAAGAGTAGATCTGAAAATTCGATTCACTTGTTCAAAACAAAATCATATTCTTCTCTTCTATAATGATTCCTGCTCTGATTCCATGTAGAAAATTCACATAGATTCAAGTGATCTTGTAATATGCTAAAACAAAATAATGGAATATATTCTACAAATTTCAAAAACCAATTACGATCACACAATCACATGAACAAGAAAGAGAAAGAATTTCAATCACACAACACAAATATTTATCTAGGGAAAGCCTCAACTAAAAACCTTGCTATGTTTATATCGTATAAGTCAAGAATATTAAACAATACAATGCTTCTCTTAGGCTTGAGATCTCTCTGCATGACATCTAACTATCTCACTCTATCCTAGGCTTGCTTGGTTCAATACTTAACAAATTTCTTTCCTCTGGATGCCCTTCCTTGCTTGCACAATCCCTAGGCATATTGAGCCCCTATTAATTAGGAAACTCCCAATTAATGATTTTGAAATACATCTGAGGCATTTTTTTGATCTCATGCATGACCTGTACAATTTTCTAATTGTACTCACTTCCCTTTAACTCCAATATCAACCGGGTCTTCCTCACATATGACATGCAACAACTATTTATAGTGAATTATCAGTTATATGATTGATATTCCTCCATCAGTTAGAACTATTTAAACTTATTTTAACATAAATAATTAAGTTAAATAATTACAACTCAATAAATTTTAATTGGATCCCCTAAAAATTAGAGAGAACTATACATGCATCTAGTTTGACTCACAACTTGAATTGACTGAGCTAATTAAGTCTTCCTAACTCAGTTAACTCGTACAATTTTTCATGTGATGTGGAATTACAATTTCATTCTAATTTAATTAAGGGAAAATTGAATTAGAAGCCTCTTCTTGTTGCCAATTCAACATATAGTTTTACCAAGTCTTCTTCAGGAACATTTACACCGACCCCACCAAGTTCATCATGACATCGTGTGAACTTGCTCAAAGGCTATGGAATTGTGTCATTCTTCTGCATATTAATACTTCAAATTTTATCCTTGGGTGTCATTTTCCTATGGTCACTATTATTCTCAATCAATTATGCCAGTGTTTTCCACATTGTGAACGAAGTTTCTTTCCTTTGGATATTTGAGACAATGTGATCCCGTACTCCCTCCAAGATTATTCTCCTCACCTTGTGATGGGCCTCTAAATTAGACATAAAATAAGGCCCATCAAACCTTTCTTAAGCCCATCTACCTTATGCACATAAAAAGATGTATTAAATATCTCCTTCTACACTAAATAATGTTTTCTTATGCTTTAATATTTTCTTAGGAAGGTTTAAAGGTAATTTCATATTTGTGCCTAATATTGGTTATTTTTGTAGAATATTGTGAGAATGTTTGGCAGATTATACAATTTGGAGAAGGAGATGATTTACAGCCTTCCTCCCTACCACTGGAAGATCGGGATTGGAGAATAAATGAGCACAACATCAGGAAATTAGGGAGAAATCTTGGAGATATTCAAGGGGATTTTCCACCCTGCTTAATGTAGAAATTATATGCACTAAGCATGCATATGTCCTAGATTCCCCTAATCTCACAATATTTAACTTCTTGCAAAATACAGAATCATTCCACTGTTAATATTTTGTGGAAAATTAATTGCACACACATGTAAAGCATAAATAAAAAAAATCGCACATAACACAGTTGTTTAACGGGAAAGCCTGAAGCTGAAAACCCCAACTATCATATATTATGTATCATGGAGATCATATGACAATCTCATACAAATCTTTGTACATCAAGCTCTCAGTACAATCAATTGTCACACACTCATCAGGAAAAATCTACAAAATCTATGCACTGATCTTTGCCCCCTGCTAGCCTGCCTCCATTGCACAATCCCTGCTGAAGAATAGCTCTGAATGAATTCAAATTAACCTTGCCTTGACTGCGCATTCCTCATTGGCAACTCCAACGTGTGTGTGATGAAATTAATGCATCACTATAGTCACAACAGATAGTCCATCTTGCCCTTTCACCTATCTCTTCACTGGGTCTCCACTAGAACTGACATGCGTTGTAGTTAACTGTTGTATTGCTCAGTTGATTAATGAGTTATTTATTTGTGAATTAATTAACTAATTAATTCACTCCACTCTCACTAGTGTATCATTTATTTAGACTAGATACAACTATCTCAAATGAGTCTAACTGAGTTAAACTGGATACAACTCCATAAACTACTCTTCCAACTCTGTCATAACTCTGCCACTTGAGTTCTAAATGAGTCCTCCATGCATGAACTCCAGTAAAAACTTGGGAATTGTGTAATTCCCTCAATCCACTGATGTGCCACATCTGTGCACTGAAACAAAGTGCCCCAAGAGAATAAGTTGTTGTTTAGAGTCTGATTATTATTAAGAGCTAATAATAATCAACATGCATCTATTTTTAGATCAATGATCTATAAATAGACTTTGCCCAATATTCTAAAAATAGAATTTCATCTATTTTTCCAACTTGATCAACCATCCACAAATAGCATCCTGCAACTTCTGAAATATGATCACCATGTCTAAAAATAGACTTGCGCCAAAAATAGCCTGCGGGCCCACTTAGTGAAGGTGAATCTTTTCACTAAGATCATCATCTTGTTGAATCTCAACACTCCCTCTCAACAAGATAGGGATTATCCTTCACCCCGATCCTGCCTCTATGGTATTCGAATTTGCTCCTGGTGAGCGCCTTCGTCAGAATATCTGCATCCTGATCCTCCGTAGGAATGTACTGAAGCAACATGATCTTCCGCTGCACACAATCTCTGATATGATGATACCAGATATCAATATGTTTAGATCTATCATGAAACACAGGATTAACTGAGAGTTTAATGCAACTCTGATTATCACAATGTATCATTGTGGGATCTAAATGTGAACCGAACAAACCAACTAGGATCTTCCTCATCCATATAGCCTCACATGCAGCTTGAGTTGCTGCCATGTATTCCGCTTCCGCTGAACTGAGTGCCGCGGATCTTTGTTTCCTACTATACTAAGAAATTTCCTTAGATCTGATACTGAAAATCCCTCCTGATGTGCTCTTTTTGTCTGTTGGGCTTCTTGCCCAATATGCATCCATGAAGCCATGAAAATTCACCTCATCTGTCTGTCTGTACCATAAACCATACTCAGATGTGCCCCTGAGATATCTCAAAACATGCTTGCCTGCCTTCCAAAAGAGCTTGGTAGGCTTAACCATCGCTTGTGAAAGTTGGTTCACTGCATAGCATATGTCTGGTCTTGTATTGACTAAATACATGAGTGAACCCACCAACTATCAATAAACAGTGGCATCCACTACCTTTGCCGATGTAGCATCCTCTTTCCTCCAATTTCCTAGAAGAGGAGTGTCAATAGGCTTGCAGCCTTGCGTGTGAAACTTCTCCAGTATCTCCCGGGCATACTTGCCTTGAGACACAAACAGTTCACCTTCCCGCTGCCATATTTCCAATCCAAGGAAATAATGAAGGAGGCCCAAATCATTCATCTCAAACTCCTTTGCAAGATCTGCCTTGCATGAGTGTATCAACTGCTCATCACTCGTTAGTATTAAATCATCAACATAAAGAACAATGATTAAAAGCTTACCCTCCACCACAATTTGGTACAGGTTTGCATCCGACTCACTCTTGGTGAAGCCAAGTTCAGTGAAATAGTTGTCGATCTGAGTGTACCAAGCATGTGGTGCTTGTTTCAGCCCATACAACGCTCTTTTGATCCTGCACACATGCAACTCGCTGTTGAAGATCTCAAATCCTTCAGGCTGCTCAATGTACACCTCTTCCTCAATGATCCCATTAAGGAACACAATCTTCACATCCATCTGATGAATGTGCCAACCCATCTGCACTAAGAAAGAAAGGATGGTCCGTATGGAAGAATACAGTGCGACAGGTGCAAAGGTTTCTTCATAGTCAATCCCCTCGATCTGTGAGAAGCCCCACGCAACAAATCTTGCCTTATAATTCTCGACGCTCCCATCAGCAGCTTGCTTTACCTTTTAGATCCATCTTGATCCTACAACTGATTTTCCCACTAGCCTTGGAACAATCTCCCCAGCACTGTTTCTGACAATGGAGTCATACTCCTCCACCATGGCATCTACCCATGTGGGATGATGCACTGCTTCTTCAAAATAAGATCGCTCTGTCACGATACACTTGCTCATAAGAGCCATGTATCCAGTAAATCGGTCAGGTGACTGTCTATGTCTTGAATGTGATGTAGGAAATCCTACATTCTGTGCCGCATCAAGCTTCAGTCTCTCAACTTCTGTGGTACGCTTTCTCCCTTGTCTGATGTTTGGTTCTGCATAAGTGGAATCCTCCACTCCATGAATCTCCTCCTGTGGTTGATCCACATCTAGAGGCTCATCTTTGGGAACAAGAAGTTCCTCCTCTGCATTCAAGTGTAGCTCCCTCTCAAGTGACAACTTCATGGCTTTCACCTCATTGAACTTTATATCCTGTTGCACCACAGTCATCCGACTATCTGGAAAATACACATGATAATTATGGGGTGTTTCTGTGTACCCCACAAATATCCCAACTTCTGCAGTCGGCTCCAACTTCTTCCTCGCGTCCTTTGTCACATGAATGTAAATAGATGAGACAAAAATCTTCAAATGAGAAATATCAAGCTTCTTACCAGTAAAAGCTTCTTCAAGTGTACTCATGCCAAGTACTCTATGAGGACAACGGTTTTTCACATAAACCGCAGTGTTGCATGTTTCCACCCACAAGTGCATCAGCAGGCCCTGGTCATGCAGCATCGCTTGTGTAGCACCCACAATCGTTCTTTTCTTCCTCTCCGCGATCCCATTCTGCTATGGATTATGAGGTGCTATGAGTTCTCTTCGAATTCCTTATTTGCTACAAAATTCTTTGAATTCACCCGAGATGTATTCACCACCATTATCGCTCCGTAGAACTTTCACTTTCTTCCCCGAATCCCTCTCCACCAATGCCTTGAACTCACATAACTTTGATAACATTTCACTCTTCTTCTGCATGAATAATATCCATTATCTACGAGAATAGTCATCAAAAAATATAGCATAATACTTGTTTTTTGGTATTGAAGCAACCAAGAAAGGTCCACACACGTCTGTGTGAATTCTCTCCAAGATCACCGAAGCACAGTTCTCCTTCTCATGAAAGGTGGTCTTTAAAAAATTACCCATAGTACATCCCTTGCACTGATCTAACTGCATAAGAGTACCCTTGGGAAGTCTAGTAGAAATCTGCTGCAAAATCTTCAAAGCGCCATGGTGAAGATGGCCCAATCTCCTGTGCCATAATTCACCCTCATCTCGGCTCACCACTTCTTCTGCTTTGCCCACCATTGTAGCACAACCATCTACCTCTAGCTTGTACATATTCTTAATTCGAACCCCTATCTTATTGTTTTGACCCATTGTTTTATGTCGAATGAAGGCTTTTCCCTCATTGAAAAAAACATCATAACCTTTGTCTTCCAGCATTGCGACCGAGACCAAGTTCTTCTTCAGACCTGGAACATGCATAACATTCTTCAACAAGAATGGATTACCGGACTCCCTCTCAAAGGTAATGGTCCCAATTCCAGTCGCATTGTACCTACCATATTCGCCCATCTCTATATGCATCTGGAGGTCCTTCTCCTCCAGGTCACTAAAAAACTCTTTGTCTCCCGTCCTATGGAAAGACGCACCACTGTCAAGATACCACACCGATCCCATATAGCTTGAAACCAAGCATGCGATCAAAGAGAAATCAAGTTCAAATTACGAGGCTAAGGCCTCTCCAGCTGCAGCTCCAACAGCCTTCTTGTTCTTCTTCTTCTGTGGACAGTTAGTGGCGAAATGCCCATGTTCGTGATAGTGAAAACACTTCACTTTGGACAAATCTTGCTTCTTGCCTTTAGCATCGGATTTTGAAGAAAATTTCTTCCTCTTCCTGTTCCTTGCTTTGGCAGCCAAAGACTAATTCTCTTCATCTTCATTCTTTGATGAAGATCCATCCCTGGTACCCCACCTTATCTCCTCCTGCACAAGATCTAACCAAAGTCGCTCCCATACCAGCTGTTTCTCCCGTCCATTGACAGAGTCTTTGTAGCTATGCCAACTCTTCGAAAACCTAAGGATAGCCAAGCTCACCAAGTCTTCATCATCAATAGTAACCCCCACACTTCCCAGTTCATCCTTGTAGTGGATAAACTTCGTGAGGTATTTTGGAATACTGTCGCCCTTCTCCATTTTTATTTTTCTAAGCTTGTCTTTAAGCGCCAACTTCCTCTAGTCATTTCTGCTTTGGAAAAAAAATTTCAAAGCCTTCCACATTAAGAATGGAGTGGCCTTATCATGAAGGCTGGACACAATATGGTCCTTCACACCTTCCAACAGAATTCTTCTCATCTTTGTTGTCTTCTTTTGCCATGCGTCAAGTAATGCAGCATCGCTAGATCCCGGCTAAGGAACATCGCTATCGATGAACTCCTTCAGTCCAGTATCCTCTAGCACTGCTTCCATCCTGTCCTTCCAGACTATGTAATTCGAGCTCCCATCAAGGGCATACTCCAATCGAAACCCATTGAAATCCATTTCAATGTATACTCAACTTCTGCCCCAAGAATATTCTGTAGCAAATTCGAATTGTCCACCAGCACAAAATCACCAATACTTCACAATTACAACCTTCAAGAATTAAAAACGCTCTAATACCATGTAGAAATTATATGCACTAAGCATGCATATGTCCTAGATTCCCCTGATCTCACAATATTTAACTTCTTGCAAAATACAGAATCATTCCACTATTAATCTTTTGTGGAAAATTAATTGCACACACATGTAAAGCATACATAAAAACAATCGCACATAACACAGTTGTTTAACGGGAAAGAATGAAGTTTAAAACCCCAAATATCATATATTATGTATCATGGAGATCATATGACAATATCATACAAAGCTTAGTACATCAAGCTCTCAGTACTATCAATCGTCACACACTAATCAGTAAAAATTTGCAAATCCATGCACCAATCTTTGCCCTCTACTAGCCTGCCTCCACTACGCAATCCATGCTGAAGAAAAGCTATGAATGAATTCGAATTACCCTTGCCTTTACTGTGCAATCCTCATTGGCAACTCCAATGTGTGTTTGATGCAATCAATGCATCACTATAGTCACAATAGATAGTCCATCTTGCCCTTTCACCTATCTCTCCACTGCGTCTCCACTGGAACTAACATGCACTATAGTTAACTGTTGTATTGTTCATTTGATTAATGAGTTATTTATTTTTGAATTAATTAACTAATTAATTCACTCCACTCTCACTAGTGTATCATTCAGTTAGACTAGATGCAACTAGCTCAATTGAGTCTATCTGAGTTAAATTGAATACAACTCCATAAACTACTCTTCCAACTCTGTCATAACTCTGCCACTTGAGTTCTAACTGAGTCCTCCATGCATGAACTCTAGTAAACCCTTGGGAATTGCATATTTCCCTCAGTCCACCGATGTTCCACATCTGTGCACTAAAACAAAGTGCTGCAAGAGAATAAGTTGTTGTTTAGATTCTGATTATTACTAAGAGCTAATAATAATCAACATGCATCTATTTTTATATCGACGATCTATAAATAGACTTCGCCCATTATTCTAAAAATAGAATTTCATATATTTTTCCAACTTGATAAACCATCCACAAATAGCATCCTGCAACTGAAGACGAAGGGCACTCAATCTATGTTTACTTGGAGTCAAAGTGGACTCAATCACCATTTTTTCAAGGGAGATGTTGGTAGCTTCCTTGTAGAATAAATAGAGAATAGCTAGAGCTAGGAAGGAGTTAGTTAGCCAATGATTTGATTCTAGTTGACTTCCATTACATCCCACTTCCATTCCATTCCATTGGATTCGAATTTTTTTTGTCAAGCCATTAGGCTCTATTAAAATTATTATGGATGTAACAGATTGTTCCTTTTTATGAAATGAGTAGAGAGATGCCATTTTACTGATTTAATTCCAGAGAGTTGGGCTCGTGGGTTAGGGCCCAACCCATGTGCCTCAGTGTCTCTGATGTTTCATGATTTTCTTTCATGTCATTTAGCTAGTTTGTCTTCTGATCATTTAGCTATTTTGTTGGTATTTTTATTGATGTTTTAGTTTGCTTCCTGTTGTCTTTTGCTGTAGATTTAATCTTCTTATTGAATGGTAGAACAGTTGATAAACTCCATAAAGCTGTGAGGCCAACCTTCCCCTCTCAACTCTATCAATAGTGCTCGAGGAGGGTAGAACTTTCCCCATGGACCAAAAATTCTTTCTCGCTTATGATTTCTTGGAAATAGGTTAGATCAGTGCCTATATTTTCAAAAACATATTGTCTACCTTTCTTGCATAAATAGGTAGGTTGACTGCAGGTACGGGCATAGTGGACTCAATCACCATTTTTTCAAGGGAGATGTTGGTAGCTTCCTTTTAGAATAAAAAAAGTAGAGCTAGAGCTACGAAGGATTTATTTAGCCAGTGAGTTGATTCTAGTTAAATTCCATTCCATCCCACTTCCATTCCATTCATTGGATTCGAATTTTTGTTGTAAAGCCATTAGGCTCTGTTAAAGATTTTATGGATTTAACAGACTATTCCTTTTTATGAAATGAGTAAAGAGATGCCATTTTACTGATTTCATTCTAGATATTTGGGCTTGTGGGTTAGGTCCCAACCCATGTACCTCAGCTTCTCTATTGTTTCCCTCTTTTCTTTCATGTCATTTAGCTAGTTTTTCTTCTGAAAATTTAGCTAGTTTGCTATTATTTTTATTGATGTTTTAGTTTTCTTCCCGTTGTCTTTTGCTATAGATTTAATCTACTTACCAAATGGTAGAATAGTTAATAAACTCCATAAAGCTATGAGTCCATCCTTCCCCTCTCAACTCTATCAATAAAGCTCAAGGAGGGTAGCACTTTCTCCACAGACCAAAAATGATTTCTTGCTTATGATTTCTTAGAAATAGATTAGATCAGTGCCTATATTTTCAAGAAAATATTGTCTACCTTTCTTGCATAAATAGGCAGGTTGACTGCAGGTACGGGCAGCATAGCCCAGGAGAAGTTTTCCAGCACCTCCCACTTCATCTTCCATCTTCCTTCCATCTCTGATGTTACTCTCTGCGCATTGTTGTTACACTCTGCTTTTTCCCACTTATTCTCACTGCCTTCCCCTTTTTATGAAAAACATGTGAAATCCATTCAAAACCACTGAAAAACCGACCTCCGCCTTTACTCCTTGAGACTACCACCACCGTACATCGCACTTCACAAATCACAACATTTAACGTTTAGCTTTAACACTTACCACTCATTCCTTGCGATCACGATATTGCAAAATCGTAAAACGCACTTCGCACCACTTGCCTTTTGCTTTGAAGACTTAACTTTCTCCTTCGCCGATTTCCTTCCTTATTCCTTCGTTCTATCAATCACCATCATTGGACTCGTTCTAATGCAAAAACGCTTGAAAACCATCAAAAACCCGACCTCCGCCTTCCTCCTTAGGACTCCCGCCACCGTATGTCATACTTCACAAATCACAACATTTAATGTTTACTTTAACACTTACTGCTCGTTCGTTACGATTGCGATATTGCGACATCACATATCACAAATCACAACTTTTTCCTTTCTTCTTTTCACCGCCACGACATCTGCATCCCAAATCGTAGCCCACAAACTTTACCATATCGCAAATTGCACTTCCCTGAACTTACCACATCATAGATCGTAGCCCGTAACCTTTACCACATCGCAAATCACACTTCACACATTTTATTTCATTCCATTAAGTCCTTACCACTACCCATTTAAACTTGTGATATTGCGATTTGCAACCCGCCACGTCACTTGTTGCACTTCACACTTTGCACAATTTAGTTTATTCTGTTAAGTCCTTAATGATATCAATATAAACTTGCGAAGTTGAGATTGCGACATCGGACATCGCGAATTTTGTTTCTCACTTTTGAGTTCTTTCCACTCCAAAGTCATTTCTCACGTTATAATAATTTTTACTAAGGGTTTAACCCCTTCTTTCCACTTCCAAACATCGCTTCATGTGTTAAACCCCCCATTAGCCTTTTTTAGCCCTTTTTCTTCCTCTAAGCTGCAAATTAACTCTTTTTAATTAGAATTATGTCATGGATAGTTTAGTTGCATGGATAAGAGCATGGTAGATAGATCATAGGATAAGTAGAATTCATTTAGCCATTTGGCCAAGTTAAGTGTGGTTTAGAATTAGTTTCCTTTCTACCATTTATTTTTAGCAAGTTAGCTTAGTTTCTTTTCAGTCATTTCCCTTTCTGCCAATTAAATTAGTTCATTCTTGTCATTTCTTTTTATCACTTTAGTTTAATTTCCTTTCTTTCATTTCCTTCCAGTAATTTACTTTCCAGTTGTTCTCATAATTTAAGAAATAGTTCCCTTTCATAAATCAGAAGAGGATGACATGAACATAATGCATCAACTTTGTATATAGAATTTTCACCTCAAAGTTTGTACAAACCCTGGGTTGATAAAGTAAAGTAGGGCAGCCCCTGGGAGTTGCAGCACTCTTGGTGCAATACGAGGGGTCACCACTTTTTGGTGCCATTACCGGGAAGGTGTCTAGTAGATGCTTTGATTCTGTTTTAGCATTCTTTTATACTTTCCTTTTCCATGTTGTTTCCGAAATATTGAAAAATACAAAAAAATCTGATTTTCATAGGATTAGGGATACTCATATTTTTTTTTTTTTAAATACTTCTCCAACACCAACCCCCCCACTTGACCACATGGTGCAGTAAAGAACCACATCACCATAAAATTTTGAAGGAAGAAGAGATGGATAGATATAATGACAACGAATAAGATCTTATTTGGTTTCCCATTCAATATATGGACATTAGTGTACCTATGAAGAACATTCCTCCATATTTCCTTCCCAACTTCCATGGTATGAGGACAAAGGATCAGAAAACATTTCTCTTTGAATTTTAGATACTTTGTAGGTCTTATGGCTACTTATCACACACTCAAAAACTGAGATTGTTTCATCCAACATTGAAGGATAGAGCTCTTAAATGGTTCATGAGTCTAGCTACTAATTCAATAAGATCATGGAATGATATGCAAAAGATATTTCTAGAAAAATATAAAGATCGTGATCTTAGAGAAGAAATTTTTAGAATGAACCAAGAATAAGATGAGAGCCTTGAGGATCTAATAGAGATATTCATGTAAAATGTTAATAGGGAAAAAATGCATCATGTAGGATTTGACACACTAAAAACCCTCTTACTTAGAACAATTAGGGATGAGTGGATTGATCTCCTTAATCTCATGACTAGAGGAGATGTATACCAATTGTCATTTGAAGAAATTTTTGAAACATGCAAGCGCATATCAAGAGGAAGGGAAAGAATAAGTAAATCAACATCAACATTGGTAAGGCAAGATGATCTTGGAAATTTGCTTGATAACTTTAAAACAGAAATTCTTAGCAATCTAAGTGAACAAGTAGAAATTTTAAGAATGCAAAATGAGAAAAAAATAAGATGCTGATATTTTTGTTATCCATGCATAATCATATGCTACTAAATGTTGTTCATTATTCCCCAGGTTTAAAGATGTTTACCAAGAAGACAATGGAGCAAGGAAATCACCACAAAAGTTATGTTATGTAGCTCCAAGGAGACCCTGGCAGCCTATTCAACTTGATATGATGCAAGGACCTACTTCACAATGTCAAGCTTATTCACATCCATCTCAAACTAATGGGTACACACTCCCTCCTTGGCAAATTTGGCCATCTCAACCTCAAACCCAATCTTGGCAACATTATTGGCAAGGACCTTATTGGTAAAATCCTCAACATCCTCAATATTTCCCTCAATATCCTCCGTACCCAACTCCATACTATCCCTACCATCCACCTCCACCATAACCAAAACCTCTACCACATCCATCTCATATATCCACCCCCACTCAACTACCTGTACCACCATTTCCAAACCCACACCATGAAGTATCTTAGCCCACTTACAATGCTGAAGTAAAACACTACCAAACATATCCTCTTGATCTAAATGGTCTGCATCTTAGTTCAAGAAAGGTATTGCAAAGAAGAGATTTTCTCAATGTCATTGAAGGACAACATCAAGAATAAGAAGATCCAAATGATGAGATCAAAAGATCAAGTTCTACACTTGATGAAGAGCAGATATCAAAATTAGATGTTGAGAGAGTTCCCTCATGTTTACCAGCATTTCCTCCATGTGTTCAAGAGAACAATCAGCAAAAAGAGGAAGATTTGACTTCCATAATAGAAGAGGACATCCAAGGTGATCCAACTCAGCAAGTGAACCAGGGGCATCACAACTATATTAACATATGGTTCCAAACATTCATTCAGTTGTAGCAACACACTCTTCTCCAACAATACTTGATACAATCCCAGTCAAAGAAATTCATCTCTTATATTCAGATACATGTCAGAACATGTATTCCAAGTGTGCACCTGATTTTATATGTCATCTTGATGTGCACATAGATCCATTGGAAATATTCCTATACTTGAAAAAGGTTTTGTTTTTTTCAAGTAGAGTAGGAAATTGAAAAGAAAAAAATTTCTCAAGTGAAAACCTCTTTTGAGGCGTCTGAGATTGGCTTACTAATTGAAAACCTTCATGAGGTGGTCATTGGGTTGAAGAAAAGAGAAGAAAATAAAAGATACTAGGTGAAAACCTCCTTTGAGGAGCCTAGGAAAACCTTCTAGTTGAAAACCTCATTGAGGCAGCTAGTAGGCATTCAAAAAAAAAAAAAAAGATGTATTTATCCATGTATCTCTCTCTAATGAATGCAGGTGATCTCTAACCTTTGCAAGCAGAAAACAGCAAGTTGGCAGAAAAATAAAATTTGGTCAACACTTAGGTCAAAGTTATTCAAACTTGGACTTCCTCCTCCTGCTCTCAGAAGCTCCAAAAGGACCTCAAGTAGATTATCAAATGCAGCTTCAAAACCACCAAAGACAACTTCAATAGCCATATTAGTAGCTTCAATATCACATGCAAAAACAAATCGATGGTAAGGCTCAGTTATGCAATCATCTAACCCTTTCTTCGAATCTATTATAGCTTAATAAAACATTAAAAAGTGTGAGAAGGAAAGTTTTTTTATAACCAAATCAGTAGTAGATCAAACTTAGCCTTATCTAGCAACTAGCCTCACTTTTTCCACCAAGAAAAGAAACAAGACAAAAGTAAAAAGGACTTGAGAAAGTGGGCAGTAAGCAGATCATTGTAATAAAATACAAGGAGTGCCAAAGGGGTAACCAAGGGTGAACTCAGTTAACAGAAAAAAGAACTCTTGAGTTTATTTTGCATGTAATAAAAAAGTTGGGGAAAAAAAAGGAAACGAAGAAGAAAAAAAGAGAAAAAGAATAAGAAGAAAAATAGAATAAAAGGTGGACCCACCACCTCTTGACATGCAAAATATATTTTCTTAAGGCACCTGAGGACCTCCATGCAACACCTACAAAAATAAATGCAAGCATAATAACAAGAATATTAAGCAGGGGGGGCAGTGCATGGGCCAATAAAACAAAAAATGAAATAAGTTAGCATGCAGGAAGAAACATAAGGCAGGGAGGATGAATAGGTTGGTTAGAGGATGAGCAATAGTTCCAGTAGGCGGGTGATGATGGGCCTCTAAATTAGACATAAAATAAGGCCCATCTAACCTTTCTTAAGCCCATCTACCTTCCTTATGCACATAAAAGGATATATTAAATCTCTCCTTGTACACTTAATAATGTTTTCTTATGCTTTAATATTTTATTAGGAAGGTTTAAAGGTAATTGCACATATGTGCCTAATGTTGGTTATTTTTGTAGAATATTGTGAGAATATTTGGCACATTATACAGATTTGGAGAAGGAGATGATTTAGGGACTTGATCCCTGCCACTGGAAGATTAGGATTGGAGAATAAATGAGCACAACATCAGGAAATTAGGGAGAAATATTGGAGAGATTCAAAGGGATTGTACACCCTGCTTAACTCTCAAAGGTAGCCAAAGGATCCTCATGATATCCCCCTCCAGCAATTTGAATTCCAGAGGTAGCCAAGAAACTCAAGACCAAGTGCACTCAAGCCATACTTCACTTGGAGTCACTAGCAAATCAAATTCCAAGAGGCAGCCAAGCAACTGAAGATGAAGGGCACTCAATCTATGTTTACTTGGAGTCAAAGTGGACTCAATCGCCATTTTTTCAAGGGAGATGTTGGTAGTTTCCCTGTAGAATAAATAGAGCAGAGCTAGAGCTAGGAAGGAGTTAGTTAGCTAGTGAGTTGATTCTATTCGACTTCCATTCCATTGGATTCGAATTTTTGTTGTAAAGCCATTAGGCTCTGTTAAAACTTTTATGGATGTAACTTACTATTCCTTTTTATGAAATGAGTAGAGAGATTCCATTTTACTGATTTAATTCCATATATTTGGGCTCATGGGTTAGGGCCCAACCCATGTGCCTCGGCTTCTCTGTTGTTTCATGCTTTTCTTTCATGTCATTTAGCTAGTTTTTCTTCTGATCATTTAGCTAGTTTGTTGGTATTTTTGTTGATGTTTTAGTTTTCTTCTTGCTGTCGTTTTCCGTAGATTTAATTTGCTTACCAAATGGTAGAATAGTTGATAAACTCCATAAAGCTGTGAGGCCAGCCTTCCCCTCTCAATTCTATCAATAAATCTCAAGGAGGGTATAACTTTCCCCACATACCAAAAATGCTTTCTCGCTTATGATTTCTTGGAAATAGATTAGATCAGTGCCTATATTTTCAAGAAAATATTATCTTCCTTTCTTGCATAAATAGGAAATTTTACTGTAGGTACGGGCAGCATATCCCAGGAGAAGTTTTCCAACAACTCCCACTTCATCTTCCATCTTCCTTCCATCTCTCATGTTATGCTCTGCGCACTGTTGTTACACTCTGATTTTTCCCAATTATTCTCATTGCCTTCCCCTTTGTATGAAAAACACGTGAAAACAATTCAAAACTACCAAAAACCTGACCTTCTCCTTTACTCCTCGAGACTCCCACCACCGTACATCACAATTCAAAAATCACAACATTCAACGTTTACCTTTAACACTTACTACTCATTATTTGCGATTGCGATATTGCGAAATCACAAATCACACTTCGCACTGCTTACCTTTTGCTTTGAAGACTTACCACTCTCCTTCACCGATTTCATGCCTTATTCCTTCGTTCTATCAGTCACCATCACCGGACTCATTTTAACGCAAAAAAGTTTGAAAACCATCGAAAACTCGAACTCCCCCTTCCTCCTCGAGAATCCCGCCACTGTATGTCGCACTTCGCAAATCGCAACATTTAAAGTTTACTTTAACACTTACCACTTGTTCGTTGCTATTTCGATATTGCGACATCGCATATCACAAATCACAACTTTTCCCTTTCTTATTTTCACCGCCACGTCATCTGCATCACAAATCGCAGCTTGCAACCTTTACCGTATCGCAAATCGCACTTCACTAAACGTACCACATCGCAAATTGCAGCCCGCAACCTTTACTGCATCGCAAATTGTGCTTCGCGTATTTTAGTTCATTTTGTTAAGTCCTTACCACTATCCATTTAAACTGGCGACATTGTGATTTTTGATTCACACAATTTACTTTATTATGTTAAGTCCTTATTACTATCCCTTTAAACTTGTGAAGTTCCGATTGCGACATCGCAGACCGTGTTTTTTTCCTCCATCACACTTGATGTGGCTCATTTTCATTTACCTTTGAAATATTTTTCAAAACACCAAAAAACCATATATGTTAGAAAATGTAAAATTTTGTGTGTCATAGAAGAATTTTGATTTATATGTTGGAACATTTAACATTACATGATAATATGTGAAGGTGGGTCGATTCAGGCTCATTCACAAGCTCAGGAGGGACTAGCATGGCAGAACACCGAATAAGTTTGGGAGGGTTACGCCGTGGAGTAAACGAACTAATTTCCCAAAGGCAGAGAAAGGGCGCATTTCCCTTAAAAACGTAAGAGTTTTGGAGGAGGGGCAAAGGGGAATACAGAAATTAGGGATCAAAGCGCAGAACCAAAGCAGAGAGATGGACGGATGAGATTAAATTTCAAGCCGCAAATCACAAGTTTCAAAAGACAGGTGTGAGAGGTAAATGATAAACTGGCTAAAGTGCGATGTTCGATGCTTGGTGGGACCCGACCACATAGTGCACATTGCTAGTTTTAACAATTGATGGCTAAGGTAAATGTTATACTCGCTGAAGTGCGATGCGCGATGTGGTGGGGCCCAATCACAAAATCACAAATCACAAATTTTAAAGGATAACCGCGGAGGTAAGTGATAAAGTCTTTGAAATCTGACGTGCGATGCCTGGTGGGACCCAATCGCATAGCGCACATCGCGAAACTTAGAATATAAGTGTCAAAGACAAGCTAAAAGCAGCGAAATGCGATGTGCGGGGGGATGCGACTTGGTTTCAAAAGTGAATTGCAAAGGTTTTCAGATCCGCAAGTAAGGAATTTTTGGGCATTAAACCGTGTCGGAGGAAGAAAGTAGGTTATAACATGAAACCAGTGAAACGCCTTGGAAATGAAGAAATAGGTAGAACACGATAGAGATACTTGAGTAAGTGACTCGACGCAGAAAAAAGGAGAAGAGACAGAGTCGAGTAGCAGGTGATACGAGTGACAGTGTTTAAAGCACAGGGGCATAGGCAGAGTCAGGCAGAAAAGCGTATAGCAGCACCGTTAGGAGCACGACCGCTGGGTCAAGTCGAGCATGGAGACGTCGTTACATTGTTGTGTATCCACTGCATCATGACCAGAAAGGCCACCTCGGCACCGCGGGAGGATGCGTCAGCAACATCAGATTCAACAAACAAACAATATTTCCATTTTGAATTTTCTTTTTCAAGTATGATGGCACAAGTTATCTTAACAGGTTAGGTAGTCAAATAGCTTCAAGAAGTTCAGCAGTTATGAACCACTATGATGTATTTAAGTAGATAGAAATAAGGAAAATTGATTCTGAGTTTTGGACCTCTGGAAGATAGTTAGTTTATGATTGAATTCTCTTAGAAATTAATGAAAGAAGATCAAGTTTCCTACACCTATTAATGTTTATACGTCTTTCATGTTTTGGTTTGTGGCTATTCCTCTTTGAATGAAGTGAAGTAATGTAGCAGTCGGTCTCTTAATCACATTTGTGAGTAAGAGTTAAATAACCTTAATTTGTGCTCCTTCACCTCATCTCTTCTCTCTTCATAAACTCCTGATAGAACTTTAAAGTGATAGATTCTGTGTTTACAACATATTATTTTAAGTTCTCCCTTCCTCCACGAATTTCCTCTGAAACTTAAAAGTGGTACATTCTATGTTTTCAGCATATAATTTTGAGTTTCTCTTATAGTTCTTCTTTTCATTCTATTCAAATATCAACATTTTATGGCATTGTGAAGGATTTCATTATATCATATTATTGAGGGTATTAAGTAATTGAATTCCAAGGGTGTTAAACAAAGGCCATTTGATATGGTAATTGTGACATACATTTATAAAATGTCTTAAGCACTGATTCCTTACCACAACCAAGGGATTGTTTCCTGAGATACAACATTTTCTAGCGTGCCGGGGACGAAGAAACAAAGTTTATTTCTCCCTGGGTTTTTCAAATTATTTCCTCTAGTTGTTTAGTGAGGAGGAAATATTGGGTTATTTTTGTTATTTTCAAAATTATGGCTTTGCTGTAGCCGCTACAACACCACCCAAAATTTTGGGTATATTTAAAATTTCGGGTTCCCCCTCTACTCGCTTAGGCGTTAAAGTTCTTTCACCCGACCTGCAGTCGGTGATGTCCCACCGACCTATCCCCAACCCCTTATGAGCTTTCTCACCATCATGATCAAATACTGTTGCTGCAATCACGCCATGTGAGGGAGGGATCATCTAGCATACGCTCGAATAAGTACTTTTCTATGCATTGAGGGTGTACAGTAGCAGCCCTCTTACCATGGGTCATTAAGCATGTTGTTTGAATACTTCTCCTAAGCTCGTTAGTCTCATATGTTTTATCTAAGGACACCATTATCAAAGAGTAATCGCAATGTTGTAATGTTCCACACAAGTCGCACATCTGCTGAGGTCGCAGGTCGCAAATTTTCCGAGGTCGCAGGTCGCACATCTGCTGAGGTCGCAGGTCGCACATCTGCTGAGGTCGTAGGTCACAAATTTGCTGAGGTCACAAGTCGCAAATTTTCCTAGGTTGTAGGTCGCATATTTGCTGAGGTCACAGGTCGCAAATTTGCCGAGGTCGTAGGTCGCATATTTGCTGGGGTCGCAGGTCGCAAATTTGTCGATGTCGCAGGTCGCACATCTGCTGAGGTCACAGGTCGCAAATTTTTCGAGGTCGCAAGTCTCAAATTTACCAAGGTCGCAGGTCGCATATTTGCTGAGGTCGCAGGTCGCACATCTGCTGGGGTTGCAGGTCGCAAATTTTCTGAGGTCACAAGTCGCAAATTTACCAAGGTCGCAGGTCGCATATTTGCTGAGGTCGCAGGTCGCACATCTGCTGAGGTCGCAGGTCACAAATTTGACGAGGTCGCAAGTCACAAATTTGCCTAGGTTGCAGGTCGCATATTTGCTGAGGTCGCAGGTCGGAAATTTGCCAAGGTTGCAGGTCGCATATTTTCTGGGGTCGCAAGTCCCAAATTTTTCGAGGTTGCAGGTCGCACATCTGCTGAGGTCGCAGGTCACAAATTTTCCGAGGTCGCAAGTCGCAAATTTACCAAGGTCGTAGGTCACATATTTGCTGAGGTCGCAGGTTGCACATCTGCTGGGGTCGCAGGTTGCAAATTTTCCGAGGTCGCAAGTCGCAAATTTACCAAGGTCGCAGGTCGCATATTTTCTGAGGTCGCAGGTCGCACATCTCCTGGGGTCGCAGGTCGCATATTTTCCTAGGTCGTAGGTCGCACATCTGCTGAGGTCGCAGGTTGCATATTTTCCAAGGTCGCAGGTCGCATATCTGCTGAGGTCGCAGGTCGCAAATTTTCCTAGGTCGCAGGTCGCATATTTGCTGAGGTCGCAGGTTGCAAATTTGCCGAGGTCGCAGGTCGCATATTTTCTGAGGTCGCAGGTCACACATCTGCTGGGGTCGCAGGTCGCAAATTTGTCGAGGTCGCAGGTCGCACATCTGCCGAGGTCGCAGGTCACATATTTGCTGAGGTCGCAAGTCGCACATCTGCTGGGGTCGCAGGTCGCAAATTTGTCGAGGTCGCAGGTCGCACATCTGCTGAGGTCGCAAGTCGCAGATGGCCCAAGACTGGGTCACAAGGAATCCCAACCGTCGGGAAGCCGAAAAGTCAAGGACCCCAGAGGGCAAGCTTTGCTCTATAAATACTTCCTTTGGGAACTTGTTGAGGGCTTTTGGTTTGGGACTCGACATGAGTACATTGTATTACCAGTAGATTATACATTTAATGATGAATACAAGCATTTTATAAAATCCCTTTATGGATCTGGTGTTGTTTTATGTATGAGCACTCTTGAGTATTATATCTACAGTTTCTAAATATCTTTAGATTAATGGAACTGCATCTTTAATTCATTTCACAGTTTCATAACAGTTTCCTGAGTATGTTAATGGTGGTTGAGTTTATTTCACTTTCTTAGCGAATGTTGATGACTTTGTTTATCTGAGTTTGTGTTATCATTTAAAATTTTAGGAATTGAATGGTGTTCTTACTGTGGGGAATTGTTTCCTTTGCGGTCAGAACAGTTTACAAGCATGACCCTAATGAAGTGTTGCTAACAACACTTCCTTCGGTCTTCGTGCTTTATTATTTCCTCTGGCTACTCATAGTGCTGCATGTACATTTAATGCATCAAGCATATGTCTTGTATCAGTTGATTAGGTGTATATCCACTGTCTTATAGAGTTTAACCGAGACCCAAAGCAAAGGAGAAATCAGTGGTAGCCGGACCCACACCCCGGACGGGATCCCTATTCCAAATGGTTCAAGGTCTAGTTGGGACCTTTTACCGGGGAGATCCCCTGCTGTTGACCGAACAGATTTTCCCGTCAACAGAATTGGCACTAGAAGGAGGGCCAGATGACAAGCTAAGCCCTGAGAGCCTGCAGTTAATCTCATATCTGTAATGGCTCGTTCCCAAATCATTCTCCCAAGATGTTTGTCGGAGTTTTATCAGCCTCGATACTTCATTCCCGATGAAATTATGTATCACTTGTCCCAGCTAAAATTTGATGGTGAAAATGGGGTGTCCATAACCCAACACTTTTTAGATTTCTGCAATTTTGGTGAGTGCCAGGGAATTGACGATGAAGGTTTGATTTGTTTGCTTTTCTTCCTCACTCTCGAAGGTCGCACTAAGCATTAGTGCCGCACATTGTCGGAAGCTTCCATCCATTCATTTGAACAACTCGCCAGTGAATTGCGACAAGCTTTTCACATGTACGATTTGCAAAGTGTAGTGATAAAGCTAAATGACATTAGAATGGAATCTCAGGAATCTCTAGACAAATTCTCTATCAGATTTGTTCATTATTGTTTTGAGTTCCCTGAAAGGGCTGTCGATTGGAAATGTTTAAATGAACAGTTCAAGTATGTGATTCTCGTTTCCCTTGAACAATTTCAGTTAGATCCTAGTGTTCCCTATGATGACCCGCAAGTTACCGGCTGTTCAAATTTTCTCCCTAACGTTGCGTTGTCCATCTCCCCGAGTCCAGGCCACATTCAGGCCTCCAAGGAGAGTATTGCTATGTGTGACATTCTCGCTCCTCCTCCTGAGTTGTCGGATAGTCGAGGTATGACCTCGAAAGTTCTGAGCAATGATGGATGGGTGCATGGGGATGAAGCCTACGGTACTCCCTTTGAATATTTCATGCACCATGTTGAATCTGATTTTGAAAACCACAGTGGCTCATTATCTCCCTCGGTTCATGAAACCTACCTCGAGCACACTCGGTGCCTCCCTAGACACAAACCTAAATCTAATTCGTATACTGATTATGAATCGACTCCTACACTGCATAAAGTTGATTCCTGTACAAGGCCGTCCAGATCATCATTTTCTCTAAATGACACGGATGCACGTGTTGAAAAGCCTTGTAGGGTTAACGCCCCTGCGACTCAATCGTTTCGTTCATTATTCCCCGGTTGGTTCCCCGATCCCGCCACACCAGTAATTTCTTTGGGACATTCAAAATTTCCTCATACTGGTATTGGCGACAATTATAAGCCTGCGGATGGTGTTTCGCAATCACAGTTCAAAATAGATGAACCTTTCAGATCTGATCATTCTCACTCGAAATCTTTAGACAGCCATAGGATTGATTTTCTGTCTGGGCAACCTCAAGATGTCCTCTTTATTGATCCATCACAGTTGGTAACTCCCGGGGAGCCTGACTTGCCAGGTACCCAGTGTGATCAAATCGATGGTTGTAGCGATCAGTCCTTATCTGAAAATATATTCAATCATACCGATGAGGACTAGCACTCGCGTCTCTTTGCTGACCCTATGAAGACACATGAATTCAGTGATTCACTTTGGGAAGATTCAAGTACCCATCAGAAATTTGAAGCGCTTCGGCTTCTGCCAACTGTTTCTGAGATGACGATCCCCAAATACCACACTCCTCTCAGCATAACAGCGATAAATCCACCCCACCCTGGAAAATCTAGAGAATCTGATACTTTGGATTATCAATCTGTCAGTGCGCATACATTTGACCGAATTGATACAAAGCCCACTGACATTCTGCAACCCACCACAATCCATGATCACATCTACTCGCCTGTTGATCTCGCCAAGCGGTCAAAGTTGGAAAGCCCCTTGCTCGAAGGTCCAGAGTTTGTTCAAGGTAGTGAGGAATTTTAGGATCCACTAAATGCGGATTCGGATCCTTATACCCTTGACCAAACCCAGGAGCAATCCCGAACTAGGGTTTTCGAAACTAGGGTTTCTACGCTTGGATGCGCATGCATCTATAAATCGCCTAGCACTTGCTTATTGTTTCCATTCCATAAAACTGATGGTCCTCAATACCATGATGAGATTGCCGGTCAACTCGACCAACCCTATCCGGTGGATGTACCTACAAATAGGCCATGGCTTGCCCAGCGCCCATCAGACCCGGGATTGTGCATGAATGATCGTGTGTCATGTATAAATGGTGAGTTTCAAGAACATATTTCTGTGTATCAAGATGAGAGTGGGTTTCAGCTTGCACAATCTGTTCTAGCATGTTCTTTGGTAAGTATCTATGATCATCTTGCCGTTGCACCTGCTCCTCAGGTAAGTTTTGTTGCTGCTACACTTTTTTGGATATTAGCTCTGGTCCTGATCATTATTGTTCTTGCAGGTCAGGAACTAATGCGGTGGATACACTGGAAAGCTGATTTTACATAACCCGACCGCATCATTGGTTAAACTAGGGTTTAGGTGTAGGCTAGCTAGGACCAGTTAATAAAATTTGTTAGTTCAAAGTTTTTAATTAGGTTTACTTGCTAAATTTTTCTTCATGATTCAAAATTGTGTTTGTTGTTTTTGTTACGATTAATATCTTAGGAAACATCATGTTACAAGCATTTTTGTTCATTTCCTTTTCAGTTTGCTTGTTGCTGCATAAATAATTGCTGCTTGTATTGCGCCTCTTTCCCACCTACAACTGGTTAATTTCTCCCACATGGCGTTGCATTGCATCTTGAGCCTCGCTTATTACATTGCGTCGTATGCTCTCTTCCTCACATCATTTTTTTCATATCGCCTGCCACTACATGAGCCCTCATTGCAACCCTATCACCTTGCAGTCTTGTTTTGCCCCGATTGCTGAAACAGCAACCCCATTGTTTTGCGTGAGGTCGCGGTGGCTATCTCAGGAGGCAGCTTTCTCTTAGGACCAGTCATCGAAGTCGCATTCTCAATAAGATGCCTATGAGTCTAAACTTATTATCTGGGGAGATACGAGTCGGCTGTCTGTGGGAGACCTGATGAGTTGAAATGGCCCATACCCGTAAGCCTAAACCTTGTGCCCAGCATAGTCTTGGACGTTTTAATGATCTGTTTTGCGCACTTCGCCTGTTGTGGTGAATGGGATGTGAAGGTTTGGCACGAGGGCAAACCCAAATCAGGATATCTTTCAATTTCTGTAAAACAAGAAACAACCTCACTCGCTCGTAAAATAAGTCGGGATCCCTCATCCGCCCATGAAAAATAAGTGCCACGAGCACATGAAAATAAGTGTTGTAAGCACATGAAACAAATAAGGGTAAAGGATCGAGAAATTCTTCCTACGCAGAGAGGTAATGCAATGACTCCGCCGGGGTATTGACCAGGCTCGCTGGCAGTGGAGCAACGTTTGTGATTTCTTGAAGTGACTCTGCCGGGGTACTATCCAGGCCTGCTGGCAGCGGAGCAACACCAGAAACTTACTTTAAAAATCCTGAAAATAATAAGCCCACTGCCTTGCTCTTCACATCATCAACAAGCTACTGGCATATGTGAGCTTTCTCTTTGATGTGTTTCTGATTAGCGGGACTTAGTGAGGCACAAGGATTAGGCATACCTGTAAAGGGCCAGAGTAATACAAAGGGTACCCGCGAAACTTGTTCAATATTCCCTTGCATTACTATTCGGACTCAGACTTTTGTTGTGATATTGACAGAGATGCTGGATTCTACCAGCAGTTTGCCATTTGTTGTAGCCGCTACAACACCACCCAAAATTTTGGGTATATTTAAAATTTCGGGTTTCCCCTCTACTCACTTAGGCGTTAAAGTTCTTTCACCCGACCTGCAGTCGGTGACATCCCACCAACCTATCCCCAACCCCTTATGAGCTTTCTCACCATCATGATCAAATAATGTTGCTGCAATCACGCCGTGTGAGGGAGGGATCATCTAGCATACGCTCGAATAAGTACTTTTCTATGCATTGAGGGTGTACAGTAGCAGCCCTCTTACCATGGGTCATTAAGCATGTTGTTTGAATACTTCTCCTAAGCTCGTTAGTCTCATATGTTTTATCTAGGGACACCATTATCAAAGAGTAATTGCGATGTTGTAATGTTCCACATAGGTCACACATCTGCTGAGGTCGCAGGTCGCACATCTGCTGAGGTCGCAAGTCACAAATTTGCCGAGGTCGCAAGTCGCAAATTTGCCTAGGTTGCAGGTCGCATATTTGCTGAGGTCACAGGTCACAAATTTTTCGAGGTCGCAGGTCGCACATCTGCTGAGGTCGCAGGTCGCAAATTTTCTGAGGTCGCAGGTCGCACATCTGCTGAGGTCGCAGGTCGCAAATTTTCCGAGGTCGCAAGTCGCAAATTTACCAACGTCGCAGGTCGCATATTTGCTGAGGTCGCAGGTCGCACATCTGCTAGGGTCGCAGGTCGCAAATTTTCTAAGGTCACAAGTCGCAAATTTACCAAGGTCGCAAGTCGCATATTTGCTGAGGTCGCAGGTCGCACATCTGCTGAGGTCGCAGGTCACAAATTTGCCGAGGTCGCAAGTCGCAAATTTTCCTAGGTTTCAAGTCGCATATTTGCTGAGGTCGCAGGTCGCAAATTTGCCGAGGTTGCAGGTCGCATATTTGCTGGGGTCGCAGGTCGCAAATTTTTCGAGGTCACATGTAGCACATCTGCTGAGGTCGCAGGTCACAAGTCGCAAATTTACCAAGGTCGCAGGTCGCATATTTTCTGAGGTCGCAGGTCGCACATCTGCTAGGGTTGCAGGTCGCAAATTTGCTGAGGTCGCAAGTCGCAAATTTACCAAGGTCGCAGGTCGCAGGTCGCACATCTGCTGGGGTCGCAGGTCGCATATTTGCCTAGGTCGCATATTTGTCGAGGTCGCAAGTCGCATATCTGCTGAGGTCGCAGGTCGCAAATTTTCCTAGGTCGCAGGTCGCATATTTGCTGAGGTCGCAGGTCGCAAATTTTCCGAGGTCGCAGGTCACAAATTTTCCAAGGTCGCAGGTCGCATATTTTCTGAGGTCATAGGTCGCACATCTGCTGGGGTCGCAGGTCGCAAATTTTTCGAGGTCGCAGGTCGCACATCTACCGAGGTCGCAGGTCGCATATTTGTTGAGGTCACAGGTTGCACATCTGTTGGGGTCGCAGGTCACAAATTTGTCGAGGTCGCAGGTCGCACATATGCTGAGGTCGCAGGTCGCAGATGGCCCAAGACTGGGTTGCAAGGAAGCCCAACCGTCGGGAAGCCGAAAAGTCAAGGACCCCAGAGGGCAAGCTTTGCTCTATAAATACTTCCTTCGGGAACTTGTTGAGGGATTTTGGTTTGGGACTCGAGCTGAGTACATTGTATTACCAGTATATTATACATTTAATGATGAATACAAGAATTTTGTAAAATCCCTTTGTGGATCTGGTGTTGTTTTATGTATGAGCACTCTTGAGTATTATATCTGTAGTTTCTGAATATCTTTAGATTAATGGAACTGCATCTTTAATTCATTTCACAGTTGCATAACAGTTTGCTGAGTATGTTAATGGTGGTTGAGTTTATTTCACTTTCTTAGCGAATGTTGATGACTTTGTTTATCTGCGTTTGTGTTATCATTTAAACTTTTAGGAAGTGAAGGGTGTTCTTACTATGGGGAATTGTTTCCTTTGCGATCAGAATAGTTTACAAGCATGACCCTAATGAATTGTTGCTAACAACACTTCCTTCGGTCTTCATGCTTTATTATTTCCTTTGGCTACTCATAGTGCTGCATGTACATTTAATGCATCAAGAATATGTCTTGTATCAGTTGATTAGGTGTATATCCACTGTCTTATAGAGTTTAAGCGAGACCCAAAGCAAAGGAGAAATCAGTGGTAGCCGGACCCACACCCCGGACGGGATCCCTATTCCAAACAGTTCAAGGTCTAGTTGGGACCTTTTACCGGGGAGATCCCCTGCTGTTGGCCGGACAGATTTTCCCGTCAACAGGCTTTCAAAAGACTTCACACGAGGTCGAATACCTCACAACATATAGTCCCTGCTTTGTTAGATCCAGAAATATTTGTTTCTAAAAGGGCTCATAAACATAAAACTCCTTCAACGCCTAATCCTACATTTTTTTCTCCTGGCATCAGTTCTCATAACCCTTTGTTTGAAGATATTTATGAGGAACTCTCTTTCTTAGAACAAGATTCTCCTTCCACACCCATTTATTTTCAAGGACCTGAGTTAGAAGAACATTATTTCGAGTCTGTTTCTTTTACCTTCACCCAAGCTCAACCAAATATAGTTGCTAGTTCTTCTGCCATTGTTCATCAACCCACTCCCATATCAGTTTTACCTCCACCTTCATTCCCTTTCACATCAGGTTCATCAGCCTCAACTGCCCAATGACAAGTTAACCAAGTTGTTAATATGGTAGTACTAGCTTTCTTAATGAACATATATGCTCCATTAAATCTTGCAAAACCAATGAATTCCATGCCTCAAGAATACCTCAAATTAATTCCTCATTTTACTGGATAAAATGAAGTAACTGCAGAATAACATTTACCTTTGTTTTTCACTTTTTCTGAGAATTTAATGTAGAACACCTGGATGTTGTGATGAGACTATTTGTGCAGTCTCTAAATGAAGAGGCTAGAAAATGGTTCAAAGGTTGACCAAAAGGTTCAATAAATAACTGGGAAGAGTTAGAAAATAGATTCACTCAGAGATGGGGAGAAAAGAGAGATCATGGTTACTCATTGACAGAGTTTAATGCAATTAAAAGAAGGCCTAATGAAGACATTTTTGAGTTTGTAAAAATATTCAACAAATTGTACAATAGTTTACCCATAGAGATGAAGCCCCCCTATAGGAGAAAGGGTAGTTTTTGTTGGGGCTTTTGAAGCTGATTTTAGCTTTACATTGAGAGAAAGAAGAGCCCCTACTCTTGAGAAGATACATATAGACGCTTTATGAATTGAATCTAATATGACTACAGTTGGAAAGGCAAAAGGGAAACATCTAGTCCAAGAGAAGGGGAAAGAAAAAGAAGAAGAATTGCAAGATCTGAGGATAGAATATATGGAAAGGGTGATAAAAAATCTGAAAAATAATCTATCTAAGATAGAATTGGAAAATAAAAACTCCCAAAGGCACATACAAAAAAACCGAGGGGGGTTCAACCCTCAATTCAGAAGACATCCCTTGAAAATTTTGCAGAGGGAAAGAAGATATCAAGACCAGGTTCAAGCACTGTTGTATATAGAAGCAGCTCCCACAGAGCCAACAGAAGATGAACAAAGGGAGGTTGAGGATCAAGTATCTGCTATGTACGCAATAGAAGAGGATGAAGAGGAATATTATGAGGGAGAATATGTTGAAGCTTGAGTATCTTTTGATCAAGATGAGATGGATGAATACTGTAGACAATTCACAGACTTCATGCAAGATGAGTTACATAAAAAGTATGATTTAAGGTCTAGAAAGAGATCTAGTGTGTAGGATAATGTAGGTGAACAACAAGGTTCCATTCCTCCTCCAATGGAAACTCCACAACAAAAGGACCCTGTGAAACAGGTCAGTAATGGGAAAAAACCTACAAAATCACTTAAGAGAACAAATGTGCAACAAGCTAAATATTCCCAAGACAAATCAGTTGACACTGATATTTTGGAGAGAGTTGTTCCTGTACCCAAACAAGAGGCAGATTCTAGAAAGAGTGAACAATAACGTGAATTTTTTTAACCAAACTCATGCCTTCAGTTTGGAAAAAGAGTTGGAGAAGGTTAAAATTCAGGTACCTCTTCTAGAATTGGCTAAAATACCAGCTTACAAGAAAGAAATTTTAGAGTTTATTAATCTCACACAGGTGGAAGATATAAGTGACACGGTGGACTTACAAGAAGAAAATCCTGTGTTCACCTTTGGCCCTCATGTAGAAGAAGTAGATCCTTATGTTACACCTTTCTATATTTCTCTGTTGCTTCATGGTTTTACTCTACATAATTGCATGCTGGACTCGGGAGCATCCCATAACCTCATGCCTTTGTCTGTTATGAAGGAGCTTAACCTACATATTACCAAACCTTATATGGATATGTATTAATTTGATTCCAAAAGGGTGAAATGTGTTGGGTTGATTAAAGATGTAGAAGTTTCGTTGGCACAAATCCTAGCAAAGAGTATAGTCATGGATGTAGTGGTTGTTGACATCCCAGCCAGGTTTGGAATGCTCTTGTCAAGGTCTTGAGGAGCTAAGTTGGGAGGTGTACTAAATTTATATTTCACTTATGCTATCATTCTAGTTTTTAATGTGTAAGAAAGGATATTGTACAGGGAAAAAAGGTTTGTGAAGACCACCTCTAAGAAATATGCAGGAAATTCCCCCATTTATAGTCAAGAAACAAAAGCTCTTTCTTGTTTCGTGCTACATGACGATGTAGAATTTTCTGAAGACACGGGGAAGCAGCTCTTTTCAGTAGTTTTAAATAACAAGCTGCACTCAAAGAATATTTGGAAGTGCTACTTTTATCGCGCCTACTCCAAGGAAGGCACAGGTGCCAGATTCTTGCTAATATCACCGAAAGGTAACCTCATGCCATTCTCTTTTAAACTTTAATTTGATTTGACAAACAATGTGGTTGAATATGAGGCCTTAATATCAAGCCTTCAAGTTTCTAAATAGATGGGGGTTCAATGTATTTCAATTTATGGTGACTCTGAATTGGTAATAAGGTAGATCAAGAATCATTGTCAAACCAAGCATTCGAGATTAAGATTGTACATGAATGAAGTTTGGGATCTGATAGAAAAATATTTTGAAGCCTTCAATATTCAGTATATCCCAAGAGAGGATAATATATTGGCTGATTCTTTATCAGTTGCAGCCAGCACCTTCAACCCTCCCATAAATCCCAGGCTAAGGTACAAAATTGAAGTTAGACATAGACCTTATATCCCTGACAATGTGAAACATTGGCAGGTGTTTGATGATGATGAAAAGATAAATCAGTTCCTGAAAATGGTTGGAAACTTTGAAGATGCTGATATAGACCAAGGGGAAGAAAAAACAGAGCAGAGAACAAAAATAAGAAACCTCAAGCAGTCAATAGGTGAACAGAATATTATCCAATTGAAAGATAATGTGCTCCCTAGAGGGTTGGTTCCCCTTGAAATATTATTCGATGCTAATGATGTTGTTGTTGATTCGAAGAAAACACATCAAGAAGAATAGATGGAAGATTGTAATTTGGGAACTCAGCAGGAGCCAAAAATAGTGAAATTGTTCAAAGGGGTTCCCAAAAACTATAAAGAAAAGTGCATTGATCTTTTTAAGAAGTATATGGATGTGTTTTCCTGGTCATATGAAGATCTGAAAACATATGACAAAAGCATTATTCAGGATAATATTCCAATGAAGGAAGGGATCAAACCACACAGACAAAATCTCAGACAAATAAATCCCTTGTTATTAGCTCCAATCGAAAAAGAAGTGAAGAAATTGTTGCATGCGAAAATTATAGTCCCTCTCAGATATTTAGATTGGGTTTCCGATCTAGTCCCTGTAAGAAAGAAGAATGGAGAGATAAGACTATGTGTGGACTTCAGGAAATTGAACCGAGCATCTCTAAAACATAATTATCCTTTGTCGAAAATGGATTATGTCTTACAAAGGGTGACAGAAGCTCACAGGTTGTCTATGGTTAATGGATTTTCTGGGTTTAACCAGGTAGCAGTGGAAAAAGAAGATCAGAAGAAGATTGCTTTCACTACGCTCTGGGGCACCTTCATGTATGCAAGGATGCCATTTGGCCTTATGAACTTAGGTGCAACATTTTAGAGGGCCATGGACATAGCCTTTGTTGGTGACATGTTTGTAGTTATATATCTGGATGATGTAACTGTTTTCTCAGGGTCAGATGATGAACACTTTGAGCATTTGCAAAAAAAAATTCAAAAGTGAAAAAATTTTAGTCTGTCATTAAATCCTAAGAAATATTTATTTGCCTTAGAATAAGGTAAATTGTTGGGTCACATGGTTTCTAAACGAGGAGTAAAGATTTACCCAGCAAGGGTGGAAGCCATTCAGACAATTCCTTTACCTAGAAGCAAGAAGGATATCCATATATTTATGGGAAAAATAAACTTTTTGAGGAGGTTTGTACCCAATTATGCTGAGATCGTGAGAATAATAACAGATATGTTGAAGAAAATTGCAGAAGTGAAATGGGACAAGGAAGCAAGATATGAATTTGTTATAATAAAGGAAGCATTGCAGGAAGCTCTAGTTCTGATTAGTCCAGACTATCAAAAAGCCTTTCAGTTATTCTCATTTGCATCCCCCAATACTATTGTTGTTGTGTTGCTGCAGAAAAATGAAGACAATAACGAGCAACTAGTTGCATTTTTAAAATTTCTCATATATGTTAATCTCAAATACAATATTCTGGAGAAACAAGTATATGATTTTGTCAAAGAACTGAAATCCTTCATGACTTATGTTTTGCAATCCCAAATAACTGCTTATGTTCCTAATTATATTGTGAATATTGTGAAAGACATGCAGGTCAAAAGTGATATTGAAGGAAAAAGGAGGAAGTGGATAACAAAAATCCAAGAGTATGATTTGTACTTCAAACCCACCAAGCTGGTCAAGGGACAGGGTTTAGCGAAGTTGTTGACAAAGACAAATTTTCAAGCCTTGGGAATTAATCTGTTGGCACCAATGGATGGAATTGTTAATGAAGAAGGTCAAAGAAAGTCCAAAACAAGTATTCAATACGAATTTTTGTGCTCTGATTGGTATAAGTATATTGTGCACTACTTGTGTTTATTTTCATGTCCAAATTCACTAAATAGAACAAAATACAGAGCTCTCAAGCTCAAGTCTCAGCCATATGTTATCATAGAAGCAAAGCTATACTGGAAAGATCCTGCTGGTATTTTGTTGTTATGTTTGACCAAAGGAGAATCTACTGAAGTCACATGTTTAAGTGAAATTCAGGAGCCTGCAAAAAGCCCTAACTTCCACAGATCATATCTCCGAAAATATTTTGAACCAAGCTCTGAAATTTTGTGATGATGTTCATCAGGATTTCGGCTTCGCACTCTAAAAATTTCAGCTTTTGAACCTTCGTAGAAAAAAAATTTATAGCGAAAATGCCATGATGACTTGTTTGGAGCAGTGAAACCCTAGAATCCAAAGCTTTGATACCAAATGTTTTGAAACTAGCTCCAAAAATAGAAGAAAAGAGATATCAATGCCTTAGAAATAAGCCACTTCGAGGGGGAAACCTCCAATACATTACATGAATTAACAATTCTTGGATGATACAAATTACAAAACCTCCTTTCTATATATAGGAGTCCATGGGGCCACAATGTAATCCTAGCCGACCTAAAAATAATATTATAAGGGCACAATAATAACAATATGGGGGTTACAGGGGTACAATAATAACAATAAGGGAGTTACACTAACAACAATAAGGGACTCTACTAGTAATATAGGGACCTAACAAAAAATATCATGAAATTCTGTGTGGAGGACATTATATCTGGAAGGTCACTCCTCATAATATTCTCAGGTCAGGCTTCTATTGGCCAACCCTGTCCGCAGATGTTTATAGACTGGTCAGAAGTTGTCAGAAGTGTTAGTTGTTTTCAAAAAAGAAAAAACATGCTCCATTACCTCTCATCCCAGTATTTATTGAAGAACCTTTCAGGAAATGGGGATTGGATTTTATTAGAGAGACCAATCCACCATCAAGTGGAAAGTTGAAGTGGATTCTGACTGCCACTGATTATTTTACAAAATGGGTTGAGACAATACCTATGAAGAATGCAAATGACCAAGTAGTGATGAAGTTTCTGGAGGAAAACATCTTCAGCAGATTCAGATGTCTAGTCAAAATTGTGACTGAAAATTCTCAGGTATTCAACTTTGCTTGTTTCATTAATTTTTTTCAAACATATAATGTAATATTATCACATTCCACAGCGTATCACCCTCAAGGGAACGGATTGGCAGAGTCCTCAAACAAGACATTGGTCGAGATCTTGAAGAAGACAATCACTGAAAATCAGAAGGATTGGGATATGAAGTTGAATTTTTCCCTCTGGGAAGTTTGAGTCACTACCAAGATATCTACTGTAAAGTCCCCCTATGAACTGGTTTATGGAACTCAAGCGTTGTTTCCTACTCAGCTAGCCAAAACAGTGATTTCTTTCCTTCAAGAATCTCATGAATAGCCTAATGCTCTGGTAAGGAGATTGAACAAAACAATTGATTCAAGTGAAATTAGAAGAAAATTTAAGGATAATTTGATTACTTATCAGGAAAAGATGAATTCTATATTCGACAGGAAAGCAAAAGAAGTTCTCTTTCAAGCAAGAGATATGATACTGAGATGGGACACCAGATGAGAAGACAAGGGGAAGCATGGTAAATTTGATCCTAAAATGGTATGGTCCATTTAGAATATCTGAGGCAAGGTCAAATAACACATTCATTTTGGAAGATATAGATGAATATTTAGTACAGCTGCCTGTGAACGGGCAGTATTTGAAGCATTACTTTCAGCATTAAAAGTCATCAGTCCACCATTGTAAATACCATATTTCTCATTGTTCATATGTCACCAAGAAATATTTGACTCCATGCCCAATGGATAAGGCACTAGTCTACGGTTCTTAGCGCTTCCGTGGAAGAAAACACTATCCCCAGGTGGAACCAAATGTTGTGGCTCATTTTCATTTACCTTTGAAATATTTTTCAAAACACCAAAAAAGCATGTATGTTAGAAAATGTAAAATTTTGTGTGTCATAGAATAATTTTGATTTATATGTTGGAACATTTATATTACGTGATGATATTTGAAGGTGGGTTGAGTTGAGCTTGGGCACGTGTAGAACAGTTCAAGAGCCAGACCAAAGGGTGCATTCAGGACATTGCACACCGGACAAGGTCGAGTTGGGCCCATTCACAAGCTCAGGAGGGACTAGCACGACAGAACACCGAAAAAGTTTGGGAGGGTTACACCATGGAGTAAATGAACTAATTTCCCAAAGGCAGAGAAAGGGCACATTTCCATTAAAAAATTAAGAGTTTCGGAGGAGGCACAAAAGGGAAAACAGAAGGTCGAGATCAAAGTGTGGAACCGGAGCAGAGAGATCGACGACGGAGATTAAATCGCAAGACGAAAACCGCAAGTTTCAAAAGACAGGCGTGGGAGGTAAATGATAAACTGGCTAAAGTGTGATGTGCGATACCCAGTGGGACCCGATTGCATAGTGCACATCCCTAGTTTTAACAGTTAAGGGCAAAGGTAAATGTTATACTCGCTGAAGCGTGATGCACGATGCGATGGGGCTGGATCGCAAAATCGCAAATCGCAAATTTTAAAGTATAACCACAGAGGTAAGTGATAAAGTCTCTAAAATCTGACATGTGATGCCTGGTGGGACCCGATCGCATAGCGTGCATTGTGAAAATTAGAAGATAAGTGTCAAAGACAAGCTAAAAGTAGCGAAATACGATGTGCAGGAGGACGCGACGCAGTTTCAAAAGTGAATTCCAAAGCTTTTCAGATCCGTAAGTAAGGCATTTTCGTGCATTAAACCATGTCAGAGGAAGAAAAGAGGATATAACATGAAACTGGTGAAACGCCTTGGCAATGAAGAAATAGGCAAAACACGGTAGAGAAACTCGAGTAAGTGACCCGATGCAGAACAAAGAAAAAGAGGCAGAGTCGGGTAGTAGGTGATACGAGTGACAACATTTGAATCACAGGGGCATAGGCAGAGTCAGGCATAAAATCTTATAGTGGCACCGTTAAGAGCACGACAGCTGGGTCACGTCAGGCACAAAGGCGTCGTTACAGAGCTGTGCAGCCACTGCATCATGACCATAAAGGCCACCTCGGCAGCGCGGGAGGACGCGTCAACAACATCAGATTCAACAAACAAACAATATTTCTAGTTTGAATTTTCTCTCTCAAGTATGATTGCACAAGTTATCTTAACAACTTTGGTATTCAAATAGTTTCAAGAAGTTCAATAGTTACGAACCACTGTGTTTTATTTAAGTAGATAGAAATAAATAAAAGTGGTTCCGATTTTTGGACCTTTGGATGACTGTTAGTTTATGACTGAATTCTCTTAGAAATTAATGAAAGAAGATCAAGTTTCCTACACTTGTTGATGTTGATACGTCTTTCCTATTTCGCTCTGTGGCTATTCCTCTTTGAATGAAGTGAATTAATGTAGTAGTCGGTCTCTTAATTACATTTGTGAGTAAGATTTAAATAACATTAATTTGCACTCCTTCACCTCATCTCTTCTCTCTTCATAAACTCCTAATAGAACTTTAAAGAGATAGATTTTGTGTTTACAACATATTATTTCAAGTTCTCTCTTCCTCTACAAATTTCCTCTGAAGCTTAAAAGTGGTAGATTCTGTGTTTTTAGCATATCATTTTGAGTTTCTCTTACAATTCTTCTTTTCATTCCATTCAAATATCAACAGTTTATGGCATTGTGAAGGCTTTCATTATATCAGATTATTAAGGGTATTAAGTATCTGAATGCCAAGGGTGTTAAACAAAGGCCATTTGATATGGTAATTATGACATACATTTATCAAATGTCTTAAGCATTGATTACTAACCACAACCAAGGGATTTTTTCTTGAGATACAACAACACTTTTGAGTTATTTACACTCCAAATTCAATTCTCATGTTATAATAAAGTTTTCTAAGGGTTTAACCCCCTCTTTCCGCTTCCAAACCTCGTTTCATGTGTTAAATCCCCCATTATCCTTTTTTATCCCTTTTACTTCCTCTAAGCTACAAATTAACTCGTTTTAGTTAGAATTAAGTCATGGATAGTTTAGTTGCATGGATAAGAGCATGGTAGATAGAGCATAGGATAAGTAGAATGCATTTAGTTTTTTGGCCAAGTTAAGTGTGGTTTAAAATTAGTTTCCTTTCTGCCATTTATTTTCAGAAAGTTAACTTAGTTTATTTTCAGTCATTTCACTTTCTGCCAATTAAATTAGTTCATTCTTGTCATTTCTTTTCAGCACTTTATTTTAATTTCCTTTTTGTCATTTCCTTCCAGTGATTTACTTTCCAGTTGTTCTCATAATTTAAGAAATAACACCCTTTCGTAAAGCAGAAGAGGATGACATGAACAAAATGCATCAACTATGTATATAGCATTATCACCTCAAAGTTTGTATGAACCCCAGGTTGATAAAGTAAAGTAGGGAAGCCCCTACGAGTTGCAACACTCTTGGTGCAATACCAGGGATCACCACCTTGGCTACATATTTCTTCCACTGATAAAGGTTCCAAGCATCAAAATCTAGTGGTTTTGTAACATTTGTCTTGATGTATTCTATTGCCTCCATGTGATCCTTCCATGAAAAAAAATTAGAGGTGCCTTCCAAGGCATACTCTATCCTCAGCGCATTGAAGCCCATCTTCTCAGCTCTAAAGAGATCCTGCTGCACTGAGCTCCAAATTCAAACCTCCTTAGAAACAACTTCGAAATTCCTTCTCTAATGTGAAACCTTTCTCAGATACCATGTAGAAATTATGATGTATATTTTCAACTGCTCCTAAAGTTTTAATCAAAATAAAAAGACACAAACCTACTCTACTGCTCTGCAAACATTAATTCACAATTTAGAACAAAAAATTTAGACATGAAATAAAAAATCACACACATGCAAATAGTATTTTTCCTAGGGAGAGCGATATGCTAAAAACCCCAATGTCTGCTTGCATTAATCTGATGAATAGAGATGGTATACAAATTATTTTCTCAACTGAGCATAACCTGCAAGTGAATAACCTATCTCTTTGATCACTGAGAATATTTGACCCAGACTTAGTCAATTTCATCCTCTACTTGAGCCCCTATTTCCTTGCATTTTTCATTAAGAAATTAGGCCCCTAATGTTTTGGAATTTCCCCGAAATGGATTGCGCAATTCCTTAGGCTCATTTGTTAATTTTTGGAAACTATGTCCAAACTACATGTTTCACTGCTCATATGACGATGTTCATATTTTTTTTGGATTCCTCTTTCGGAGAGGTGCATTATTGATCTAAAGATCATCTTGATCGGATGAGCAGAACATTTCTTTTGAATTTATTTTCCACATGTGCAAGGTCGACTAGATTTATCCCACATGCCGAAGAGATGTGTCACACACCCTCATTGATGAATATAAATTGGAGAGACTTGGAGTTCATTTTCTCATCATATCATCACACATTCTCTCTTTGTGATCTGATTGGTTTGATAGCCTTTGGAGGCCTTTTTCTTCTCACACGTGTGGAGGGAAGCTATCGTTTTCTGCGCTGATCTGTTTAGGGTTTTTTCTCCTGCAGTGTTGACCAGCATTGACCATGGTCAACCCTTGGTCATTTGACCTCAATATTATGCATAAATTCCAATTTTAGGAGTTCATACAGTCGGGCACTAAAATTGAGGAATTTTGGGTTGTTTGCCCGAAGCCCTAGTTTGTTGCGTTGAATTTTATGAAGCTGCCTACGTTGACTTTTCTGTGTTGTCCTTGGTTTGACTTACGTTGACTTGTGATGAACTGTCTTTGAGGGTTGTGGGTGTGACACATGAAAGTGTTGGCTGACCGAGAAAGACTTTGCTAGTTGAAGCATCTTGTTGACTACCATAACACCACAATATATCATGTCTTTGTTGGAAAAAAGGAATTGTAAATATGATCTATATTTGGATTGTCTTCTATTGATCTATTATTGTGTTCTATCAGCATTTTAATTTCAAGCTTATGAGTTTGTTATTTTGTACTGGGCCTAAGAAAGATTGAAGTAAAAGTGCATCAAGCACAGAACACCATAGTTATCTAAATTTAACATAGTATCAGAGCCGAGGTGAAGAAAAAGTCCAAGAGTCCAAGCTGGTGTTAGAAGCTATCTCTAAAGGAAGAAATCCTATCAAGGAAAAATGGCCTCCTCAACCTACAAGGGTTCCAAGGGTGATGATAAATTGACTGATAAGTATGATTATCATGCATGGAAGATTTCCTTGGATTTGGCGCTAGAAGATCAAGATGTCATGGACTATGTGCAGGGGAAGATCCAAGAGCCTCCATCAAATGAAGTTGCTGCCATGAAGACAAATTATAGAAAATGGGAAATAAAAGCGAAGATGATTATCCTGGATTTTATTCATAAGACCTTGGCTGTTTACATTTCTGAGTTGAAGACATCTAAGGAGATGTATGATAAGTTGGTGAGCATGTTCAGAGCTAGAAATGCTAATCAAATCCTCTTCTTCAAGAATCAATTAAAGAATATCAAGAAGGGCAAGGATGAATCTATTCAATCATATTTTATGAGGCTCCCTCAAATCAAGAATAACCTCCTAGCTATTGGGGAAGCAATATCTAATTGAGAGTTGGTTCTTATTGCACTTGGAGGTCTCCCCCATGATTGGCATGTATTCAATACCACTATTCTTAATAATAATGTGATTCCTGATTTTGATGAAATATTGATGAGATGCAGTCAAGAGGAAACAAGAATGATGGAGTATGCCTCTAATCATAATGGAAGTGACCCTACTTCCTTCGCCACTCATGTAAAGAAGAAGAACCATGGTGGCACGAGAAATCAAAACCATGGTAGAGCAAGTCCCAAAGGAAGGAAGGGAAGATGTTACACTTGTAACAAGACTGGTCACTGTGAAAGAGAGTGACCTAATAGAAGGGACTCTCCCAGGGATGATGACAATAACAACTCAAGAAGGAATGACAGGAACAACAGGTTCCAAGGAAAAGGAAGGCTCCCTCTGATCGTAGTGGAAATGGGCAATCTTTCAAGAGGTCAAGAAATTCCAGGTACGATGAGCCTAATGTTGTTGATAATAAGAGAAATGATTTTATTCTTGTATCTGCCCTCTCTGCTACATCTCCACCCGACACCCTAGATGTATGGCTAATTGATAGTGGTGCTTCAAGGCACCTCACTGGTTATAAAGAACCCTTTCTAATTTGGTTGAGAAGGATACTAATCTGGAAATTATCCTTGGAGATAATGCCACATATCCCGTGAAAGGGACAGGGACTGTGACCCTCCATTTATCTCAAGGTCAATTCATCCAATTACAAGATGTGTTGTATGTACCTAATTTGAAGAAGAACCTTGTGTCCATTTCGACAATGGAAGACAAAGGGTTCAAGGTGGCATTTGTTGATGGAAAGGTACTTATCTGGAAGAAGAACTTCAAGGAAGCTCTTTCTATTGGTTTTAGAGTTTATACACTCTACCAAGTTGGAGGAAGTCTATTGGGGGCTATGACATGTGATAAAAATTTCAAACAGAGTTATGGCACCGGAGGTTTGCACACCTTCATTACAAAGCCCTTCCCGAAGCAAGGAAGATGGTGACAGGGATGCCCGAATCGAGAGATGACCATGAAGGTATATGTCAGGGTTGTGTCGAAGGGAAGCATAAAAGGGGACCATTCCCCTCAAGTGTCACAAATACAACTATTATCTCGTAGTTGATACATTATTACTTATCTAGTATGATGCTTGTGACATCCTTGGGAGGATGTTCCTATTACATGACTTTTACAGATGACTTCTCCCGCAAGACCTAGATATATTTTTTGAAGAAGAAGGATGAAGAATTCAAATGGTTTTGTACCTTCAAGGCCTTGGTGGAAAATCAAACAAAGAAGAAAATCAAAGTTTTGAGGACCGAAAATGGGACCGAGTATGAGTCAAATGAGTTTAACGGATTTTATAGATAAGTTGGCTTTAAGAGGGAGACCACAACTGCGAACACTCCTAAGAAAAATGGTGTTGCTGAAAGAAAGAACAAGACCATTGTGGAAGTTGCGCATGCCATGCTATGTGACCAAGGTCTTCTAAAGCTTCTATGGGGAGAAGCTACGAACACTGTTGTGTATGTTCAAAACAGATGCCCGCATTCCACGCTAGACTCAAAAACTCCCAAAGAAGTCTTATCTGGTAAGAAACCTGATGTTTCTCATTTTAGAGTTTTTTCTTGTCTTGTTCACTTTCATGTACCGAAAGAAAAGAGAAGCAAGTTGTATGCTTCTAGAAATAAGGGAATGTTTGTGGGCCATAGTGAAACTTCAAAGGCATATATAATTTATGTGCTTGGTCAAAGAGAAGTGGAGATATGCCATGATGTCACCTTTGATGAAGATGCTAACCTCAAGAAAGTAAGAAATCTTTCTATCTCCAAGGAAGACAAAGAAGATGAAGAAGTAGGGAAGTGGAAAGATTTGAAGGATGACCTGATGCCCAATGTTGAAGGACCTATGGATCCCATTGATCCACCTCCGTCAAATAAGAGAAGACCCAAATGGCTTAGGGATAATCTCGAAGATGTTGAGAGGCATATTGCCCCAAGGGGTACATTCCATGAAAGTAAGAAGCCAAAGAGATACCAAGGGTATTTAGTAGCCATGTGTTACACAACAATTTTTCACTGTCCCTGCAATCCCCCGTCCCGCACATTAGAGGGCTTATTCTGTGACTTGTGAGTAGTGACATGACCTGAAACCACTTTCATGGCATCCCCCTGGAAAAGGACATTCATTCCCCTGAAGACAATTCCTTGTGAAAAACCTTAAAAATAGCCTTTTTGTCCTTGGTGTGACTAGCCAGTTCAGCCCTCGCGCCAATGGGGGAAATCCTCCAAAGAGGGCGCACCAGCTGGCGCACTGTCACAGTGTTACACCAGTGCCAGGCTTATGAAGGAGTGTTTTTAAAAAATAAATGGCAGAAGATTGACTCCAACTAATTCCTGAACTGGTCTCTAAATTGAGTTGGGAGGTTTGGCTCCGAATCTCCATGTAGAGGAAGTGGTTTTCCACCTCTCATGGAAGCTTCCTTGAGGATAGGGCCAATCCCATGATTGTAGGGATCCCAACTCCCCTTCCACCATCTATATAAGCTTGCCATTTTCCTTTTGCAAGCTAGCCTTCAAGAGCCTTCAGGAGCCTTCATAGCCTAGAGAATGTTGCAAGAGCCTTGATAGTACTCATAGAGCCAAATCAGTAGCAAGGAGATTATTGTCAAGACAACCGAAGAGAGAGGCTTGTACCATTCCCGACGAGCTTTACCGAGACGTATTCTGCTGTCAACCCACCGAAGGAAGATCCAGTGTCAGAGCGCAAGTTGTATCTTTCTTTGCATTGATTAATGATAAGCGACTTTGGTTATGGTTCCACTCGTATTGTTCATACATTGTGATCATGAGTTGTGTCTTCTCTCACTGATACATAATTGCATATATTGGGTTTTACGCTTGTGTGTTCGTTGTGTTTCTTGTATGTGCATGTGTTTGATCGCGACAAGCGGGAGAATTGTGATCTGTCGGAGAAAGGAAATGGGAGCGTTATCTTCTCTGCGAACAACAGCGTTGGACTTAAGGTAGGCCTTCTTCGCAATTTGTTCTATTGCAATTAGGAACTTGCGCCTTAGCGTGATACGATTGTTGCTAGACCCGATCTGGGCTAGTAGGGATTGCCTCTATCCGCAAAGGGGATTTACCTCTCCAACAAATTGGTGACTCTACTGGGGAGACGTTGATTTGAGTATTGTCTTGTCTTTTCGGTCGATTCTTGACTTTGCTTGCTTGATCAGCTCTTTTGGCTGGCTCTTTTCATGTGTTTGGTTTTTGTTTAGCTTCACCATCACTTGTCTGTTTCTTGGATTGCTCTTTTTTATTTTTACTTAGTAAACTCGACTGGCGTGCTTATTAGCCTAACAGTCGTGCCAATTGGTGCATGTTGCCAGTGTATTACCCGCGCCAATTTTGTTCTGGCGCTAGATTCAGCCTGACAGTTGCGCCAATTCTGTAAGGTTCTAGGGTTTTCTATTTTTTGAGCTTTTTGAGCTTGATCTGTGATTTTGGTTTCATTTTTACGACTGCCTGAGTGTTCTGGAGCCTTGTTTGACTGACTGTGACCTTCATCCTTTGGTTGTTTGCCCTCTTCTATCGATTTTACATTCTAGCCCTAGGGCATCTAGGTGTTATAGTGTGTCGAGCCTCCCGTGGGAGTTTTTGGTTTTTAGCTATTTAGTCAACTTTGTGATTGCTTCTCTACATTCGTTTGGTGGTTGTCTATCATTTTTTTGCGTTGTTTGAGTGATTGGTTTCTTCCTCATTCGAATTCCGCCTTGTCTCGTTTTGGGCCTAGATTACATGGTTCATTTGAGTCTTTGGGATTCTTTTGGTTTTGAGGGATTTTTTTGTCAATTTGAGCTCTGATTGTGTGTTTGCATTGAGTGAAACTTGCTTGTTTTTACTCCTTTTCTATCGCTTCTCAAATTGTTCATTTCATTAGTTTTCATTTGTTTAGTATAATTTTCTCTCAAACACTGAAAATACAAAAAAAAAATCTCTTTTTCTCTTGATTAGTTAACGCAAATTGAATCTTTCTGTGTTATTAGTGATTTATAAATTTGAAAGAAAAGCTTTTTAGTTTTCATTAGCTTGCATTAGAGACATTAGTGATTGTTTTCTGGTCATTTTGTTATTGTATTAAAAGCTCTTAACTCTCTCGTAATTAGCTTTCATCGAATGAAATGATATATTGTGGCATGTAGAGTGCATTTAGGAGGTTTTGAGACATAACACTTGCTAGGGCCTAAAAATTGAAACATAATTGAAGATTAACATTAAAATTTATTCAATTTACACTAAGGCAACATTGAAACATTAACGAAACATTTAGAGGTCTAGGTTAGAGACGTGTTCCGGCGTCGTTAAACCTAGTAGTTGTTGTTCGCCTCTTGGCTTTAGACAGCGCTAGTACGGACTTGTGCTCCCCGTACCGTCGCGTATATAAAGGGATACCCCACTAGGTTGCTATCCTTTATCCATAGGAAGCCAAGTCTACCACCCTATACCCGTGATACACTGGACACAGCATTCGAGGAGATTGCATGCACGTACGTTAAGTCCTTGGTTTATTTCTCTTTAATTTTGAAACCAAGGTGTATATTGCAATTCACAGTTATTTGGTACACCCTTTGCCTAGAATTCCTGAGCAGTCATTTTGATCTTATCTGACTCCTTAAATTTGAAAAGATCACCAAGCGCTTGTCCTTTCACGCTTGCTTCAAAACTAAAAGAGATAGAGTCACCTTTCATCCGTTTCTCGACTCTTAAAACATGAAACGGTGAAGTTTCTAAGTTTCAATGTGGTAAAATAAATCACCTGCGATCACAGGCCCTTTTACATTTTGCTTGTCGGCCGTTTGATTGTGTGCCTTGGATTTTTTTTGTCCCGTGTGTTTGTTTGATCTTTTCCTCTTGTCATTATTGTCACAGTGGCGGAACCCTCAGTTTCGTCTACTGGTAGTCCGTATATAGACGATTCATCAGAGGTCTCTCAGTCCTCTGCTGAACCTCAGCAGCCTATCGTTTCCGAGTTTCCTGACGGGGGACCGGTTCTATCTGAGCTTCCCTTTGGAGGACCAGTTGAGTTCAATTGGCCCTTATCCGATGCTTGGTCTGGATTCGGAATAGGGGGATATTTCCCTCCTCTGACATCGAGCTCACCTTTTCTAGCTATTGTTATTCCTCCTATTCCTCGCCGTCTGCTACAAGATCTAGCGGCAGGTTCAGATATGGGCTCATCCAGCCATTCTCCTAGTGAGGAAATCCCCACGTCTGGTGAAGATTACCAGTTGTTCCCAGAAGACAACCCTGAGTTATCTATCATGTCTTCGCCCGGTCCCTCATTTCCAGCAGGGTATAGATCCTTAAGTCAGATTATGACTTCCTTTGCCTCTATGGGGATATCAACTCCTTCTACGAGGCCGGTTATTCATTCATTGGGGATGTCTCCAAGGACCCCCATCACGTTATCCCCTCAGGTCACCTCTGTATCTGTTAGGCCCACTGTTTGTGTGGTCGCAACTACACCCGCTGTCACCACTCAGTCTGCAAGGACTGTGTCCCTTCCCGAAGACATCTATATAGCATCTGCTATTCTGGAGAGAATATCTCTTGAGGAGTATTTATTGTCCCTACAGCAATCGAACCCCGAGGTCGGTCAATCCTCCCAAGATCGAAACCGTCCATATTTTTCGCATTATGCATAGGATGGTACCCCCATTTACATTTTTCCATATCAATACGATGAGCAGGGAAACCCTTTAAGTTTACCCGCTCCGGAGGCTTATCTCCATGGTCAAGGTTTTCCATCTAACCAAGCTGGGCAACCTTACAACCCACAAGGGCAACCCTTTCAGGGCCAACCTTCAGGCTAGCCTGGTTATCTTTATGACCCGCAAGGTCAACCTTCGGGCCCACAGGGGTTGTTATATGGTCCGCAAGGACAGTCCTACAACCCTTCAGGTCAACCTATCCAGCCTCACCAAGTGGTCCAACCAGGGCAACCTCAAGGACCCACAGTTCAACCGGGGCCGTTGTACGGTCCTGGGGGGCAAGTCCAACCTTCTCAACCCATGGTGCAACCTCAGTATCCTATTGGTCCAAATGTTGCACAGCCAGGATCATCTTATGGTCCTATTACAGGTCAAACCATTTATGAGGCACAACCTAGCCCCATTCCGCCACCAGGCCAACCGGCCCATCCGGCACAGCCTGGTGTCCCTCATCATCTAGGTCAACCTGTACAACCTATGCAACCTGTTCACTCGGGTCAACCTGTTCAACCAGGGCAGCCCGTTCAACCAGGTCAACCTGTCCAACCAGGCCAGCTTGCACACCCTGTCAACCCTGCTCAACAGCCGATTTATTCGATGCCGCAACCGAATCAACCAGTGCGTCCCAATTATCAGGCTCAGCAGGGTCCCACTTATCAGTAGCCCGCTCAACCCCAAGGCGATTATTATCCTCAAGGTCAATCGTGACCGGTTTACAACCCGCCCCAAGGTTCCCATTATTATCCTCAACAACCAGGCTATACCTATACTCAGGAGCCGAATCCGCCTACTGCTCAAACGGGGCTGACATATAATCAGGGTCCATACCCCGGTTATCAACCCCCGTACACTGGTTACCAACAACCGTATCAAACTGGTTATATGGCCTACACCCCCTATAGTCAGAATCCTTCGGGACAGAACCCATGGGGGAAAGGTTATGCTCAACCAGGATGGAGTACAGGTACAGGTCCTTATCGAGGGCCTGGCATGCCTTTCAATTTGCAATTACCATTCTTGGCTACCTTGGAGTTACCAGACGTTTCTAAATTAACCAATGGTATGATTCTTCACAATCCTTATTGGCCTCCGATTCCGACCAAGGTACCCGGCGACTGTCCTAAGTTTGAAGGTAAAGCTGGAGAGGACCCCCAAGCTCATGTAATGACCTACCATCTGTGGTGTTCGTCTAACTCTTGGGTGGATGATTCAATTCGTCTACGTCTCTTCTAGCGCACTCTTACTGGTGCTGCTGCTAAGTGGTATATCGAATTACCCCGTGGCATCTTTCAAGACTTCAATACGTTAGCTATGGCTTTTCTAACGCACTTCCAGTTACCGGTTAGCTATGAAGTCGGGAGGCATCTCCTGACTTCATTGAAGTAGGATAAAGCCACCCACATATCTGATCATATTCATGAGTGGCGACGTCATCGTAGACTGATCAAGTTTGATATACCTGATAAACTAATAACTCATTAGTTCACTACCTCCTTCATTAACAAAATTGCTCAAGATATTGCTATTGGGGCATGTGTGACTGAAGAACAATCCATCGCGCGTGCCCAGTATCTAGATCTAGTGTACTCTCAGTCTGGCACGCTTTATGACATTTTGACTGATGATCCATGGCCGGGAACCTCTAAAACACCACCTACTCTAGCGGTGGATGGTGTTATTAGTTTCATTTCTCAAAATTCTCGGAAATCCTCGAATGGGAAGCAGAAGTCCAATTCTTCCAATAATTCTACTCTTCCCACCCCTCCAGATTCTGGAAAAACTGCGGAGGTCAACACCGTTCAGGCTAATCCTACAGAAAAGGCCTCCAAAGGAAAGAAGAAGGGCAAAGGAAAATCCAAACCCGACGCCCCAAAACCAGAGTCTTCTAAACCTCGTACTGATGACGGTTCCCAACGTAAACCGAAGTACCCCTGCCTTATTTGTGAAGGAGACCATTATACCAAAGATTTTCCTCGACGATCTGAAGTTAGTCAACTTCTCAAAGGCTCCAAGGGGACTCCGACAGTTCTCAAAGAACCATTCCCGTCTCAGCAGACCCAGATGGTTGAACAACCTTCACCATCTGCGCCATTTGGGTCCCAAGTCTTTATGATGAATGGTGCTGCACCTGTCTCAATTGCTACGCGTTCGAAGGATTATGCCGGACCATGCCAGGTAGCTGGAAAGGAAGTCGTGGATGGCCCACCTCCCCCACCTGTCTCTGGTCCTTTGGATTTTTAAAAGCCCAGCGTTGAACCTGTTGTGAGGCCACCTTCTAAAGGTGTTCTACGAATATCTTCCTACAACCCAAATGCTCGTGCCGCTTAGCACTATAGTATTGTTGAGGATTTGGCATAGGTGCCTTCTGCCATGTCTGCATTGGAAGTCCTTCAAATTTTCCCATCGCAACAGAAAGCTTTGTTGTCTGTGATCGGTGGAATCGATCCCACTGATTCTAATCTTCTCACCTTCGACCTAGAAAATTTTTCCCCCCGATTTCCACATCAAATTTCTCTTGTTATACAAGTCGGGATCAACGACCTCAACATCCATAGGATCATTGTGGATGAAGGTGCTTCCACCTGTGTCATGTCATCCGCCTGCTGGAAGGCAATTAGCTCTCTGGCTCTTTCATTGTCTCCCAATGCCTTAGAGGCATTCGATGGTCGGGAATCAAAACCCCTGGGTGTTCTCGAGATTTTTCCGATTACGTTACAAGGGAAGACAGTCAACGTAGAAGTAGAAGTGGTTTACGCCAAGCTTAACTACAATCTTCTTCTTGGCTGCAGTTGGAATCATGCCATGCTATGTGTGTCGTCCACCCTCTTCCGGCTCCTCAAGTTCCCTCATGAGGGAAAAATCGTTATTGTGGATCAGTTGTCTTTCTTCACCTCATCCTCTGAGAACAACGTTCCTTACATGGATCAGATCCCCAATCCCCCTGATAGTGTAGGACTCGGTCTCTTCAAGGACCCCATCCTCATGGGTATTTTTCCTGCGCCAGCACCGCACACTGTTCAAGTTAATATGATCTCTAGGTCTAATGACCCATGGATCATCCCTTTGCCTGAACAGGTGACTGATTTTGGAGAATCGATGCCCTTAACTTCAGTAGAGATTAATTACTGTGAAATTGTCTCCGCATTCGATCCTCCTCCTCCTCAACATGCCCCTTCGAGCATCGCTTTAGATATCTATTCCCAATCCCCCTGGCTCGGTGAGGCTGACTCATCTGATCCTCTAAAAGAGATCTTCCCTTCTGATGAAGCCATTGTCGAAACAATGTCTCTTGAGGAGCTACCTTGGAGCGATGGACATCATCGTTCCTCGTTCATGCCTGGCCTAGGGGCAATGTCTGATTGTTTAGAGTGTGATGTATCCAGTTATCCCCCTCCTGAGCCTCCTCCGTTGAGCTCGTCAGAGCATAGTTCCTCCACTTGTGTCAAGCTCCTAAAACAATGAAACAAGCTACTACGAGGACAGTTATTTTAAGTGTGTCACCCTCGTTAAAATAATGAAACACGAGCCTGTTCAATTCGAGTTTTATTATATTTAGATCAAATCTCTTATTTTTTGAACCTTCACTCCATTTTTCTATGGACTGAAGCTTGGGGGGCATGTACCTTGAATTGAGACACCACGCTGGGGGGCATGCTCGTCTTCCTCATTTCAAGCATAGTTTGCATATGTGTTTCCATGTGTGCTTTTAAGCTTGCATAAAAATAAAATGTGTGATTAGATACATTTTGTGAACTTTTTCATTGGGTCGTTTGTTATGCAACTGATACATTAGATAACATTGTATTATACATTTGCATGGCATATAAAAAAACATCATCACATGTAGAAAGATCCATCCATAAATAGGTATATATGTGTGTGTGTGTGTGTGTGTGTGTGTGTGTGTGTCGAAATGTTTGCATAGTGTGCATCACATAAAATAAAAAATAATACATGTTCGTTCTAATACAGGCGAAGACGACATGTCTCTCAAAAATATATGCATGAAAAAGCCCTAGATGTCTAATCAGCATGGTGCTCGTGGTAACATGCCACCGCGCACACCAAGCGTCTTAGTAGTCGGTGGAGGCGACTAGGCACCCCCACGATGTGTCTCTGATATGCCATCGGGACATCTGCTAGCCGGGCATAGTCTGGAATCCCCTGGGAAATGCCCTCAAGGTTTTGGATCAGATCTCCTCCTTCGGCACCCTCTGCCCGAGGGTCGTATGCGAGGGGAGTTCTCCGTGCAATAGGCGACATGCCGGCAGGTCTCTCTGGGCCAACATCTGCATACACATAGAACTTTTGTTAGAATAGGCATGTATCATAAAAAACATAAATACATAAAAAATAAAAAAAAGAGTCATACCCAGCTCCCCGTCCCAGTCCTCTCCCTCCAAGAGCGGAAGATCTGGGTCTCCAATGAAATCGGTCCCAACATAGGGCCAATCCTCGACTACGATCAGTTGACGCCATAACCATGCAAAGAAATCGGGCCTCCAGGACATCTGTTGGCCCCCTCCTGACTTGGGCATAAGTGTTGCCCAGCGAGCCATTCTCGGCTCTCTCGGTAACGGCTCGGCGACAATTTCCCCTTGGCCCTAAAAGATGGGTAGTCGTTCCATGATGAACAACACCAGAATGGAACCGTATCCAAACTGCTTCAGTTTGGATTTCTTGCACTTTGTTAGCTACCTTTTGATGTTGGTTGTCACTGTGGTGGCCCAATCGAACAATGTAGGGTTCATGCACTCGGAGGCTAGTAGGAGCTGCGCTTTGGTTGCCTCGTGCGGTGCCTGCGATCCCGCAGCCCGCGTAATGGTGTGAAGTACTACCCGCAGTGCTAGATCGCGGACTGTGTGGATGTCCACTTTCCCACTTCCCGATCCTGTTTGTGCCCTTGGGCACACTCTTGCCATTACCTGATCCATCTTCTCCCCAGAAGGTCTACTGCCTGTCATAATAGGCATTGGGCCTCTGCGCGACAGTCCGATTATGAAATAGACATCGGAGACCTCAAGTTCTAGCACTTGGTCTTGAAGTTTGAACACTTCCTCGTTCTCATCCCATATGCTAACCAAGTATTGTAATAGCTCAGATTGAGCTCGTAAGCATGGCGTGAGGAAGAATTTCTTGAGACCACAGTTCTGGAGTGCATTCATGCAAGCTTCGTTTTTCATGGCCATTTCGTCTTCTTCTCCATGTTCCCTCTCTTTCCATTCAATAACCATTATGCCTGGATATCTGAATCAATATGATAAAAAATGCCTTGCTAGATCTTTGTTGCATTCAAAAATCCATATGGATGGCTCACATTTTGGAAATTTAAAGCGGAAAATTGCGTTGCGCCATTGGCGCGACCCCTTTGTAAGAAAAATTCCATTGGCGCGAGTCTGTGCTCGATACTCGCGCCAATGGGCTGAGCCCTAAACTTTCAAAGGTTTCCCCCCATAGGTCAAATGCACAATGGAAATTCATAAAAAATGGATCAAAACAGAGCTTAAGGGAGCGCCTCTTACCCAAAACTGACGAGAATCTGAATGGTGTACTAGATTGGTCACTATCACCGTCGCAAATTCGCACACAAAAATACCACTGTTGCTCTCCAAATGAGGTAAAAAGTAAAAGTAAATATGTTTTTACCATTTCTGGCATATTTATAACTTTTGAAGTCAGAATTAGGTTTTGAAAGTCATTTTTCTCAATATTTTAATATATTTTGTCGAAAAATGGATTTTACACTTGCTTTTATGTGCAGCGACAGGTTTTTACGCGGCTTGGATAGTGATACGAGTTGTATTTTATACTTTTTCGAAATCGGTAAAAACACGAAAAAGTCATTTTGGAGTCATCTTTCAGCTCTTTTCTGACTCTCTAAACATGAAAATATTGTCGAGTTGCTTGTCATTTTGATCTCGTTAAAGTGGTTACGAAACGACATCTACCCAGTATATGTTTACCCCTTTTTCGGGCTGGGATAGATTACTTACGAAAAAGGAATACCTAGCCTATCGTGACTAGGAGGTTTTCTGAGACATAGTTTTCTACCTTTTCGGATCTGAGAAACTATTTACGAAAAGGGACTGTTGGAGTTTACTTTTCCGCTATCTTTTCAAACTCTCTAAACATGAAAAGACACCAAGTTCTTCCTTTGTCAGAATCGTTAAACCCTAATGACATCGGATTCAGTCGTAATGATGGTATTCGAGTTTCTCCTTCCTAGGGCTCGTTAAATGTACTAGGATGGATTCGTCCGAAGGACGGACTTATATTACAAGCATATGCTATCCCCTTCAAGCTTGTTTTCAAAAATAATTGGGGTACTCGCCAGAAATGGTGGGGGGAAAATGAGCCAGTATTATCGTCGTGTCGGCAGTATGTCGCTCTTGAACATGGCACTTGTCTGCATTCGTGTCGGGTTGGGGACATCTCATCTCGTTTCTTCACTTGCCTCCATGGGTTTGGGTAATCCCTTTTGACCTCTCATCTGCTCTTTGCCTCATCATCATGACCTCTGATCTTTTGATGTCAAATACTACCAAATTAACTGTCGTGCCGCCGATATGTTTAAGAGAAGTTGACCTCTGCAAGTTTCAACCCTCCTGTGATTCTCATTTGATCCTGATTCACAACACATTATGTTCCTCTATATCGTGTCGAAGATGTGGGGAACACTATGGCCCACCTTCGATCAAGGTCACTTCCTGTCGACTTCAGCTCATTATCCAGGAAGCTGATCTAGAGACTCCCTTCTGGTACCTTGGAGCCTGCATGCCTCAATGGTAGGTTCTTCGCATTCGACGCAAGGTTTTCACCATTGGCCTTCGATCAAGTGATTCTGCAAGTGTTCAACGTCAGCTCACTGTTCACATTCCGTAGATTGTACCTGTAGTACCTTGAGGACCATTGTCACTATTGGTGGTACCTCTCGCGTCTGTTAACAACTTTCATCATTGGCTGGTAATCAGGCGATGTTCTTGCATGTTCGAATTTAGCTCACTTATTTGCATGCTTGAACTTGTACTTTGTTTGGGTCGAGATGGAGCGCAAGACCCTGGATTTTTTCTGTTAGAATCCAGGCTACGATTTTGTGGATTATTGTGATTGGTTACATGACTCATTCATTGGATGGCTGCGACCATACCTGAGTCTATTTATTGATCCTCACTGGATGGCTGCGTCCATGCCTTGGATCTGGATTATTGTATACTCTGTTATGGATGGTTTCACCCATACCACATATATCATGTATTTGAGATATCAGTTGTACTTATCTACGCAGTTTTTCTGACAACAGTGTTTTCAGTTGGACACGTTCGCGTAAAGCATTTCACCCCTCTCTCTCTCTCTCTCGGGCCTTATGCTTTAGGGGGCATCTATTACACAGCAATTTTTCACTGTCCCTGCAATCCCCCGTCCCACACATTGGAGGGCTTATTCCATGACCTGTGAGTAGTGACATGACCTGAAACCACGTTCATGGCATCCCCCTGGAAAAGGACATTCATTCCCCTGAAGACAATTCCTTGTGAAAAACACTAAAAATAGCCTTTTTGTCCTTGGTGCGACTAGCTAGTTCAGCCCTCGCACCAATGGGGGGAATCCTCCAAAGAGGTCATGCCAGCTGGCGCACTGTCACATTGTTATACCCACGCTAGGCTTATTAAGGAGTGTTTTTTAAAAATAAATGGCGGAAGATTGACTTCAACCAATTCCTGAACTGGTCTCTAAATTGAGTTGGGAGGTTTGGCTCCGGATCTCCATGTAGAGGAAGTGGTTTTCCACCTCTCATGGAAGCTTCCTTGAGGATAGGGCCAATCCCATGATTGTAGGGATCCCAACTCCCCTTCCACCATCTATATAAGCTTGCCATTTTCCTTTTGCAAGCTAGCCTTCAAGAGCCTTCGAGAGCCTTCATAGCCTAGAGAATGTTGCAAGAGCTTTGATAGTCCTCATATAGCCAAATCAGTAGCAAGGAGATTATTGTCAAGACAACCGAAGAGAGAGGCTTGTACCATTCTCGACGAGCTTTACTGAGATGTATTCCGCTGTCGACCTGCTGAAGGAAGATCCAGCGTCAGAGTGCAGGTTGTATCTTTCTTTGTATTGATTAATGATAAGCAACTTTGGTTATGGTTCCACTCGTATTGTTCATACATTGTGATCATGAGTTGTGTCTTCTCTGACTGATACATAATTACATATATTGGGTTTTACGCTTGTGTGTTCGTCGTGTTTCTTGTATGTGCAGGTGTTTGATCACGACAAGCGGGAGAATTGTGATCTGCTGGATCAAGGAAATGGGAGCACTATCTTCTCTGCGAACAACAACGTTGGACTTAAGGTAGGCCTTCTTCGCAATTTGGTCTATTGCAATTAGGAACTTGCGCCTTAGCGTGATACAATTGTTGCTAGACCCGATCTAGGCTAATAGGGATCACCTCTATCCGCAGAGGGGATTTACCTCTCCAACACCATGAGTACGATAGTACAACATGATCCTGGCACATTTGAAGAAGTCGTAAAGCATCAAGTTTGGAAGGATGCTATGCATGAAGAATATGAGTCCATTATGAATAATGATGTTTGGGAATTGGTCCCAAGACCAGAGGACAAATTTGTTGTCACCTCGAAATGACTCTATAAGATCAAGCATGGATCTGATGGAAGTGTTGAAAATTACAAGGCAAGATTCATTTCCCGAGGCTTCTCTCCAAACAAAGGCATAGATTATGATGATATATTTGCACCTGTGGCCCGTTATACCACCATCCGATCTATTATTTCCCTTGTTTCTACACAAGGATGGAGTCTACATCAGATGGATGTGAAGACCACTATTATGCATGGATCTATAAAGGAAGAGGTATATTTGGAGAAACCTTTTGGGTCAAAGTCCGAGATAGAGACACCCATGTATGAAGGTTGAATAAAGCCCTCTATGGGATGAAGTAAGCCCCCAAGGCTTGGTACGAGAGGATAGATAGCTACTTGATGAATTTGGGCTTCACTCGAAGTAACGCTAATCCGAACCTTTATTTTAAGGTTGATAGAGAAAGGCCTCTCATTTTGGTTCTCTATGTGGACGATCTCTGACCCTCCCATTCATCAGTGTAAGAGGGAGCTAGCTTTCAAGTTTAACATGAAAGACCTCGGACTGATGCACTACTTCCTAGGCTTGGAGGTCTGGCAGAGGCTAGGCAATATTTTCCTTTCTCAAGGAAAATATGTCATGAAGCTGCTGGAGAGATTTGGTATGGTGGACTGTAAGTCTATGTTTACATTGATGGAACTAAACTCTAAGAAGTGGAGTGGAAACACTACTGGGCCCATGCTAAAAAGTCCTACCGAGTATCAACAACTTGTGGGGGTCCTGATGTTCTTAGTGAACTCCCGTTCGGACGTGTGTTTTGCAGTGAACACTTGAGTCAACATATGGTTGATCCTCATCACATTCACTGGATTGGTGCCAAGAATATGTTGAGATATCTTGAGGGCACAATCAACCATGGGCTGAGATACACTGTCGGGAGTTTGGGACTCCATGGATATACTGATGTCGACTGGGCTGGCAGTGTGGTGGATCACAAGGGCACATCTAGATGTTGCTTCACCTTTTGTTCTGCTTCGATATCTTGGATGAGTAGGAAGTAAAAGTTGGTGTCTTTGAGCACAGTTGAGGCCGAATACATTGCAATGAGTATGGTCTGTTGTGAAGATGTTTGGTTGTGAAATATCTTCAGTGAGCTATTTGGGCATGTGCTAGATACCACCATTATCCTTTGTGATAAGCAGAGTGGGATTCGTATTTCTGAGAATCTTGTGTTCCACGATCGATCCAAGCATATTGATATCAGGTACCACTTTATCTGGGATATGGTACATCGAGGCACCGTAAGGCTCGATCATATAGGAACTGATGAGCAGGTCGCGGATATTCTCACAAAGCCCCTAGGGAAGGTCAAGTTCCTAACCTTTCGTGAGAATCTTGGAATCATGGAAAGACCCTTTCTAAGGGTCCTGACTGAGATGGAATATGAGCCCTGAGAGCTCCAGGGGGCCTTGGGATAGCTTCTTGGAGCTATAAGCACTCACGGGGCTAAGATTTCCGAACCTTGTGGTGCTTCTGCCCCACCGTTATGATATTGAGTTGGTTCGCCTCTCTTTGATCTATGCCCCCCCCCGCATCCAACCCATGGAGTTTCAGACTCATGGGAAGCACCTCTCATTTTTCCAATGAGGTGGGAAATTTGGATAGAGACCATAGCAAGACCGATGGACACATTGGAGATAGTCGTACTCTCTATGTCTAGGATGGCACGTGTCCAACACCTTGATATGGGATCAATTATGATGAGGTTTTATCCTCTAAACTGACATCGGGTCAGTAAACTAACTTCGAGTTAGTATGAGACTCTTTTGAGTCCGAGAGAGGTTCTTACCTCTAAGTTGACTTCGGGTCAACTGTGTGTGAAGTCTTTGTGACTCACCTTTTTGTTCTGAAATAAAGATCCAACAAAGAAAGTTACGACATGATGACACATGATGTTTGGTTTGGTACATGATGGATGGCATTAGTGGATAGATGGAGTTCTCCCTAGTTGAGAGGGAGTGTTAATTTTGGGCAACTAGGTCCAAACTCCATGTTGCACTATTCATATGACGATGTTCATATTTTTGTTGGATTCCTCTTTCAGAGAGGTGCAAGATTGATCTAAAGTTCATCTTGATTGGATGAGAAAAACATTGATTTTGAATTTATTTTCCACATGTGCAAGGTCGGCCAGATTTATCCCACAAGCCTAAGAGATGTGTCACACACCCTCATTAATGAATATAAATTGGAGAGACTTGGAGGTTATTTTCTCATCATATCATCACACATTCTCTCTTTGTGATCTGATTGGTTCAATAGCCTTTGGAGGCCTTTTTCTTCTCACATGTGTGGAGTGAAGCTGTTGTTTTCTGCGCTCATTTGTTTAGGGTTTTTTTTGTTGCAACATTGACCAGCATTGATCGTGGTAAACCCTTGGTCGTTTGACCTCAATCTTCTGCAGAAATTTTGATCTTAGGAGGTTGTACAGTTGGGCACTAAAATCGAGGAATTCTGGTTTGTTTTCCCGAAGCCCTAATTTGCTACGTTGAATTTTCTGAAGTTGTCTACATTGACTTTTCTGCGTTGTCCTTAGTTCAACTTGCATTAACTTGTGATGAGATGTCTTTGAGGGTTGTGGGTGTGACACATGAAAGTGTTGGCTGCCCGAGAAAAACTTTGATGGTTGAAGCATCCTACTGACCACCGTAATGCCACAATATCTCATGTTCTTGCTGGACGAAAGGAATTGTAAATCTGATCTATATTTGGCTTGTCTTCTATTGATCTATTATTGTGTTCTATCAATGTTTTACTTTCAAGTTTATGAGATTGCTATTTTGTATTGGGCCTAGGAAATATTGAAGTAAAAGTGCATCAAGCATAGAACACCATGGTTATCTAAATTTAACATCATCATCTAACTGCATGCAACACTTGTATGATCAAGACTAGTCTACAAATGATGTTACATTGCCTTGGAATCTCCACCAAACCTGGGGAACTCGAATTCTATGCAAGCACTAGTTATTTTGGGTTGATTGATCAGTTAATTGGATGATCATTGAGTTTGACTGAAGTCCCACTGCTTAATTGACCTTCCACTAATTCCTTCAACAATTAGAACTAGTTTAATTGAAAACAACCTTAGATAATTGACCTTGATTGCTACAAATTAGCAATCACACATGCTTAACTGAACTCTAACTCCTCCAACTTGAATTTACTAAGTAAACTAGATGACACAAACCATGTCACACAAGTTATTGCATCCAAGTTGTTTATTGATGTGGAAATACGAATTTTCTCAATTTAATCAAGGCAAAATCAAGTTGAGAATTTCTTGTTGTATTTTTCAACAAGTTGCTCGTAGGGGTTCATCTAGCAACTATTTTGGCTTGGAGAGGGAGATTCGTTCTCGAAATTGGGTAGCTGGTGGAATGCCCTCGCATTGGGTTTCTTTAGCAGCTAATTTGGTTAGTCTTTCAGATCAATTGTTTTGTCTTCATAGTGTTGACATATTAATTAGTCATGGGGTGACATATTTCAATTATACTTGGGTCCTGTTGTTTCCATGTCTTGTGGAGATAAACCTGGGTCCTCCAAGTTCTAGTGTCAATTGCGGTATTTCTTTCATACCTAGTAGCACTGGGGCATTTGGTGGGTGTTCAGAGACCCTGGAAATTTTCTTCTGTTGTAGGGTGTACTGCTCTTCTTTAGTCATGTTCAATGTAGATGGGAAGAGGCGACTAGAATTTGGTGGCGGTGGAAATTTGGATTTGATAGGTGGTTGTGTCGTGACTAGTGGAAACCACATTGTTGAGTTTGATAGTTTGAAAAATTTGTTGTTTCCCTACGTGTTGTTGGAGTCAAGGGGTTGGTTTTTGTGGTATGTGGTAGGCTTGGTGATGTATGGTCAACATGGAATAGCAAGGAGGTGATTAAGGCCATAAGGCCAAAGGGTGGCTCACGAAGGGAAAGCAGTAGAGATGGAGGGTGATGGTGGTGCAAAGGAAACGTTTGAGGGTGAGGTGGCTTATGGCCACATACCTTCTCCAAGTCGAGTGGATATCACTCCCTCTTTGGATTCCTTAGATTTTCAGCTTTGAAACATCACCATGCTCCTGGAACACCTGGGTTAGAACCGTCATGATGATCGCAAAGAGGTTATTGGTTTTTTGAACGATTTACAACACAAACAATGGAACATATATGATCGCTTGGCTTCACTTCAACGAAGGTCAAAGGAGAATTAATGAGCAGCTGGAGCATCTTGAGGGACGTCTTGCTCACTTGGAATTCCATGTCCATGGTGAGCCCAAGCCCCTAGAGTTACTAGGTGATGATCTCAATAATCCAGCTCTGGAAATTCCTCTTGTTCTTCGATGGATATGGGTTGCATTCTCATCCTAGAGGTGTTTTGGGCTTTCTAGTCTTTTTGTTTTTGGGTTCCTAGTAAATTTTGGCTTTTTATAATCAATTTTTGTGTCTCTCTTCTGGCCAATAAATCCAGCAAGAATGAGGTCGAAAGATCAGTGATGCTCAAACAAACATATTGTAGTTTTTGGAGGAATTAATAGAAGTTTGTTGATCGATCCAAAAAATATCAAAAGCAGCCTCCAAATAAAAGCCTAGTGCCTTTTTTTTTTTTCTAAAATTATGACAATTTTTTCGTCGTCATCTTTTATTCTTATAAAATTGCAACTAAAACTATTAAAATAAACTTTTAAATAAAATAGTGATTCCATATTTCCTTTTTACATTTTTAAATTAAAATGACTTATATAAAATCATATAAATGGCAACTAATATAATTGAAAATAAAAACCTATGTCAAATTTTATAAATTTCCAACTAAAATAGTTAAAATAAACTTTTTGAACAAAGAAGCCGTGATTCTATATTTCATTTATTTTAAGTTAAAATTACTTATTTGAAATCATGTAAATGACAACTAGTATAATTTAAAAAAAAAAACATTTAAAATTTATGTCAAAATTGAAAAGCGTCTTACTAGTAACATTATTTTTACTAGGTCAAAATTACTAATTAAAAAAAATAAATTTAAAATTTATGTAAAAATAAAGCCTCTTAAGCGTCTTACTAGTAACAATTTTTTTACTAGGTCAAAATTACCACTTCTTAGTAACATTTTTTTTATTAGGTCAAAATTACCACTCCTTTAAAACCATGTTCTTAAAAACCTTAAAATCTATAGTAACTAAAAAATCTATTGTAATAACAAATTTAAAAAATTTACTATGATATCTAATTGTATTTTTAGAATTTTGGCTTTTGTGATCCATTCTAAATATTTAGCATTCTTTCCTTAATAATCACATGCAATAGAACATTGTCTAAGTGTTTAGAATCAACTAGTGTGGTTTATCATAAGGATTAGGTGAGAGATCAGATCGAGATGATGAACCACATTGATTGCATTGTCTAAGTGTTTCGAACCAACCAGTGTGGTTCATCATCAGGACTAGGTGAGAGATCACATCAGATGATGAAACACATTAGGTGAAAGATCAGATCCACTTGATGAACCACATTGGTTGCATTGTCTAAGTGTTTCGAACCAACCAATGTGGTTCATCATCAAGACTAGGTGAGAGATCAAACCAGATGATGAACCACATTGGTTGGTTCCAAAAGTGTTGACAATGTTCTATTGCATGTGATTATTACTGAAAGAATTCTAAATAACTAATTGCATTGTCAATTAAAATCTCAAAATCAAAATTTCAATAAAAAATTAATATTACATGCAAATATTTTTTATTTAAAATTTAAAAAGAAAGAAAAAAAGCTTTAAAATAAATAAAATAAAAACAAGGGAGTTGTTTTAATGCGATTTTTTGGAGTTTCTATGGATTATCTAGTTGGATCGGGCATAAAAATTTGAGATGAGATCTTGATTTGTGTTATTTAAACTGTTTTTTTAGTGTATATATGGATTCTATGCATTCAACACCCTGAAAAATGCCTCTGGCATTTTGATTGTGCAAAGTTTATCTATCAAATTTGTGAGTTCAATGAATTTCTACCAAATTTTAGACAAATTAGATCAGAATAAATTGGAAAACTTTTGAAAAAGTCGCATTAAAAACTACAAATACTTGACAAAACAAATTTTTTTTCCTATTTCATCAACATGTTTAGACACATCACCCCGATCAAAGAAGAGAATTGAACCTGTGATGAGTGCCATAACAACCCCCTCATCCCCATTTAACAACTTAATTAGTTTAAAAACACAAACCGATCAAGATAAATCCTAAAAAAATATATTTATTATAAATAAAATCACCCCGATCAGAGAAGAGAATTGAACCTGTGATGAGTGCCATAACAACCCGCCTCATCCCCATTTAACAACTTAATTAGTTTAAAAACACAAACCGATCAAGATAAATCCTAAAAAAATATATTTATTATAAATAAAATTAATTAAAAAAAAGGTTATTTGACAAAAGGAAGCAATGAAAATGAAATTTCTGACTGATATTTGACCGGAATCCCTTCCGAAGTTGCCTCTCGGCCTAAGAGACCCACATAAATACGAAAGGTACCATCTCTTCTTCTGCAAGCCAATGATCAAAATGTCGAGTAAACCCTCAGTGTTCACACTCAAACTGGAGACTTCTGACCCAATTTTGCGTTGAGGACTTCTTCAATTGCCATGGCAATGGAGGCTCATACAATTGTATGAATCCCTACTTAATGGAGTTCTTGGAGTTTCCGGACTCGACTGAAATTTAGATTTATATTTATTCTTCATTTTGAATTGGTGAGTCCCATTTTCTGTTGGCCTCTCGGGCACAACACCATTCCCTCCTCGCCTGCTACTCGATTGCAGAGCACTGATCAGAGCCTTCAACGCACAACTTGTAGAACTTTTATTCACTAACAGAATTTCTCCTACCTCTGCTGCTGTCATACAACCCCCTCCCTGAAAAGCCTCTTCAACCTCACAGAAAAGCCTATGTTCTTTGATGCCCAAATAATTGTCTGCCAAGATTTTGAAAGCATAAAAGGTGCAGTGAGGAAAGTAAATATGCATATCCATTCTCCCAGGTCTCAAAAGGGCAGGATCCAATCTACTTTTATTATTTGTAGTAAACACTATAATTTTCTCCTCGCCACAGCTGGACCAAAGCCCATCAATAAAATTCAACATGCCAGACACTGTAACTCTGCCACTCTCATGTCCATCATCATCATTCCCCTGATGTCTATGTTCTTCATCGTTCGGACTGCTGTACCTTGGCAGATCCAAAGAAGAATCAATATCCTCAATCACAATAATAGATTTATTGCTTGTCTGCATCAAAAGCATCCTCAGCTCCCAATTATCATTCACCTTGCTCAATTCCAGATCATAGATATCGCAATGCAAGTAATTAGCCATGGCTGCAATCATGCTGGATTTCCCTGTTCCAGGAGGCCCATAGAATAAATAACCGCGCTTCCAAGCCCGGCCCAATCTGTGATAGTAATTCTTACCGCGGACAAAAGCATCAAGATCCATCTTAATCTTATTCTTCAGCTTTGCCTCCATTGCAATGGTATCGAAAGTTGCAGGATGCTTGAAAGGCACAGAAGTCCAATCAGGATGCCTGAAAGCCACAGAAGTCCACTGCTGCCTCTGGCAGTTAGTAAAGAGCTTGAGCTCTCTCTTCCTGCGATCAACTTCCTCTGCAACAGCCTGAACATGCTCCAAATAAGGTCTCAGGACAGCAGCCTTGTCCCTCTTATGGATTTTCAAAATAAAACTCCTGGTTGCATCACCATCACCCTCACCATCCTTCTTCTTCACCTCATGTATCCACCACAACCTGGCACCTAAAAACACGTCCTCCACACTCTGACCTGCCTCTAATGAAACAAACATATCTTTGGAATTGTTAGCACTATACAAATTAGCACAATCGGTATCCACAACACCTGCCAGGGTACTGACATAGGTACTAACCTTATTATATAATCCATTCTCTTGGACCCCATCATAGCCATAGTGCAGAGGAATCCTGAAAAACTTGTAAGCTTTCCATTTCTCCTGCCATGATTCTAGCCATGTCCTCACCATTTCCAGCAGCTGGGGAGGGCCCAAGTTCCAAAAGAATAGTATGATCCCCATTAAGGACCAAAAATAGGTAAGGGAATCCATTGGCAAATTCAAATCTCAAACAGACAGAAGAGAATCCAGCTTTCTAACAGATTTGCTTAAGCTCTCATCGAGGCAATTCAATCTTGCAGCTACGGCTTCTGTGTTTTTTTTTTTGCCTCAAGGGTATTGTCAGATCTCAATTCTTTCAAATTGTAGATGAAACTCTGTTGAGAACACCGTAAAGAAAAAGGGGCATCGAAGAATTGAAGTTGCGTACGCATTGTGGGTCGAAGAGCACCGTTGTTGGGTGTAAAGAATTTGATAAAGATCGTGGTGGATCCGTTTGTAGGTGTGGAATGTGTCGTGGGAGCGCGTATATATTTGCAGAGTCAAAGGATGCGCGGACCCTTTCATCCCTGTAATCAACACTAAAATCAACCCTTCCAACTTTCTTGGGTCTGCAATTCCTTTTCCGTAAAGCTGATGTCAGTTACATGGCGCTTCCTCAAGAGATTACCATCCTCCTTTTCTTTTTTAGGAAATTACCTTGGAAATTTTCTAAGAAAAGTTTCGGTAAAAATTATATCATTACAGTTTTGTTGACCTGTTTCCAACCATTTAGTGTAATTTAGTGTCGATAACCTTTACATCTAATTTCTTAGACACTTCCTAAAATTTATGATCTAGAAATTTCTATTTCGATATTTTTTAATATATTAAATTAAAGATATAATATAAATTTCTATATTTTTTAATATATTAAATTAAATATATAATCTAATGTTAGATAATGTTAGATTATATTATATTATAGTTATTAAATTTTAATAATAAAATATATGAAATTAATAGTGTTGTGATAAAATATTCTTTGTATAAAGATTATTGATTCAAAGTTCACAAGTTTCTATTTGGATTTTTTTCAATATATTAAATTGGAATATTTAATTTTTCAGAAATATATATAATATGGAGTTGTCTATTTAGCTAGAGGAATTGTCCGGCTAAAATTGGCCCGAATCACCGTAATTTTTTTTAAAGAAATTTTGCAATAGGAGTGTTTGAATCATGTTTTTTATAGTGGAAATGGATTCAGCACCATCTAAAACCTCTAGAACACCCAAAATATTGAAATTTGATAGCTATAACCTGGATTTACAAAAATCCTTGCCGGATTTTCTTAAAATCTTACCTAAATTTCAATGATTTTCAAGGCAAAAAGACAGTGTAGTTAAACTACTGCATATAATATAATATAATATAATATTATTAAATTTAATAATAAAAAATATGAAATCAATGTAATATAATATTATATTATAGTTATTAATACACTGAAGGCATTTTATTATCGGGGTTTGTGTTTGGGACATTGTTCACATCACTGATAGAATCTGAACAGTGTCCACCAACCACCAATCACCCGCGAGACTTGTTGCAAATGACTTGTTGACGTGGCTAGCAAGCCCCCTTAAATTTTAATAATAAAATATATGAGATTAATACAGTGTTTTGATAAAGTTTTTTTTTTTTGTGTAAAGGTTATTGATTCAAAATGTTATAGTTAAAAAAATTCCATTATATTAAGGATTGGTGTAATCCCAAATACAATTCCAAATAATTTTGAAAACAACTAATCATACAAATTACAAACAAATTAATAAAATATATATTAAAATTTTAATTTTTTAAAATATATTATTAACTACATTTAATTCATGTAATTTCATTATTTAATTTTTATATGCATAATAAATAATTTAGTTGTTAATTACTTTGTTAAAATCAACTTAGACTCATCTTAAATTCAGATCTATCTCTTTTCACTCTAAAAGATGTTTGCACCTCAAGAGATTTGATCCTTCTGGAACATTAGTAGATTTGGAATTAAGATGGATCCAGAGTGGTTTATTAATTAATTATAATTATTGTTAAATTTTTATTTATTTATTTATTTATTTATTTTACATAATTTGGCTAAGTCAAAATGTTTACATAACATGACTACATCATAGAAGGCTTTTTGCTCTGTCGGAGTCTGCCCGCGCACATAGTGCCTCCCTTCTCTACGTCCTTGAGACAGCTCCACTGTCATGGCCCCAGGAGGGGGCCCTGGTCCCACTCCCCCTCTTCCTCCTGAACTAACTACCTTCAAGAAACTGGTGGCTAGCAGCAACAAGCGCCCAGCAAGCGACCTTCAGCAGAAATTTGTGAAAAGACTGGAAACAATCCCCACAGTTGATCTGTTGATTGAGAACCTTGCAGATCGGCCTTAAACCTTGTAGAACGCGGGCTCATTGGGTAGTTCACTGGGCTCCGGACCTCGCCCAAAACTGTTGAAGCCTGGATCCAAAAGAACTGGACTCCTCTAATTAAAGAAGTCATCAGAAGCTACCTCATCGGTAAGGGATTCTTTGTATTTGTTTTTGAAGAAACAGAAGATAGGACCCTGATATTTCAAAATGGCCCTTATTTCATGGGCCCTCAGGCCCTATATTCGAATCAATGGACCCCGGATTTTGATCCGAGCCAAGACGTCCCCTTGGCTGTTTCGGTTTGGGTTCGTGTGCCCCACCTTCCTCTTCACTGCTGGAACCCAAAATAATTAGAGACCATTGGCAACAAACTTGGGAAGTATATCGACAGAACATAAAGGAGAGATCAGTACTCCTGCACTCGAATTTGTGTAGAAGTCGACTTGGAGGAAGGCCTCCCTGAGGCTATTAAACTCACGGTGGCTAACTGGAATCACATCCAAGAGCTTGATTATGAGCAGCTCCCATTCAAATGCCGGTTTTTCCATGGTTACAGATACTTCGCCAGATATTGCAAAAAGAAAATAGTGGAGGAGATTGAGATCTCAAAGGAGGAACAATGGACCTAGGTTCAGAAAATTGCCTCTAATAAACAGAACACCAGAGCAAAAGGGAAAAGTAAGCCTACAGGTAGCACTGCCCCTACCTCGACGACACAAGGATATTAAGGGACTTCTATCCCTCCAAGTATAGATGCAAACTCCTACCCATTTGATATCCTAAGCACCCCAGAAGAACTACAAACTGCCACAGAATTCGAAGTGACAGAACAACACCCAAAACCAACAGAAGAAGACAAAAGACAATAAGAAACTGCCTCAACACAAATAGGATCTCCAAGAGGAGACTCCACCTCCTCGACTTATGCAGAGATGACAAAGAAGAAGCCCCCCGAATCCTCTAGATCCTCAGACGAAGAAATGTTTAAGCGGCCCTTGAAAAGATTCGGGAGGAAGTCACACAGAGCGACAAGAGAAGAAGAGACTGAGAAGCAAAAAATTCAAGGCAGCCAGTCTATGATTGAGATGTCCATAGGTAGAAACAATCGATCCAGGCCTCTCAAAGGCGACCCCTCTGCAAGTAAATAATGTGTATAGTCTCTTGGAATTGCAAACGCTTGGGGAATCCCTCAAAAGCAGAAGCAATGAAGAACCTTATGAAATCTGAAACCCCTAAGATCCTCTTACTCCAAGAGACTAAAATAGAAGGGGAAGCCCTTTCTAAATCTTAGTAAAGACAAATGGAAAACAAAAGTCGAGAAAGCAGTCAGTGCAAGGGGTGCTTGTGGTGGGCTTGCCACTCTCTGGGAGGATGAAAAATTCCATTTAGACAGCTCCTTCGAAACGCAACATTGGATCTACACCGAGCTCCAGCATCTTGCGATTAAGACCACCCTTGCCCTCTTTAATCTTTATGTTCCGGTCCTCTATTCCGAAAAAAATGACTATTGGCAAACCCTTTATGACTTCCTTGAAGCCTACTCACCCAAGAATATAATCCTAGCTGGAGATTTCAACCTTGTCTTCAAGCCTAAGGAGAAAAGAGGAGGCATTATAAGCAAGGACCACATCCTCCCTATTATAGAAGATCTGATCCAAGAACGAGACTTACCAGAATTTAAACCCAAAATAAGGCTCTACACATGGTCAAATAATAGAACAGGGAATGAGCACATCTCTGCGTGTCTTGACAGATTTCTAATTTAGAGCACCCTCCTCTCTGAGAATAATATAATCTCCACCAAAATTCTACCTACATTAACTTCTGACCATAAACCTATCCTACTGCTGTTAGAAGAAGAGGGAAACCTGGGACGCATCCCCTTTCGGTTCAACCCTTTATGGAAAGAAAGGGAGGGGCTTTTGGAGACAATATTGAAAGCTTGGTCCACCCCAGTTAGTGGATCGCCTAGCTATGTGTGGGAACAAAAACTCAAAGCCACTAAATCAACGTTGAAAGAATGGCTTAAAAAACCCTCTTGTTCATCTACTAGTCTAAGAAAGCAGGCCACCGAGAGGATGCTTGATCTACAAATGAATATGGAACAACAAGATATCACTTCCTCATAAATGTAGCTTGAGAAAGCTGCCCAACAAAGCTCTCTCCATGTATTCAGAGCTGAGGAGGAGACATTGAGGCTTAAATCATGCAATCTCTGGCTCAAACCTGGAGATAAAAATTTTTCCTTCTTCCACAAGAAAATCCGTACTCGCCTATTGAGAAACCACATTGCAGAAATCACCTCCTTGGATGGGACTGTGCATAAAGGAATTGTTGAGATATGTGAGGCTGCTACCTCTCACTTCTAGCAGTTGTACATAGAAAGTGAAGCAGAAAATGAGGAGGAAGTTTCATATTTCCTCATTCACATCCCAAGACTGATAAAGGAGGTGGACAACTACAACCTCCTGAGGCCCTTCACGGAAGAGGAAATCAACAACGTCATTTGGATGATGGAGCCAAACAAAGCCTCTAGTCCTGATGGGTTCCCCATTCACTTCTACAGAATCTGCTGGGATATTATAAAGGCTGATCTGATTCGAATGATAAATGGATTCCAGTAGAAAGCCAAAGTGGGTGGAAGTACAAACTCCACTTTCCTAGCTCTTATCCCAAAAGAATCGAACCTTATCTCTTTCGACCATTTCAGGCCAATTTTTCTTTGCAATGCATCTTACAAGATCATCTCCAAGCTCCTGGCGAACAGAATCAAGCCTCTATTAGAAAATATTATTTCTACCAATCAAGGTGGTTTTGTCAAAGGAAGGCACATCCTGGACAATGTGGCTCTGGTGCAGGAAAACATTCATTCCAGTATCCAACGCCACGAGAAAGGGATGATTATCAAGCTAGACATGGCGAACATCTTTGACCAAGTAAGACGTTCTTTTCTCCTCCAAGTTCTTTCCGCTTTCAGATTCAACTCTGTTTTCATTAGGCTAATCAAATCTTGTATTGGAGAGTCGTGGATTTCCCCCTTGGTTAATGGCAGGCCAATCGGTTACTTCAAAGCTTCGAGGAGCATCAAACAAGGCTTCCCTTTGTCCCCCTTCTTGTACATCTTGATGGATGACTCCCTTAGCCAGAAGCTGTCAACAGAGAAGATTAAAGGGACTCTACCTGGAATCAAGGCTATGAGAGGCATTGAGCCAATCAACGATCCTTTGTTTGCAGATGACTCCTTACTCCTAGGGGGAGCATCCCTAAATATTGCAAGGGCATTCAATGAGGTTATTCACAGCTTCTGTAGAGTTTCTGGAGCCCTAGTCAATAGGAGAAAAACTGCTGGGATATTGATCAACAAACCATGAATCAGATTTCCTAAGTACTTGGCTATGTGGGCTTTGCTAGCTGGGATAAAATCAAATACCTGGGCCTGCCTTTGACCCAGGGTATTAAGAAGGCCCTACATTGGGCTAAGATTCTTAGCAAAATCAAGACTAAAATGAAAGTTTGGGGTGGTCAGTGGCTTACCACAGCTAGAAATATTATTTTGGTGAAATATGTTCTCTCCTCTCTCCCCTTATACTAGGCAACATTTCTATTGGCTCCTAAATCAATCACTGAACAACTCTCAAAGCTTCTAAGAAAATTTCTATGGCAAGGTGGCAAGGGGAACCAGAAAAAATTCCACTTGGTGAGCTGGGACATTGTGAAAAGAGCTCTATCATATGGAGGCCTGCAAGTCAGAGATCCTGGGCTGGCCAATCTAGCCTTGGGAGGGAAGATGATCTGGAAAATCTTCTCGAACCACCGGCATCCTGTAAGTCAAGTCCTTATCAAAAAATATATGCATGGGCTGTCATTGAATAATATGTAAGAACGAGCTTCTTGCAAGGGTACCACCCTTTGGAAGCTCTGTTGCCACAGCTGGGAGTTTTTCAAAGACCACCTCTTCAGAATCCCAGGAAACGAAAAAAATATCAGTCTATGGGAAGAAAAAATTATGGGTCACCATCCATTCAACTCAATACAAGAAATTGCATAATTGCGTGAGTGGCTCATAAACCTTTGCTACAGCAAATTGGAAGACATATCTTCCAGGGACACTTCTGGTAACTTGCTTGCTTGGAACATTCCTCGCCCTCCAGACTGGTTGCATCCTCAACTAACTCTCTTCATAGTTGCGCTTGTTGGACTGGCCCCGATCCATCAACGCACAAGTGACAAGTGGGGCTAGGGAAAGGCCAGAGTGTTCTCTGCTGCACAAGGGTTTGCTTCCCTCCAATCCAGCATTCCCCTCCACTTCCCATCTCTATGGAAGTAGGTCTGGGATCACGGCAGCCTCCCAAAGGTAAATCTCTTCTCCTGGCTCCTCATCCATAATCGCATATTGACAGGGGAAAACTTGGTCAAAAGAGGCATAGTTGGCCCACATAGATGCTCGCTCTGCTGCACAACATTGGAATCAATAGAACATATATTTCTGGATTGCACATTTACCCAAGAATTTTGGGCGAAAGCTCAGCACGGGCTTGATGTTCAATCTCCTTCGTAGGGCATGATTACAAGCCTATTCATCTTGTGGATAGAGCGATCACCTCATGAATTAAACAGAAAGTCATTGTGGTATAACATCTAGTTCACCATTCCTAAATTTGTTTTTTGGAAAAACTGGCTGGCTAGAAATGATGTCATCTTGAACAGCAGATCCTTCTCCTCCTATGTGGTAGCAGCCAAAGTGAAAGCCTTGCTTATTGAGTCCTTGGCGAATCTTCCCCACAAGATAGACAAAAACCTCTCCCCAAACATGCTAAGTTTGATCGGTGCGCCTTTGAAGACTGCTTTCAATAATAAGACACCCTCTCGACCCTATCACAATCCATAGTGGAGGTTGTAGATTTCTGAGGTTGACTTTAAAAATTGGTGGAAGAACCGCGGCAAAGCCACAATATTTTTTGATGGAGCTTCCAAGGGAAACCAGAGAAATTCTGGAGCAGGGGGAGTCATCTATTCTCGAGCAAGGCAAAGTAGAATCAACTTTAGTTGGGGCTTTGGGCAGAGTACAAACAATCAAGCAGAAATATGAGGACCGCTCAAAGCTTGTCAAATTGCACAAGAGCATGGAGAAGAAGACATACAGGCCTTCAGAGACTCGGAAATCCCGAACAAGATCATGAACACTGGAGATCATTTCAATAACCCGGCCCTCAACAAGACTCTGCAGAGACTCAGAAAAGTGTTACAAAATTGCACTTCCAGTTCCTTCTTTCATATCCTCCGAAATTTAAACAAGGAAGAAGATGCAAAAGAAAATGCAGGTTGCCTCTTAGCCCAAGGAGAACTCTCAAAAAATGACGATGCCCCAATTTGGTTTCCGATCCCTTAAGCTCCAGCTATGTAAAAGCATAACTTGACTCATCGGGGTTTTTGGAGAAAAATAATATGTATCAAGGGTTGTTTAGGCTACGGCCCAACCTATCTTCATAAATAAAAAAAACTTACCCGTTCTTGTTAAAAAAAAAAAATGTTTACATAACATAACATGAAATTACAGCATCACAACATGACATTACAACATCACAACATCTCTTTTGTACTAGGCTTGAGAGCTCTCGCACAATTAAAATATCATAAAAGCTAACTAAATTATAACTTTATTTTAAATTATTATTATTGGACATGTGGTAGATCCATATTAATTCATCTTAATTATGGATCTTCCAAGGGCCAAGGAGGATCAAATTTCCTTTCAATATAAAAGAAGTTTGCACCTCAAGAGATGTGATCTCTCTGGATGCTTGGTAGATCTAGAGTTAAAATGAATTTAGGTTGATTTAATTATAATTATAATTATTAATTTTATTTTGATTTTATTTTTATGCAATTTGACCGAATCAAAATGTTTTAGTTAATAATTATAGTTATAATTGTATTTTATTTTATTATTTTAATTACGTCGTAAGGCGTTCCTCTATGAAAACAACTTCTCAACCTTGAATTGTCCCTCTTTATGCTATTAGATCAAATGTTAGATGATTGAAATGTTTTATGCCATTAGATCCACTGCCTCCTTCATTTAGGCTAGGCTAACTAACTAACTAACTCACTAAACCTTACTAATATATCTTCCACCTTGCTATGAAATAAGATGCAACCTCTCTCGTGTCTCTTTGATTGCACTTGAAACTAGAATCTCATCTCACGGTGTTCTTGCTATGAAATTTACCAACCACAGGAATTGATCAGTAATGGAGTGTACTCCGTAAAAAAATTGGCGTCTTCGCTTGTTCTCTTTTCTATTTCGAGCAATGATTACGGTTCATACATTCTTCAAAAAAGATGCACATTCAAGGTAATTCCATAGTGAAAGATATATCATTTCAGTAAAATCACAATAAATTTTATTAGGTAGAGGCGTGAACCACCCAAGTGATTCATTATTAAGATTTAGAGGGAGAGTTTATATTTTCGATACGCAAGGGTTTTCATTCTGCTTTTACATGGGGGGTTTGAAATTGCAGGGTTTTCCTTCATTTGAAGAATCAGTCACCAAACAGATCTCGACAGACTTAGTGTGCTTGTACAATATGGGTTTTGTGACGGTTTTTATTAATAGATATGGGGTCGTCGGGGTGCTTGCCAATTATAACAACAGAGAACTTGTATAGAAGTTGCAATGATACAATAAGCAAAATATTTGTATACCACAAAAGTTTTTTGGGAGAAGCGGTGGAGGAAATAATAAAGAGTCAGGAAGATGCAAGGTTTGTGATTCTGGATCAGTACAAAGATTCCATGGATATTTTTTAACATCCAAATCAATACCTGTTTACACTCTCTACCCTTTTTTATTTTAGGAATATGTGTTTTTTTTGAGTCATCTTCAGTAATTATTGAAAATTATTGAACGTGCCAATATCTTTTTGTGCAGGGAAATTTGAGGAGCCCTTGAGACCCTATTGCAATGGTTCATGTGGCCTTCTAGACGATGTAGGGGAGCCTATGTATAGCATTTGCACTCATCTAGAATTGGATTTCTTTTGGGATGCATTGCATCCCACGCGGGCGGGATGGGAAACATTGATGGGGCACTTCAGATTTTCGTTGGTCTCAATTTCAACTTGAATCTTAACTGGATTTTTCTGCTTTCTCGGCATTATGATATCTTTTGTCTATTGTAGTGTCTCACTATTATATCTTTGTGTATTAGAGTGTCGCTGGTCTAAATCCATAACTTTTGAGCCCTATATGATTTTATTACTTAGTCTTCTACTCTCCTATTACGAACCAATGTCATAATGGTCGCATCTCTGGTCTGTAATTCTCTGATGGAGACGCACTTATGTACAGATGTGTGTCGTTGAATTCAAATAGTAATAGAATTAAATATTAATTAATTTAAAAATTAATAACTTTCTATTTTTTGCCCATTCACATTATTAATTTAAAAAAAAAATCATGTGAAGATAATTGTTAGATATGTATTTTAAAATGCAAATAACCTAATTAACATTGATTAACATGTTAATTTTTTTTAACATATTATAATTAAATAGAATATTTAATTATTTAATTAATATTGATTAAAATGCTAAGTGTTTTTTATCATACTATATTTATAGAATATTAAATGATTGACTGATTAATATAGGAAACAAATTAGAGAAAAATAAAAGTAAGAATTTAAAATATTTAAATTAGTTAAGAATTTTATTATTTACCAGCTTATATTTGCGTCGTAATGTGTTCCTCTTTGAAAACAAATTCCCATGTTGCCACTGTGTCCTTTTTTGTGCCATTTAGACGATTGAAATGTTTTATGCCATTAGATCCACTACCTTCTTCATTTACGCTAGGCTAACTAACTAACTCACTAAACCTTACTAATGTCTCTTCCACCTTACTATGAAATACGATACAACCTCTCTTGTGTCTCTTTGATTGCAGGTCGAACTATAATCTCATCTCACGGTGTTCTTGCTATGAAATATGATACAACCTCTCTTGTGTCTCTGTGATTGCAGGTGGAACTATAATCTCATCTCACGGTGTTCATTGCGTGGTCTTCCACTTCATAGTTAAGGTATAATAATATTTAGTTATTGTTGAACAAATGTATGTCAAGATTACTTAGTTTTATGATCCTGTTGTTTGATGGATTGTACGTGTATTGTAGTATCCCAAACGGTAATTTGGACAGTAGATATAAGAATTAAACTTGAGTAGAAAAATAAATGTAAATAGACACGCAGCTAACAAATAATACACAATGGATGGTGATAAAATCACTGATCCATTTTATTAATCCACGGGAAATAGTACATCAACATGAAGAAATAGTGGAACCTAAGCTTGCCAAGCAAGCAGAGAAAAACCCAAAAAAACATCTATGGCCCAACTGATGAATGTCGTTGGCAATGATGTAAATGGCTCGGCGAGAAGATTGCAGCAAATCGGCTACGACAAAATTGATCTCTCCAAAATCCACTAAAGCACTGTGAGATTTCTGAGTGAAACTTCCTCAAGAGTATTGGGTTTTCTTCCAACACTCGTCAACATACTCGAGGGTTTCCGTCCTGGGGCTACTGATGGAGTAGAGAACTGGGTTCTAAACCTCACATACAAGAAAAGATATCAAATCCAAGATATTCCTGAATGGCCTCCTCCTCTTCTTTTATAAATCTCATGGACCGCTCTGGAACCTTCTATTTTATTATTATTTTAATCATGGAGCACTTTTCCCTCTTATTTTCCAATTAAAATATTCCTTTTTAATGCAGGAAAGAGTAAATCGGATATCGTGTCTCCTCAGGTCACTAAAAGTTGTGTCCACCCATCCCATCATGTGGGTATCCTCATTCTGGTTCCAATGAGATATTACACTAAGGTGTTCTATTACATATTCCTCCCGAGATGCCACCTTGAGCGTAATTAATTGAGTTAAACCCAAAAACAACTCAGTTTTCTGAAAGTTGTTGGAATGCACTGGAGCAAAAGGAAAATTATCCGATTGATGGAATATATCAAGCGAATGCCACCGGCCCACATAAAAACTCCTCCAAAAATCCCCTGGGCCTACTGATGACCCCAACCTGTGCTTGTGACCTGTTTGCTTCCAACTCTAGCAGTCCATCCTAACCCTATCATAAGGAACACCAAAAAAAGGAATATTATAGAACTTCCGCCCCAAGATTTATTGCCCTCAAGCAATCCAAATATGAGGGCCACCCTGCTGGCCCGATGAAACTGAGACCCAATGCCTGGATCCCATACAAACCCTTGAGTGTGGTTGTGCTCCTATGTCAAGCTACCTGGAATAGACCCCTCAATGTCAAGATCCCAAACTGATCTCTCGCCGCACCTATCATCAATCAATCCTCCCAGATCCCAACGCCACCATGGCCAATAATCGCCTGAATCCCATGGCTCAGACTGTGCACTATCTCTAGCTGTAGTTGTCACCACATGAAGCGAAAACCAACTCAGCCACTCTCTCCAATCCAACCTCCGGCCTAGGCCAAGGTCAATCTTGATCTGAGGATGTCGAGCTAGTGCTACTGAAATACTAATGGATTTCCTGTCCAAAATCCATGGCCCAATGGAACATGTAACATCTCTCTCGTCCAAGTGCTCCTGCCGAAATGTACCCAGTACTAAGAATGATACTCTATCAATAGGATACAACCTCATCACCTCTCTCCAATCCAACTGCTGACTCAATCTCATGCTAACCCTACTCTCCTGAATTCGAGATGGAATGATGAAGAACTATCGACCTGTGCCCCACTTCCAACTGGAAGACGCAGCATTTATCATGTCTAAGGGTCCCCACTCCGCTATGCTCCCTACGAAGAAGATCGTACCATAAATAGGGTACCAACTCATGATATCCCACCAATCTATCCCAGAAGAAGAATCCAATGTAGTGACATCTGCATACGGAACATGTCTGGAGTGTTGTTGCTAGCCCATACTCAACTCATGCTGCTTTGTCCCACCTGTCAATGAGAACTACTTGAAAAAGAAGGCCCCTATCTCTATAATAGGCCAAAGTGGGCAAGATATGTTGCAAGCCCCATCGATGTACTCCTAGAGAGTGATGATCCTTGAAAGTACCGCAGCCTTGCTAACTATAGGTGCATCTACCATCACCTCATCAGTGGGTCAGACCAAATATGGAAGCACCACAATCCCCAACAGCTCCTCCCTCTCTTGATCAGAAATTTCATACTCACATTGTCTACAAGCCTCCCGCAGAACTACCCCATCAACCTCCAACATCTCATAAGGATAAGTATCTGCAACTACTGTCACCATACTAGATGTCTACACATCCGTTTGCTCCTCCTCAATGGATGACCCCAAGTTTAGCTGCATATCCATCATAGACCAAATGTGAGCCTCCATATGGCTCTCCCCTAAAGGATTATCATGCATGATGTGAATAGCCTCCTCCTCAGCTGACTCATGCTCCACCATATGTTGTGTTGGCTGAACCATCACAAGTGACTCATCATCCTGAATATCTCCCATAGAGTCCCCTGACTACTCAGCATGCTCACTGGAATACAAATCTTGTGCTCTGAATATGGACAAACTAGTTTTGTTATGCTAGCTTCCTCATTAGTATAAAATAAATGTGTTTATGATCGTCTCAAATTAGAAAGTTAAGAGAGGGTTTAAGTGTCAGGTTTTGTGTGTATTTTATGATCAATTCATTGGTAAATTAGATGTTAAAAACGCGTATAGAAAATAAATTTTAGAGAAATAATACACAACAAACACATTATTCAATAGTGATAACGGATTTCACTCCTCTTGGGCTACATATCCATGGACTTGCTTTAATGGCTTGGACCACTTTGGATTAATGGAAAATTCTCTGATTACATGCACCTAAAGTGCTCCAATGGCTTTTCAACCTGCTCCATTGGATTCAAAATACTCAAAAACCTCAAAGTAGACTCTTCAGCCTCTACAAATGGTCTTCAGGTGATCTAGACATGGTCTCGTCTCCTGGTGGCCCTAGGCTTCTTTAATCTTCAAAGTGAAGAAAAAAAAATACGTAAGTGCTCCTCTGCCTCTACAACCTACACAAACATTCTCAGAACATCCAAATTATCTAGGATTGACTCTTTCTGAGCCTAATTTGGTCGAATAATTCTCCAGTTATGGTTTCCTCAATTTTGGCCGAGGAAACCCCTCCAAATCTGGAGAAACTCCAGTTAAGCCCAACAAAACTGGAGCTCGCACCGAATTTGGTAGCCTTCACCAACTTAATCATCTATTAAAGGTTGGATTAATTAAAGTTAAGTGTGCATTAATCTGAGGTTTAGCGTTCTAAGTGCATTTAACCAAAATCCAAATTAAAAATTGGATTAGCGCATAATACATTTTTTTAAGGGTTAAATAGGTGCATTTAAAGTTAATTCTGCGATTAGACTTTGGAGCACTCCGCCTGGTCATAGGCGCTGGTCCTATGGACTGAGGACTGGCCCTCTTAACCTCTTCCATACCCCTTTGTTAAACTCAGATACAATCTGTGCCCCATACATGTTAAGTCTCAAAGCTTGGGTGTAATGGTAAGCTTATTGCATAGCATGGGGGAGGTCACTAGGTCGAGCCCGAATTCTTCCCTTAAATTTTTACAAACCATATAATAATGATATTTGATGCTGCCATAGCCAACATTCGACCTTTGGGAGGGGCACGTGGAGGCCTCCAGGCTAGCCACGTCTCCTCATCCCATTAGTTCTTCAAAAACCAACCAGAAAATGCTATGTGCCCAGAAACTTGGGCCACCCACAAATTGACACTTGTAAGCATGCTATTGGCCGGTGGAAAACCATAAATTTGACCCCTTTGACCCTGTTTTACCTTTTTTTTTGAAAATTCGCCTGTTTGGTCAAGCGGACAACAGACTCTAACTTTCACATATGGACTCCGTTTTGAGCGAAACTAAGTGCACTAGATTCCTAGAGAAGAGACCTATCTGGTCATTCTGGTTTGGAGAGATTCTCAGAATTTTGAATTTTTAGCAAATTTTTGCCCCTAATTTAGTTTATGATCACTCCTTCCCACTGACAAGCTTTTGGACCCACAAAATCTGGTTATCTGATGAGAGATGAATACTATTCTCTTTCCCAAGTTCTATCAACTTGATTCTACTTGGAAAAATCTCCATGACAACCACTTGGGTTCATTGACATGCCTTGCCTTGCAAATGGCTTGGCACTTCAACCAATGTCCTCCTTTCACTGCTGACCCAATCCAACACTTGTTAGATACTTGTTAGCTGATTAAACACCTTGTTGTACCAAAGCGACCCTTCTATGCTTGGAAAACTGACTGATGGACTTCCCACTAAGAATATTGTTCCTCCTTTGTACAAACATGCATTCAATGCAAGCTTCTCCTTGAAAACCACTTTTCCAAGTTAAGCCCATATGATTGAACTACAACAATGGGTTCCAATATCAGTAATCACAAGAAAAGAAATGACTATTCTTTTTACCTCCACGCTTCCAAATTCCACATCTGAAAGACTGCATTCACCATCTCTTTCACTTCTTTGCATCAACACATCAAATGATCTACAATGACTATTGTTTTTGCTACAAATTTTTTGACATCTTGTCCACTTTCTGCTTCTTGATTCCATCATCCTCCAGTATTGACATGCTTCTCATGCCATGATTTGAGAATGAAGGCTAATCATGAGCCTCTTGCTCAAGAGTGGACCTTCCAAAATCCTGAGACATCTTGTCACAAGCACAACCATTAATCATGAAAAACACATCATGCAAGAAATACAACTTGATGACCTCTTTATTTTTCTCCTTCAAAGCAATAAATGTCACATCATGTGAACATCTTCATGCATTCTTAAATCTTGGTGTACAAACCATCGACCAAACACAAGTTGAAAAAACATGCCTCTTCAAACAACTGACTCTTAAGTCAAAAAAAATCATGTACAACAACTTGACGATTCTTTTCCCAAAACAACAAGAATTTCACATCTTATGAAACAATTCGTCAACATCTCCCTTTCATCCTTGGAGACAAAATCAACTCTTCCAAATCAATATGACATGCATGTATCCAACATAAGTTGACACTCATGCATGTTTAAGAACAATGAAACTATAAAAAATTCCACTATTCACACACACGAAATCTCATGCATGTATACAATGCTCAACTCTCTCACAAGTACAAGAATCCCATTAGCATGTACAAGTACTTAAAGAGCTGAAATGACTAATTATTATACAATAATAGTGAGTCAACATGCTCCACTTTCAAACACATTCCTGGTGTAAACATGCAACATGCATTCTAGAGAAAAAGAAAATGCATGCAATTGGAAAATAAATGCATCAATAAGGCAACATTTGCACCAATCATCAAAAGAAATGCTAGGGCTTAATTGGTTAAGAAATCTAACCATCTCTTTCCAAACCACTTCAATGGCGCTTCTTTCAACTGCACTTCATCATGTGAATCATCCAGACCCACATCAATTATGGAATCCTCTTTTCCATTCTTGTCAATCTCTCTCCCCACCTTCTTCAAATGTCGTGGATGACTTGTTGGATACAAAGTCCAACACTTTTCTACAATATGACCCTGCTTATGGAAATGAGTGAAAAATATTTGCATCTTCTTTTCAACATGGTTTTCATTATCCAATGGACCTTTGGATTTATGTCTCTGTTTTGAAAGTTTCCTGTGCATGGATATTTTCTTCCAACACCTTGAAACATTATGGTTATTCAAACCACAAAAGGAACATGTAAAATTTCTCCAAATCCTATGCGAGGATTTTCCATGTTTATCATAATCAAAAGAAACTTGATTAAAGTCATATTTATATCTTTCACATTCACCTTTGTCGCCTTATTGAGGAGGTGAATTTGATGAGGTAGTATCTCTCTTCGGAATACCAATAATGGATTCAATGAATTTAGAGCTTTCAACATCCTCTTTATTTTTATTTCCATTAGTTGCATGCTTATGAGCATCTTCTTGCAAAGTGGGTATAAAACTTTTGCATTCCTCATGAACACAAAATTCACAAGCTTGAGGTAATGAACATGTAATGAAAGTCCATCTAATGAGCTATTACACTAAGGTGTTCTATTACATATTCCTCTTGGGATGCCACCTTGAGCGTAATTAATTGAGTTAAGCCCAAAAATAACTCAATTTTCCGAAAGTTGTTGGAATGCACCAGAACGAAAGGAAAATTGTTCGGTTGATGGAATATGTCAAGAAAATGTTACCATCCCACATAAAAACTCCTAAAAAATTCTCCAAAAATCCCTTGGGCCTGATAATGACCCCAACCTGTACCTGTGACCTGTCTGCTCCCAACTCTGGAAGTCCATCCTAACCCTGTCATAAGGAACACCAAAAAAAGGAATATTACATGTATATAGACAATTTCATGTTAAATTTCCTAAGCCTCAACAGTTTACCTTTTTTCGTCCACTTGGGCTTCTCATCGTCCATGTTCTTTGTCACCTTGTCCCATGTTTGTTTCAACTTGATCTACCCCATACAACCTATCTTGGGAGAGCTTGGTTTGTTAGATTCGAACTCGACACCTTTGCACGGAATTATGCAGATCCATTTCCCTTTTGCACGATGATGCTTGCTAGAATATGTAAAATATCTGTCGGAGCTGAAGGGAGCCACAGACAATACTACAATCGACGTCTTGATCGTATGTAAGGAATTTTTTAGCATCGGAAATCCTGGACTTGCGACCTTTCGTCCTATCAAATCATCCATAAAGTAAATACATAACATTCACTTATCACTTCCTCCCAATTGAGAACGTTAAAGGAATTTTAACCCACCCACTACTACTTTCTTGTGGGGAGTTGGAATTGTGAGTAGATTTCATGATCGTTCCCTTCTAGTCGCAAATTTTTGTGTGAACTCATTATGGAACATTTCGTGAGATTTCTTTTATTTTTCTAAACTAGGCAGGCGAGGTCAATTATGAACCATAATTAATTATTCTAAAGGTGTTGTCTATAGACGCCACAAATCCTTCTAGATGAAATTTTTATTGTTGGAATTTGGTAAAAAAAAAATCAAAAAATCAAATTGAAAAACACGCCACAAATTATTTTGGATGACATTTTTCTTGCTGGAATTTGGTAAAAAAAATTCAAAAAATCAGATTGCTGGAGTGTTTTAACAAATTTTTTTTTAATGGTGGAAATGAATTCAGCACGATGAATAACCCCTAGGGAACCCAAAATCCTGAAGTTTGACAACTCTAATCCACATTTTCAAATTTTTTTACCAAATTTGTCATAATCTCAATGGAATTTCCATTATTTTCGGAACTAATTTGTGGTTTTTTTTAACAACTGCAGGTCGTTCTCTACATTGAAAATTGATAAAAATGACACAACAGACTTCCATTTTTCTATGTGTGCAACCACCCACCCTTCTAGTTCACATACCACATTATCTATTATATATTTTAAAAACAGACTGCACTTGCATTTTTCCATGTGTTGAACGAGCGAGCCTTCTTCTTCATAGGCCGCATTGTTTATATGTTCTTATAGATACGTCAACATTTTACCTCCAATCTGACCATGAGAGTAAAATAAATCCAACTACTATTTTTATATTTTGAATTTATGTTTGTGCTGTAGATTCAAAAATCATGGTTGAAATTAATGGACATGTAACATTTTAGATAAGTTATATTATAAAATATCAAACAAATATGAGAGTTTAATGATTTGGCTGTACATCACTCCCACTCCCCTAATTCAAAATTTAATTGATTTAAAAGAGAGATTATTTTAGTGCTTAGTGTAAATAGATTACAATTTTGTACTGTTTGTCGTGATTTTGAAAAAAATTGGCAGGAATTTTTGAAAATTTAAGTTACAATTCTCAAGCTTCAGGATTTTGGATACCACTGTCCCTGCAAAATACATTCATCAATGGTTTCTTGATCTTGACTTATACACCTTATTATTGTAAATTTTAATCATCCTGGAAATCTAAACCGTTGAAGTTGAGAATCGAATGCTTTAAATTAGATTTTGAAATTGATTACCTAGGATTATAAGAAAATACATGATAATATGATTACATATGAATCATGATTATAAGCAACAATGTTATGATTGATATTTTTATAGGCAATAGTATGATAATTAGTAATAAGAACTTGTGTATCAGATTTTTTTTTGGGTTTATCTCATGGGAAACTGATTTTAACCATTTGCCTTCATATAGAAAGAGGGAAATAGAAGAAATGAGTGTGCCTTCTGGAATTAGGTTTAATGGTTAGTTTATTTATTCAGCAGTCAATATTTTAGGAACAACATATTTTACTTTCCCTCCACAATCGATACTCAAATCCTGCCAAGGAGTCACGGAGGGATTCTTTGGCGCAATGGTGAGCCATAACAGTGCACTACATTTCTTAGATAAAAGGCATCGAGTTTTCTCCATTTTCATTTAACACATGCTACATTTCTTATTGTTTCGATTTTTTCTTGTTTATTGAGGGATATAGATATGTTTTTATCTTTTTGTTTCAATTTTTTCTCTATTTATTTGTTTCACCTTATGTAACTTTCATAGAGGATGAATACCTTACAGGGACAACTACTATGAGATATCGTGAAGCAAAACAACTATTTTCTTGCGAAGAAGAACAAATATAGTATCACGAAGCTCTAACTAGCATCAAATAGTTTGAAGAAGAATAATATCGTGTATGTGAGTGTAGTTATATGGATGCAAATGACACTCTAGACAAATTGGGCACTCTGCAACCAGGTGGGGACTCATACCTGCCATTAGCTAGTTGTTCTCTGACCCAAAGCTGTTGATAGTCCCATTTGAACACAAAGTCTCTATTATAATTCATGTTGTTCCATTATTAGAGGATAAAAAGATATCATATTTATTATAGTGTTGATCAAGACGAGGTAAGGGTATCTTCCATGTAATAACAATAATAACTTGTGTAACCATAACCACTGTGACAAACTTGGAAATCATATTTCTATTCAGAAAAGGATAATATTGAATGGACTTGTCATGAGTTTGAAGAGAATCTTAGGTGTTGGAACCGAGTGAAATAAAACAAGCATTGAAACGCCAAAATATCACCTTCATAAATGTGGCAATGATTCTGAAGATGAATGTAATTTGGAGTTTTTATTAGAATAAGGAAAACATTTTTTTAGGTCAAATAAAATTTTTATTGTTTAAAATACAGTTTTCCAATATATGGATTGTGGAGAAATTTAACCAAATATAAGTTTTAAAAAATAAAAAACATGTAACAAGTAGATTACACTAACTTGTGCATCCTATTTGTCATCGTTGTGGTACTCACACATGAGATATTGAGTCGTAATTGAAAGATGTGTTGTTTGGAGAAACATGATTTTTTTTTTTCATTCTCATTCTTTTAATGGAGGGAGAGCATCATTTCAATCCCTCTTCCATCAAATCAATTCTCTTTTCCTTAGCCCATGTCAACGAAAATGCTTTATAAATCCGGTGAGAATTTAATTATTAAATAGAAGAAAATTATAAAAAATAATAAAGGGATTTAAAAAATAATAATATTGGTTAGTAGAAAAACATATTTTTTGAATTAAAGTCATATTTATTACTGGTTTTGAATATGTTTCCTTTAATTAAAGCTCAAATCAAAGAAATAGAAAATTTGGTATAATAGTTCATCAATATGTGTTAATATATTATTATGAAGAACTTTAAAAGATAAACATTGGCATGTAGTACTTGATTTAATTTTTGGACATAGGCTCTTTCTGATTGTTTAGCCTCATTTGCTTGCTTCACATAATCTTATTGTGAATATAAAAGGTAACAAAAAAAAGTAATCTAATAGTGTAGGCTAGATAAGGAAACACCATAATTAACATGGCATCCACGGTGGACATTAATAACCTTTATGCTAATAATCTAAGATCATATAAGTGAATGCAAAGGGGATTAATAATAATGATTGAGGTGTTTTTTTTCCCAAAGAGAATCGTAACTTTATTATAAATAAACAAAATTACATTTTTTAGTGGTCGAAATCCTTCCAAGACAAAAATCTTGGGAAAAAAAAACTAGAAAATAGGAAAAAGAAATAAATCATCACTTTTAATAATCGTGCAGATTATTTTTTCTCTTTCTTCCTATGCAATTTTTGTTAGTTACCACCCAAATATTCCATCGGAATGATTTCCAAATCCAAACCCGACTCTACTTAGGGCTCATCTTTGTTTGAATTTGAATTTCCTGATTCATGAGCTCTCTTTGTTCCTAGAGCCCCATTTGATTGTCTTACCATATGTGTTGAAGGAATTCCTTCTTGAGTCCTCTCCCCATCATGGTCAATTTGTTCTGACTGGTAAGTAATTTCCATGATCTGATTATCCTTATTATCTTGAGAAGGGATATCTTCCTCAACTTCCTACTCTGATTCTCAAACTCAGTGTGCTACGAGCCTTTCTTTTTTCGAGCTTCCCCATTTTTCTTCTTCTAGAGTTCTTTGGCCCATGGACATGAGTATTGTAGGTGACATATTTGAAAACAAGTAAACCATCTAAATGTTGTGTTTTCATAATCCAAGCTTTGGTTCCATTAATATTTTCCATTTTTCAGTAGTATGTTATCTCATAAGCCTTTTCTCAAATTTATCTCTATACAAATCCGAGCAAGGGTAAAAGAACATTGTTGTATCTGATCATTATCTATTTTTTTGTAAGTCCCCAAGGTATTCCCTATATCTTTGAGGACTTGATGATGCCAAAATGGTTGTGGGAAGTTTGGTATCCTCACCCACACTGGTGTTGTCGACACCACCATCATTCCAAGGTCAAATTTAGGGAACCAATGGGTCATATAGAGCCCAACACGTCCCCAAAACCAGGGGCCTTGCTGCATTACTTTTTCCAGATCTTCCTTTCATGCAAATTGTACAATGAAAAAACCTTTACAACATAGGTAAATCTCACAATTTTTTGACCATGAGGTGTAGATCCACTAATGTAAAGCATATGATTTGGGCCAAAACCCATTGAATCGATAGATGAGGGTATAATAGAATGAAGAAATGCCACAAAAAAATAAAATCCCAATGATTCTGAGACCTCCAATATTGGCCTTTTCTCCAATTTTTTTCGGCCCCACTCTGCCTTTTCCCTACATTTATTGTGCATCTGTGAAAACCCTTCAGCTCACTCACGTCATTCCTATGCCAAGGATTCAATATATGGTAAGTATGCCATTTAAAAAGTTGTTGCAAGGAAGAAGTTTCTCATTTGGAATTAAATTCATATCTATTATTGGTTTTGAATAAGTTTCCTTTAATTAAATCTCAAATAAAATAAATAGAAAAATTGGTATAATAGTTCATTAATATGTATTAATATATTACTATGAAGAACTTTAAAAGGTGTACATAGGCATGTATTACTTGCTTTAGTTATTGGACATAGGCTCCTTGTGATTGTTTAGCCTCATTTTCTTACTTCACATAATCTCAGTGTGACTATAAAAGTTAAGAGACAAAATTAATCTAATAGTGTAGGATAGGTGTGGAAACACCATAATTAACATGGCATCCATGGCAGACATTAATAATCTTCATCCTAAAAATTTAAGGATGCAAAAGGGATTAATAATAATGATTCAGGTGTTATTTTTTTTCAAAGAGAATCGTAATTTTATTATAAATAAACAAAATTACATTTTGGAGAGGTGAAAAGCCTTCCAAAAAAACCAAGATTAAAATATTGGGAGACTAAAACTCCTAGAAAGTAGAAAAAATAAAGAAATACAAATTTTTAATCATAATGAAGATTCCTTTTTTTCCCTTTCTTCCTATGCACTTTTTTCCATTTACCACCCAAATATTCCACCAGAATTAATACCAAATCCAAACCCAAATCTACTTGGGGGCTTTCTTTGAATATGAATTTCCCTATTTATGAGCTCTCTTTGTTCATGCAACCCCATTTGCTTGTCTTACCGTTTGTGTTGAAGGAATTCCTTGGTGAGTCCTCTCCCCATCATGAGCTTTCTTTGTTCCTGGAGCTTCATTTTCTTGTCATACCATATGTGTTGAAGGAATTCCTTCTTGAGTCCTCTCCCCATCATGGTCAATTTGTTCTGATTGGTAAGTAATTTTCATGATTTGATTATCCTTAGTATATTGAGAAGAGATATCTTCCTTAGCTTCCTACTCTGATTCTCCAAAGTCAGTGTGCTGCTAGCCTTTCTTTTTTCGAGCTCCCCCATTTTTCTTCTTCCAGAGTTCTTTGGCCCATGGACATGAGTATTGTAGGTGACATATTTGAAGACAATTAAACAATCTAAATGTTGTGTTTTCATAATCCAAACTTTGGTTACATTCATATTTTCCATTTTTCAGTAGTATGTTGTCTCGTAAGCCTTTTCTCAAAGTTATCTCTATACAAATCCGAGCAAGGGTAAAAGAACCTTGTTGTATCTAATCATTATCTATATTTTTGTAAGTCCCCAAGGTATTCCCTATATCTTCAAGGACTTGATGATGCCAAAATGGTTGTGGGAGGTTCGATATCCTCACCCACACTGGCGTTGTTGACACCACCATCATTACAAGGTCAAATTTAGGGAACCAATGGGTCATATAGAGCCCAACACGTCCCCAAAACCAGGGGCCTTGCTACATTATTTTTTCTAGATCTTCCTTTCATGCAAATTGTACAACGAAAAAACCTTTATAACATAGGTAAATCTCACAATTTTTTGACAATGACGTGTAGATCCACTGATGTAAAGCATATGATTTGGGCCAAAACCCATTGAATCGATAGATGAGGGTATAATATAATGAAGAACTGAAAAATAAAAATAAAAAATAAAATAGAAAAATTGTTATAATAGTTCATTAATATGTATTAATATATTATTATGAAGAACTTTAAAAGATGTACGTAGGCATGTAGTACTTGCTTTAGTTATTGGACATAGGCTCCTTGTGATTGTTTAGCCTCACTTTCTTTCTTCACATAATCTTTGTGTGACTATAAAAGTTAAGAGAAAAAATTAATCTAATAGGGTGGGATATGTGTGGAAACACCATAATTAACATGGCATCCATGGCGGACATTAATAATCTCCATCCTAAAAATTTAAGAATGCAAAGGGGATTAATAATAATGATTCGGGTGTTTTTTTTTTTCAAAGAGAATTGTAATTTTATTATAAATAAACAAAATTACATTTTGGAGAGGTCAAAAGCCTTCCAACAAAAACCAAGATTAAAATCTTGGGAGACTAAAACTCCAAGAAAATAGGAAAAACAAAGAAATAAGAATTTTTAATCATAATAAAGATTCCCTTTTTTCCGTTTCTTCCTATGCACATTTTTCCAGTTACCACACAAATATTCCAACGGAATTACTACCAAATCCAAACCCAACTCTACTTGGGGGCTTTCTTTGAATCCGAATTTCCCTATTCATGAGATCTCTTTGTTCATGCAACCCCATTTGCTTGTCTTACCGTTTGTGTTGAAGGAATTCCTTGGTGAGTCCTCTCTCCATCATGGTCAATATTTTATGACTGCTAAGTACTTCCCATGTTTTGATTATCCTTAGTATCTTGAGAAGGGATGTCTTCCTTAGCTTCCTACTCTGATTCTGCAAAGTCAGTGTGCTGCCAAACTTTATTTTTTCGAGCTTCCCCCTTTTTATTCTTAGGGTGTTTTTTGGCCTCTGGACATTAATACTATAGGTGACCTGTTTGAAAACAAGCGAAACATATAAATGTTGTATTTACATTATCCAAACTTTGGTTCCATTCATATTTTTATTTTTTCAACAGTATGTTGCCTCATAAGCCTTTGCTCAAATCTATCTCTACACAAATCCAAGAAAGGGTAAAAAAACCTTGTTGTATCCAATCATTATCTATTTTTTTGTAAGTCCCCAAAGTATTCCCTATATCTTCTAGGACTTGATAATGCCAAATTGGTTATGGTAGGTTTGGTAGCCTCACGCAGACTGGCGTTGCTGACACCACAATCATTACAAGGTCAAATTCAGGGAACCCATGGGTCATATAGATCCCAACATGTCCCCAAAACTAGGGGACTTCCTGCATTATTTTTTTCCATATCTTCCTTTAATTCAAATTGTACAATGAAAAATCCTTTAGAACATAGGTGAATATCACAATTTTTTGACTAGGAGGTGTAGATCCACTAATGAAAAGCATATGATTTGTGCCAAAACCCCAAAACCTGTTCAATATATATAGATGAGGGCATTAAATGTATGGTAAGTATGTCATTTAACAAGTTGTTACAAGTGAATAGCAAAGAAGTTTCACATTTGCAAGAAAATAATAGACAAAATCTTATTGAGGTGTTATTATTTCTAATACATATTTTATTAATAATGAGTAAAACACTACCTTGAATGAAAAACACAATTTTATTATTAATGCAAGTTCCATATTATGCTATCAACTTACGATGTTTCCTTTGCAACATTTGGTGCAATTTCTAGTTTAAATTTTATTTTTATGTAATGTGATGGAGTCAAAAGGTTTATAGGACATGACAAGACAAGACATTACAACATCTATTCCATACTAGGTTAGGGAGCGCCTTTTGGCACAATCATGGTATACAAGCATGCTATTGGTCTATAGTATCGTAACAAATCCTATTAAAATATTTCATAGTAAAGTGGGAGTGTCAATTGGGGTGATATGGGTTTGTTGGAAAGAATGGTTGTTATCTTCCCTAGGTTCAAATCTTCACTAGTGACATGTTGAGCTATAATGCCTTGATAAAAATTATTATAATCATTGTGTGCCTATAAATATTGTTGCATTGGATTTGAACATTGTTGAACTCTTAAGTGAGTATACATGTTGGCTTGGTACCAAAAAATTCACATTCTTTAGGAAACGAGTAAAGTGGGATTGGTACCAACAATCTCACTCTAGACTTTAGGTGGGAGGTTGATATCTTTTCTGGCCAAAAAAATAAAGTGGGAATACATCTACATGGTTAAGAATCTTGTTATATGTCTAGTAACCCTTATAAGTCTGAGTAGATGTTTTTTTTTTTTTCTAAGTAAGCTTGATTTCTATTAGTGCAACATAGTGTACATGGAGGCACAGGCCTCTGCAGCTCTAGCCTAATTCAAAGGCATAATTCGCAAAAAATAGAAAAAATGGGACTGCTCGCGCAAGGGAAACCAGTCCAATAAGAGTATGATTCGCTGCCTCGTGAGAGGAAACCAACATTATACAAATAAAACTGATAATTGTTTGCATATGTGCCAGACATTGATACCTGAAATTAACAAAACCTTGTGACCAAGGACCTTAAGACCAAAAATGATAAGCCAGAAATAACCTGAGAGCCTAGGTGTCATGAGGAGTAGGATGAGTCTCTTCTACAATGAGACACCTGTATTCATCATTGACGTTGGCCTGCATGTCCTGGGTGGCGTTTGCTGCATGCTGGGGCTCCTTGGTCTCGCTAGCTCTTCTCGGAGCCTGTTTGCCATGCTTCCTATCATCCCTGCTGCTTCCAGAGCTGCTACTACTGTTAGAGCGTGTACTGTGGCAGCCAAAACCAGGGTCACCCTTAACGTCTACAGAAGAGTCGTCATGGTGGGGGGGTTTCTGCAATTTGGGCAGGCGGAGGCTAGAAAGCTCAGCGGACTCCTCCTTGAAAGAAACAGAAATAGTGGCGATGACACGGGGGCGGTCCATGGAGCAGTGGAAATGGAATTGAACCGAGTTGGTGGATTGCAGAGAGGCTATGGAGTCCAGGCGAGGCAGAGGCAGTGGAATGGTCACGACATCAGAGGGCTGAGCAGAAGAATGGGACTGACCAGCGAAGCGACCACGCCCACTGCGGGTGGCAGGATACCAGCCAGGGAAGTGCTCCAGGGAGGAAGGCGAGGTGTCAGAGTGGGAAGAGGGAGACGAGCAAGCGGCCCGCCCTCTGCTGCTGCCACGCTTGTAGTGCATGCGGTGCCGAAGGCGAGGCATGGTGGCGCAGTGAGGGTGGTGGGTGCTCTGGGCCGAAGAAGAAGCAGGGTGGTGGCGCCACAGAGCCGAAGGCATAGTGATGGAGATGAAGCAATTCACAGGGGAGGAATTCAAATGATATAGGATGCTCTGCATATAGTGGTGGCCAGGGAGAATATCTATTCAACAGAGAAGGCTACAATGTCTCCCTGTTGGCGTGCAGGAGCTTGACTCTGCGACTCCAGGGGGGCAGTAGATTCTCAAAGGTTGAGATAGGGGGGGCAGGCATCCAAACAGACGAGAAACACAACCAAGCGGAGGAGGAAGACGGTTTTGGGTCTCCATTTTGAAATGATGGCAGCAACCTCGACCTCTGCATAGAATTAAATTGTAAGTGGGATGACGGCTAGAGAAATTTAATGCTCACCGTTGGGGCCTGTGGGTGGCCATGTGGCCGTGCCACTTGCCAACCCACAAGCCCATCTCCATGGTACCAGCATTAAACACCTGCATCCGGGAAAGTCTGAGTAGATGTTAATCATCATTACTAAATGTAATAAATATTTTAAAATGTTGAATTTATTTTTATAATGAAATTACTAATTTTAAAATTTTATTTTAAGTTACTATAGTATTAACAAATTATTAAAAATATTTTTATGTCAATTTTATAGTTTTGCAATTCATAATGGTGTAGTCTAACTTATAGATGAAATATTTTTTTTTCACGAGAATCCGGTAAAACAATTTCAAGAAGGAATGTGATATTTTGTTGTTTAAAATGCATTTCTGAATGCATAAATAGATTGAACACCTTGCAAAACCCCTAAGGCACTTGAATTCTACACATTAAACAACCTAAACTCAACTTTCAAAAATCTTTGTCATATTTTGGTTGAAATTAACTAGAAAAAACGTTGTCAAAAATACCATTTAGTCTATACATTAAACTACACCATTTATAATTCCCAATTGATTCTAGAAAATAATTACAATGACATATTTCACACATATTCATTTGCAATGAAATGATCTTTATGTTTTTTATTATTAAATATTATTAAAAAATCATAATAGCTTAGTTTTATTTAAAATAGTGATGAGTTGTCTATGGGGTCTTGGATAGACACTGATGGGTGGTTTGTTAAGGCACTCTTTGATGTGAAGTCATTGGTTCAATTCCTGTCCTAGGGTTTTACGGGGTGTTGAATCCATATACAAATCAATATTTCGCGTCACGGGTGAAGGTATCCATTTGGACAAGTTTGTTATAAGGCTTCTTTTGTACGTAGTTGTACGCAAATGACCTTATAATAATTGCTAAATTGGCTCCTGGTTTGCAAGAGCACTTACGTTTCCTTGAGCATTTTTGTAGAAGGTTGTGGATGCAAGTCAATATTAGCAAAACGAAAGTAGTGGTTTTCTCTAAAAAAGAAAGCATAAACAATGTTAGTTCTACTTTGAAGGAAACAGTCTGGAAGAAGTTGCAAACTCCAAATACCTCGGAATTGACTTCAACAAAAATTTAAGTTGGGATGGGTGTAGAAAGAAAATAACTTTGGGGAGTTGGAAAGCATTTTATGCTCTTCAAAACAGGTGTAGAGAGGCAGAGTTATGGGACTGGAAAACCACTCTAACTCTTTTTGAGTTTCCCTAGTGATTAGGTGATCCTCTCTGTTGTGGTGTGGAGCTAAGCAGAGATGCGATGAAACAAATTGAGAAAAATTCGAGATATGTTTGATTACAAACAAATTCAAAATTAAAAGTGCGATTCCTTATGCTATCTTGTTAGAGTGAAACGGGGCTGCTCTGTGAGAGCAATTGTTGTAATTAGTCATGGGTATTTGAAAAAAATTGAGAAAATGGAAGAGGCTAGATGGCACAGGTTTTGTTTAATCATAGATTGTACAAAAGAAAGAAGACTTGGATGCGGAAAAATAACAAATGGTTTAGTAAATGGGGTATTTGCTTGAGTATGTGTCCTACAAACACTAAAGAGATAAAAACTTTTGTTATGGATAAGTTCCACAAACGTACTTGAGATAAAGAGCTAGGGAGAAAGAAGAAGTACTACATTGAAGAGTTTAACCTCACTCATAATCATCAGCAAAAAGCGTACATAGGGGCCAATATTTCTTGGAGATCTAAAATTCTTATTACTCAATTAATGACTAATTCTCATGAACTTAGTTGTGAAACAAGGCACTCGGAAAGGCCAAAAGAAATGTGGGAGGAAAGAGTATGTATTTTTGCTCTTTCAGAAAGGTGGAAACAAAAAAACATTTCATTTTAGAATGCGAGGCCTTCAAAGACAACACGGAAAATTATGCAGGTATTATGGCAGCGAGCTCTTGGGATAATCTATTTAGCGAAGAGTTTGTCGAGAAGCTAGGAGCATTTACTGTAAAAATTCACAGGGAAAAGATTGAATACAAGAGCTAGATGAAAAAGCAATCTGTTCCATAAACTATTCAAGAGCTAGATGAAAAAGCAATCTGTTCCATAAACTATTTTTAACCATGTAAACGTTAAAAATACTTTCATTCTTTCAGTTATAAAAATAATTGAGAACAACATCAGAATTAATTTGTGTATGACCAAAATAGATAACATGATATTTGGAAATTTGGTGGGTTGACCAAAATAGCTAACTTGATAACTTCCAGTTACGTCTTTATTGATAAGTATGTACACTTGATAGTTTTGAATTTGGGATCACCTCCTCTTAATATTCACAAAATTATTAGTATTTAATTCATTTCGTTTTCACAAATGTAAGAAGCTTTACAGTTCCGTGTTTTCAGAATGAAAGTCTCGAGTCTTTATTGGTACGCTAAGACTCTTGTTATGAACAGGGACTTCCGATGGTCTCGTCGAGGACTTTGATATTACGTTATGGTTCAGAGATAGTTATGGTGGGTAGTTTTAATTACTGTATACCTTTTTTCCCAAAAATAATACGTTTATTATTAAAAATGATATTTTAAATATGTAATTTAATTTTATAGAAAAAAATAGTTTTATTTTTATATGTTAGGTTATTTTTTACATTTATAAGTAGACTTGTCAATAAAATCTAATTTTAAAAATAACATACAAATTATACGTTTCACTTGTATATATTTTTTTAAAATTAATAATAAATTATGTTTTTTAACCTTAGTGATATGTTTTTAATGAAAAACAAATTGGTTTTATACTAGGTAGGAAGGCTTTTATGTTTGGAACAAATTTCGTAAGTAAACATCGAATTGTAAATTCAAAACACAATATTCTATGGAGATATAAAAAATAAAAGTTAAAATAACTAAGCAAAAATAATAATGTTTTTTATTTATTTCAATATATGTTGTGTATTTAGCAAGTAGGTGAATATACAATTTTAAAAAATAATTATTAAACTATCAAGTTTATGGATAAATAATTCCATTTAAATAATCTTCACATAATTATCATGTTACTTTGTGACATATAGGATTGTTGTGGGTGTATTAGTTTGGATTGTATAAAAAAATTACAAGAAATTTTCGCTTTCGCAAAATGAATTTTGGGTTTTGAATTTTCCTAGGGATGATGTATGGCCTTGCCGCAGCATTAGGGCTCCAAAACCCGAAGTAATGACACATCCAATTCAATGGTTAAATGATGACAATATACCTTTCCTTCACATGTAGTTGAAGGTCATTCGACTCCATGCCCATAGAAAAACAAAATTTTGTCATCCAAAACTATTAATTTGGGAATGCACAACCAGACTCTATGGAGGATTTGGGAATGAAAAACAGAACTATGTGGTTTCCTCCACTTTTAGTGCACACAAATATATGTTAACAAAATCCTCTTTCACCTTATTTAGAGTCTGAATGATCTGAAAATGGGCTGGATAACTTGTTATGCTTTTCAAGAACCTCCCACTCAGTTAAACAGATAAAAGATCTAGCTTATACTTGACTTTTGCGAAATTTTATACTTGAAACAGGTGTATGTTTTTAAAATGTTTTAGTGCTTTAAGTCCATTTGTTTTTTCTGAAATTAAACATGTGCAACAGCCATATAATAAAATAAATAAACATCAACACATAACAACAAATTTAATCTAGGATTTCACCCGAATATCGTGGGCTACATCTCCTTGAGCTCCTGTCATCTTGACTTGGCTCTTTGGGATTATGGAAAAATATCTTTTACAAGTTACAAAATCAACTCCAATGGTTAAGTGAAGTGAACCAATGGTTTTAGAATACCATTTATATCCCTGTCATGGCTGTCATCACTCTGAAAACAGATATAGGCTTGCTTAGACTTGATTCTTTTTGTTGGTGCTCTTCAGCTTTTCTGAGCTTCTCTATGGCACTAACTCCTTCATAATTATTTTTTTGTCCCTGAAACCTCACCTACTGTCTCCAACACATATCATACCTCCAAAATAGACTAATCATTTTCTCAAAATGAGCACTGGCTCCCCAATCTAGGCCTCCTTCGATAGTTGGCCCTAGGCTGCCCAAAACTTCCCTGTAGGTTCTTCGACCTTCATAAGTCTTCAAACGACTCTGAAAATCCCATCAATGGATTCAAAATGTAAAAAATAGTCAAAATAGACTATTGGTTCGTTGATATTGGCCTCTGGCTGCTCCGGTTTCGCCTCAAACACCTGGTGGTACCTCGTGGCTCTAGGGTCAAAAAAAATTTCTTTGTGACTTCTCGAGCTCTAGAAGTCCTAAAAATCTTCTGAAAACTCCATCAATGGATTTATAAGTATCAAAAAATTCATAAATGACTATTGGTTTAATAAATAAGGCCTCTAGCTGCCTAGGCAAGGCCTTAAACTGTTGTTGGCACTTACTGGCCCTGGTGGCCCCTGGAACTTCTTTGAAGCATCTCGGCCTTCAAAACTCCTCTATAGGCTCTGAAAACACACCATTACTTATAGAATTTCTAAAACATCCAAAATTGACTATTGGATTCCTGAATGAGGCTTCTAGCGTCCCTGGCTAGGCCTCTTTCTGTTGCTGCCCCCTCGTGGCCCTGGTGGTCCCTTGAACTTCTCTGAAGAAAAACTGCTCAAATGTCCTCTGATGGCTCTGCAACCCTCACCAATGAGTCTTGAATTTCTGAGATAGTCGAAGTTGACTATTGGCACTCCAAAATTGATCGAATCTAGCTCAAGATAGAGCCTAAACTCATTTTTCCCAATGACCCCTAAAAATCCTCTACCAAATGTGGAGAACTGTAGTTAAACTTCAGTTAGAATGGCATCTCCGCCATTTTTTAGGCACGCTCCAGTTTAACCACCAAGCACTAACGGTTATAATAAACGTTACCATCAGTGTGGCCACATGGCCCCTTACCCCGCAGTCTTCATGGACGGTTAACGAACTTCATTACAAATAAATTGCACCTTTAAACCATAACCGTCGACATTTTAATTGCATGTGACAGGTTTCAAAGAGAAACAGAACCGTTAGTGGTTTTGGGGCTTAAACCATGGACTTCGGGTCACGTTCATGGGGGGAGGGGTTGGCCCTTGGGGCTGGCCCCTCGGAACCCCAATTTGCATTTCCATTAAACCATAAATTAAACACGATGTCATATAGTGTTAAGAACTACCACACAACCCGGGCTGTTAAGGTGTGGGCGCTGCAGGAGATAGGTCATGTGGTCGACTCTAGTGGAGTCCGACCCAAATTTTATTGCACAGTCTCAGGGACATGTGTGTTATCACCAAAATAGGACCCTGATAGGTTGTTGATCAGATTACCTCAGTGTAACTATTTCAAACCAACCTTTTAGCTGAGGCTTAGCCTCCTCAGCTTGAGAGGGATATCTCAAGGGTTTATTATATTGATTAATGATGATATAGATGGCTAACTCTATCTTGGTTTCGTGTGTTTGTAGGTTGAAAGATGAAAGCTTGCTACCATTGGGCTATGGAGTCAACAAGTCAGTAGTTTCAGTGGAAAGGTTTCTGAACATGGAAGATGACAAAAATGGGGTTTTTAAACAAAGATAATTCACTCAATAAACATAGGTCAACATATTAATTCCATTACTAAAGGAATTCAGAGCATAGGGTTATGAATTCTGATTAATAGTAATGAAATTCACTGCTAAGGTTTCAAAGGTATTTTACTCACAAGATGCAGGAAAAACACAGTCATCTCATTACTAAAGAAATTCAGAGCACATGATTGTGAACTCTGAGTAATAGTAATAAGATCTACTACAAGTAATTAAAGTATCATATAGATCAAGAAAACATTAAACCTCATCTAAACTCAAATCTGTTCAGGAAAACTTCTCTGCATTACTGGTTATCTTCCATAACATAAAGAAGCAGCTGGGCCAAAAAGTCTCCAACCCTTGCTAATTCGACCTCTTGCTTCATATATAGCATTAAAACCTTGGATTCAATGATCCACCATCAGAGGAATTCGAATTCCTATCCTTGACACCTATTCTAACCATAAAACAGGCTTATTAATTACAAAATGACAACTTGACTGTCTTTGAAGAGTCCTAATTCAAGTAGGACTAAAACTCCTAAAACATGTTTCAACAACCTTATCTAAAACGTTAATGCTTCTTTTTCCACCTGCAACCTCATGAGGTCGAATTTGGTGATGCCTCCAGCTTTTTTATGAACCCTACTGTTCCATGACCTAACTGCCCTAGAAACCAGGAAACAATTTGATGAAATTTAGCCCTTACCTCCATGCTTGTCTTCCAACACTTTTGCTGGCAATTTCGACCTTTTTAGACAAGTGACATGTGTTATCACTTCGATAGAACAATGCCCTTCCACCTGTACAAAAATTAATCCCTTGAAGGAGTATAAAGAGAGCTGATATGGCTGCGCTGCAAAAATATCAGCGATTTTCGTAGCGCAGAATATATGTCTTTGTAAACATCTCTTAAACCTCCAGTTTCTTTTGATTTGACACCTGGATCTTCATTTGTGAACCATTTCCATCCTTTAGTAGCATCAACACTCAAAAAATATATGTATTTATCTCTTGAAACCCTTATAATAGACTCAAAACTGCACCTACAGCAGTTTCGTAGCGCACTACGAAACTGCTGTGCATGTCTTTTTACACGGACTTTTTCAAAAATATTAGTTTTTAAAACTTCTTGCACTTTTTCCATGATGTCTATAAGCTTTAATAATCAACATATGTCATCCTTGAAATGTTTTCAAAAAGTGAAGTCCTTCTCCACAACAAAAATGCATTAAGAAATTATCACTTACTTCACTGTTTCATTACCTGAAAAATAGGTGTTGAGACAGAGCTTTTATCTCCTCATCCAAAAAGTATTTTGCAAAACTGAAGGAGGCATTTGGATACCATGATGTCTTGAACAAAAAAATATCTTGGTTTTTTGAAATACTTCTCCTACTACCCAGAAACTGTCTTTGAACAACCTGTATAAAACTGGAAAATCCTGATTTCTGAAAATATGGCTTCAAATAAAGCCTTGTATCTCCCCACTGGTAGCACTTTTTAGAAATGTGAGATAGGTTATTGTAGCTGGATATTTTATAAAGAAAACCCTCCTTCATAATTCCAAAATACCTTTTCTTGTGGCCAGAAACTGATCATGAAGTTGACTAGTAAAAACAGAAAACAGAGTTTTTCTCTCAATGACTTTCAGTTGTTTTCGTAGCGCAAGTTGAGTCATCAATTTCTCCCACCTCATAATGAATTTGAAGAAACTGAAAGAGGTTTTTGTATTTTAGTATGTTAGTAAGAAAAAACTCTTTTATTTTTCCAAAATGAGTTTTCAGTTTCTCAGGAACCCCTCTGGAAAACGACTACTAAACGCAGAAAAATAGGGTTTTTGATGAAAAAAAAGGCTGCTTCAGTGGTTTCGTAGCATGCTACGAAAATAGAAGCATTTTTGTAGCACAAAACAGGTTTTTTACATTGTCTGTGCTACAAAAATGTGGTTTCGTGGCTTAATCAATTTTTTTTTTTAATATGGTTTTCAAAACGTGGTATGAGACTTCTAAAGAGTAAAGCAAGGTTTATGAAATTTATTTGGTGATGAAATGAGACTTGTAACCTATGGCTTAGACCCTATAAAACATAAAAATGACTCAAACCCTATCTAATACCATGACTTAGGAGCAAGTATAAACTGACCAAGTTTAGAAAATTTTAATAGTGATAACAGCGGCTCCACTTGGGATAGTGTGCCCCTGTGGTACACTAAGAACCGGTAGCTCCAGTGTTGCTATCCATTCTTTAGAATAAAACTCTGAAATTCTGCCCAATCTGCTCCCCAAGCTTTAATGATTTCTGCAAGAAGGACTCAAAGTGCACCTACTAAAATTCTCAGTCAACCTTGAGCCTATTCACATACTCCTACCTACCCTAGCAGCTGCAAACTCCATTTTAGCTCAATCAATATGAAATTTCCAATGAAGCCAATCATCAATCTGATCTGACACTTGAATCTCTTGACTGTGCTTGAACCAAAAGTGAACATGATGCTGAGATGACCAAAACAACTTATAATGTATCTGATCTTCATAATGCAAATGAAAATGAAACACTAGGGTGCAAAGCTTTGCCATATATTCAGCTATAGGGTCAAAGAAAACATGGTCAATTTGATGCTTCTCATGATATTCTGCAGCTTTGGACAACTCACCCATACTTTTATCAACCACATAAGACTTCAGTTGTGTGCTTTTAAACTGCTTTTCAAACTGATTTACAAAAATAGTGTATTCTTCCTCCATCTTTAAGAAGAAAGGTAGAAACACCCCCTCTTTGTGTTTTGGCATTAAAATCATTTGAAAAGACTGATCTTGATCATGAATACTATGAGATTGAATTTTATCTTTTAAAAATTGAATGTCCTTTTCAATGTTCTCTGCAACTTCATCCACAAACTGAAACTTATCCTCTGACTTGCACTCAAATGATTTCAAATTATAAGACAATGGTAAACAAAAAATTTTACCCACTTCTTCATTAATGTAATCATCATTTGATATAGGTCAATGCAAGAAATGACATGAAGAATCAACCTTTTCCTGTACCTGAGGATTGTAGCAAAAATTTTCCAATATTTCCTCTTGCTATTTGAACTAATTCTCATTCTCCTGATGATCAAGGGATTGACAAACCTGCTGCAAATTTTCCTCAAACTCAGAGGATATGACATGATTTTCATCAGTAAATTCCTGCTGGGTTTCATTTTCATCCAAGGGAGATGTTATCATTTCTTCTTGGTGTTCTTATTTTTGATGAAAGGTATTGTCATGAAGGGCCTCTAAAATTTCCTCATCCATGAACTCATCATCTTCATAAAAATTCTCCAAATATTCAATAAAACTCTCAGAGTGTTTACAACAGTCTTTGACCATCAATAAGGAGAGATGACACACTTTATACATCTCATAAAATACATTATGGAAATCAGCAAGAGAATATAATGAACCATTTGGCAAGCTTTTATACCAAGACCATGCTTTTCCTTCTAAACTGGCCATAAACATCTTCATGAGACAATCTTCAGGGAACTAAACCTTAAGACCGTGTACATGCATATGGAACCTAACCAAATGAAGAGCAACATTGTCTTTATTTTCATCTTTAAATATTGGAAGATCATCTAACCATTCAACCTTTGGCATAGGATTTGGAAAACCAGGGATATGAGACCAATTCATAGGGGCATACCTGGCATTCATTCTTGCAATGGAACTCATCTTGAAACTTCATCAAGCTACTGATCTTCTAGCAGTGGAGTCACCTTCCAATTTGATTATTTGATGTGTGGAGTCACCAAGGTAGTTTTGCAGCCTCGAACAACTTCCTGAGCTCCTGCTACCTTTATAAGTTCAGATTATTGATTACGGGAATGAATAATCTTCAGGCTCCCGACAGACACACCAAAATTTTATCACAAAAATAGGACCCTGATAGGCTGCTGATCAGACTACCTTAGTGTAACTATTTCAAACCAACCTTTTAGCTGAGGCTTAGCCTCCTCAGCCTGAGAGGGCTCTCTCAAGGGTTTATGATATTGATTAATGATAATATAGATGGCTAACTTTATCTTGGTTTTGTGTGTTTGTATGTTGAAAGATGAAGGCTTGCTACCATTGGGCTATGGAGTCAATAAGTCAGTAGATTCAGTGGCAAGGTTTCTGGTAAATTGGCCATTGTGGTAATAAATTTTTGGTTGAGGAATTTAGATAAGTTCGGCATAGGATTGGGTTATGATATGAATATGATTTTGTGTCATCCAAGAAGAGGATAAGTTGATGAAGCCTTGCTTACAAGGGGAAAGTTAAAAGTAAGGGCTCTTTCAATCCTTTTCAGATATGTTACAAAACAAAATCAATAGATTCTGAATTAGTTATGTTTCATATGATACAAGTTGGATGAATATATACTATGTAATAACGTTGATTTTCTTTCTTTCAATTAGAATACATATGTTGCATTCACTAGAGAATCAAAAATTGGTGTTGCAGAAAGAATAAGGAATGGTGTATACTAGAGCTATAGCATTTGACTTTGCTACTTGATATATGGCCGATCTAGCCTCATTTGAAAATGATTTTGGCACTTTTCTCTTGAGGTGTTATTACTTGAATACATGCAGAATTGTATCTCATCGAGAGGCCATACGAAGAAAATAGAGGCCTACATTACCCTTAGAGTCACTCAAATTGGTAATGTTAATATGAAAGCATGAGAGTTGGTTTCTACTACAGGATAGCACTTACTCAGAAATATATTATTCATCTGCTATTGTGTTTATTATGAGTCTTGTATAACTTTCCATATGTTTATGTTTCTGTTTAAAAAAATGCTTCCACATTTGTTCAAGTTTAACTATTAAGATTTAGTTAAATAGTTACTGAATCATAAAGAGAAGTATGAGGTGAATGCAAGCCCATCCAAAATTCAGTTACTCAACTTTCGAGTTTGCTTAGAAATGGAACCAGACAACATTGAAGATTATTCAATTGAAGATAATACTCCTGTTCTGGGAGCTTCTAGGATCATTCTGACCAGCAACTTTACTTTCTATCAATCCAATGTTCGTCTTGTTTGTCATGACCCAAGAAATAAAAGGAGTTTGATAGGGCTCGTGACCATGCCCAATGCAAATAAACACCATCCAAACACAAATAATAATAAAGGTATAATTTTATTACTATTCTGGCTACACTGCAGAATTTCTTCTTTTGCTTCATCCTTGATCAGCATAATTTTTCCCACTATAGTTTTGATATCCCAATAAAGGTCCATTTTGTGTCAATATGTGGTGTCCCATTCCATGGAGCTTCATATACCCGAAATTCAATTGCCTAGTTCCTTGTCAATATGCCAGTCATAGATAGACTTGTACTCACCTCAAACTTCTGCTTCCACATTTACTCAAGTTTAAATGTTTATGATTTAGTTACTCAAAAATTATCTTAAGAAATTGCTGAAATGAATTGCAGTCAATACTTAATAAGTAGATAATGAATCACCCATGGAGGAGGTATCTGTAGGTATGGCTGCAGGTAGTTACTATATTCATGGCTACATTAAGGAGTCTACAACTCCTCCATTGCCACCTCAACCTTTGCAATATATGCAAAATTTCCAATCTCATGTTGTTGGGCCTGGACCTCCAATGCAAAGATTTTAGCTTTTTCTCCATATTATCAAAGTTATCCTGGAAGTGTTGTTTAATAGCTCAATTGAGGAACTAATTGAATGACGGGAGATGGTATGGCACATCTAGGTAATACATTAATGGGGAAGATGATCTAGAGAGCTAGCCACTAGCTAGAGTAACCGAGAGACCTTTGAGAGTCAACACTGAGCATTCCCTAAGAGACTGAATGAGGTAATGACCTCCAAAAAATAGAGTGCTAACTTCTAAGTACAGATTTATTTCTTTCCTTGAAGCTAAATCCCACAAATCCCTAAATCTACAAAGGAATGATACCAATTTGAAGATGGTATTGAAGCAAAGAGGTTGGGCTACAAAATCTGCCCGAACAACAACCTGAGGTACATTTTGATTGCATCAAATGTACCTAAGAAATAGGATCTGGACTCTTTCTAACTTCTCCCAATCAACTTGAGCTTGAAATAAAATTCCATACATTTACTACCTTATTAGTTATACAGTACTACTAAAAAAATCAATAAAAACCTCTAATAAGGCATGTTTGTAAGAACAAATCAATGAATCTTTTATATCATTTTTCAGTATAGGTAAGTTGAACTAAAAGTGTCAAACAAGCATATTCTATTATGCAACCCAAGTGAAAAATTTAAGTATGATGAGTGTGCCAATGATTGCTAACTATCATAATATGGAAATATTGCATGTAAAATTTCTATTATTGGACAGTGCAATATCTAACACCCATTATTATGTAAACTTAGCTAAAAAATTAGTACATCTTACTCATAATTTTTTTGCATTAACAAGCATGGAAGTAGCTTGTATTTCTAATTGTATAACTTCATCTTTACTATATGCAAGATAATCTCAATAGTGGATGTAAAGAGGACATGTTCCTGGGTTACAAATCCATTTTTTTTCCTTATCCATTTAAGTTGAAATTGTTTGATATTGACGCTCTTTGTAAGCACTTTTCCATTTTGTGGATCATAGAATATCTCAATCAGAATTATAATGCACCTTATATCTTTGACCATTTTATGGAAATCTTGGAAATAAATGATATGAAGCAGACCCAACAGTGATTCAGAACAAATGAACGTATATACAAAATTGGCAATCTGTACCAAAAATATGATTATACAAGTTGTTGCCAACAAGGTTTCTGCAGTCAAGCAAAGCTACAAAATAGTAATGCTCAGAGTACTTACTAATATGCTTGATAATGGCAGTGGCTTTAAGCCCAATTTTTGTTAAACCTGCAAACATTGTTGTTCCTTGTATTTTCCAAACCTTTCATTGAAGTCAGCAAATCAATACCTAGAATCCAAGTTGATGCTTGCCCTCAAATTGTTGGTGTATTTGTGGGGATGCTTAAGACCATTGCCATTGGTGACATTCATTCACATTTCCTTTGTTTTATTACTTGGTTTAGTATTGTCACTATAAATCAAGGGATAACTAAGTATTTTTACTTCTATACTTGCAATCAAATTGTTGGTGTATTTGTGGGGATGCTTAAGGCCATTTCTATTAGTGACAGTCATCCACATTGGCCTTTTTTTATTGCTTGGTTTAGTGGGAAATACCTTTCTAGTATTAGTAACCAGTCTACCTTTCCTCAAACAGGAGCACATTCGACTAAAGACACACCCGCATTGTAGACTTGCACTCACCTCAAACTGTTCATTTAATTGTCAACCAAAGATTTGTAAACTGCTTCTTCGAAGTGAAATGTACATAATGTACCATATGTACCCAGGTGCTTGTTTCCTAGTGCGTTTGTGTGTAGTGTTTGTGATGTTTTGGTCTTTTATGTTGATTTATGATGTTTTTGGTCTTTTGAAGTTTTGTGTTTACAATGGAAATGTCTAGAAAACTAATGAAAAGAAATTGGTGGTCAAGAACACAGTTGAGCCTAATGTATGGAATGGCAAATGTAATCAAAAATACTCAAGCAACATCTAAACTATGACTGAATAGAAACAAGAGTTTAATGATGACTTCTTAAACAAATGACACAAACTAGACTTTGAGAAATGATCACTTAAATATGTAAGTTTTCTAACTAGATAATTAGACACTAATCATGATGCAACATTCTATTCTAAGCTCATCTATTCCATGACTAATTCCTAGTTCTATTCTGCAATTTTCAAGTGAAGGTCAGAGTCTATTCTCCAAGAGTTATTGGTTTCTTTTCAGGGTAGTTCTATTGAGGAAAAACTCTGTTTATAGTGAGGAATTTGCAGAGATATTTCAGACCTTGTAATGATGTTATCTACTGTTCCTAAAGTTATGGATCACTGGTGGTTTTCAGAACAAAAAGATATTTGTAAATAATGAAGGTTGTCTTATGAATTCTATCAACTAAAGTGATCTACTGTGCAAAAGGTGACAATGTGACTATGAGATTTAAGTGCAATGAATTGATTTAAACATGAGCTTAAGATGCTTCTAAACTAAAACAATGTTAAAACATAAGCCATCATCAAACTTTGAAACGAAGTAGCTGGACATGAATTAAATGCAAAATGAAACTCCGGAGCGTTCTAATTAACATGCACTATTCTATGAAGTTACACAATCTGGTTGTTCATCATTAATGATATTTTGGAAAAGTTCCTTCTTGTGGAAGAGTAGAACAATTTTGACTATGGACTTGTATGCAATTGAAAGAAAATGAACTGAAAGCAAATGAAACTAAGTTGTCACATCACAGTTATATCGTGAACTTCTTAAGGATGTCTTGGAAGAATTTCTTCTTGTGGAAGAGTGGTTAGGACAAGTGCAACTATGATAGTGAAGCATTCAAAACTACAACTAATCTCTCCTATGACACTATAGCTATTCATCATTCATTGTTAAGATTTATTGGAAGAATGTCTTCTTGTGAAAGAACTATGATGAATATAACTGCAGTCTCTAGTTAAAAACAAATACAACTCCTATCCTACAGTACCATAGTCATTAAACATTCATCGTTTTGATTTATTGGCAAAGTGTCTTCTTGTGGAAGAACTGGAACGAATTATGGCTACAGTAGCTAGCTAAAGCAAATACAAATCCTATCCTACAGCATCTGCTAGTCATTAAACATTCATCGTTTTGATTACTTAAAAGTATCTTCGTGGAAGAACTGAACGAATTATGGCGTAGCTAGTTAATCACCTTCAGAAATCGATATCCTACAATGAATATAGTCATCAATCATTCATCATTTTGGTATGTTGGAAGAATGTCTTCTTATGGAAGAACTGGAACGAATACGACCACAGTATATAAAACACAGCAACTACTAATTCAATATGCAAAACGTAAAGACAGCGAGGAAAAACTTATCTAATTTACGCTAAGGAAATCCGTTCAAGGGGCAGGGGCCCTCTACCACTTGACGGCATTCAACTTCACAATTAAATCACGCCTTCAAGATAATTTTGTCTGCTCCATTAACGATGCAATAGTTTGAACATAATGCTCTGTGTCTTAAAAGACGTAACACAGAGTTTACACCAAAATCTAACAACAAATCTACACAAAATTTCTAACTAAGCTCTCGGCCTACTCAAGAGTTTATAAAGTAAATGCAAGTAACAATATTTACAAAAATTTAGGAATGATGTCTTCCTAATCCAAATCATTTTAGGAGTCTTTGAGGTGGCTGCGTAAAAGAGAAAAGACACCTGGACTGTAACAGTCCTAGTAGGAGTCTTCTTTCACAAATGTGTTCCCACGTGCATAACCGTATCCAGACTTCATTTCCTCTGCCATGACGAGCAACACACCATGTAGGCACGACGTGGATCATGCCCATATGCGTTTTTCCTCAAGAGGCCACCTGGAACATGCTCAAACATAAAGGTAGCTGCAGAATCGCCGGTTAGCTACAGAATGCCTGCATTCTGTAGCTAATTCCGGTCAAAATGCTTAACAATGGCAATAATCACAAAATTCAACAAGTCAGTCATATAAACCATTCTAGAAGTAATTTTAACTATTTTTATTGATCAATTGGGTTTAAAATGGAAATGGACAAGGGAAAAATGAGGTAAAATGAGGTGAAGGAAAGCACAAATTTGAGGCTCAACATACCCCCACTGCTATCTCTTTGCATGTCCTCATGCAAATTATCCTATGAATTCCGAGGCTTCTGCAAGGACATCTAATCCCCTTCTTTTCCTTTGTCTGCATGCTAAAGGCCTTCTGGGTTTCCTGATCACAAGTTTGAACCTGAGGTTTGTGAGTGCTCTGATCAACTTTCTGTTCTTTGTCTTCATCTTCTCATTGGTTCTCTCCACTTTGTCTATATGTAGGGATAAGGTTTAGTTCATGTCAGTCTTGAGCTTGATTTGATCTTTGAGAATTTCATTCTCATTTCTGATGTGTCTATTCAACACTTCCAACTCATACCTATCCCTCCTCAATATATCAATTTCAGTTAGTGGAGGACTGGGGGTTCTCTCTTCTCTTTCTGAAGCTGTTCTCTCTAGAGTTTCGACATAATCATAGATTTCCTGTTGAGCAGGATCAATCTCAGGGGTGCCTTCATAAAAATCTTCATCATCATACTCTTCCATAGATGTTTCTTCATCTTCAATATTGATTACCCCTGTTTGTTTGATTGATGTTTTCTTCAGTTTTCCTTTTAATCTGTGGCTTCTCCTAAGTTGAGAGGAACCCTCCCCTTTTTCTATAACAGATTCCTTGATTACCTTTTCTGCCTTGAGTTGACTCTCGATTCTAGTCAACTTCTCCAAAATGACTTCTTCACTGCTTTCTTGAACCGGTTTGTCAATTTTACCTGTTGGAGTCCTCCATCTCCTACTTCTCTTTGTGGCCTGTGGTTCAGGTGATAGTTCTTTTGCTTCCTCAAAATGATTTCTTATTAATAAATCATCCCATGTATCATTTGATTTGGATAGATGATGCTCAACTAAAATTTTGATTAACCCATGATGATACAGGGTTGTTTCCAAAAACTGAACTCTTCTCTGAACACAGGAAGCCATTTTCTTCAGAATTTGATACAAGAAATATGGTAAATTCAAATCTTCTCCTAGAAAATGCAACATTAGTCTCATATGGTAGACATAAAATGTCCCATACCTACCCTCACATGTAACAAATTTTTGTAAAAGAAGTAGTATATTCCTCCATTTGCTCTTCAATGTTGTACTGGGAATTCCCTCCTTGAACACACTAACATCCATGTTTGGTGATTTTAGGATTTGTTTCCATGAGTCATTATGGAATTCCCTATTTTTAAACCATCTTTCCCCAGCTCTGGATAATCCTGTAGCCTCTGCTATAAAAACTTCATTAACAGTAAACTTAACATCTCCTATTTCAACCTCAGTGCCTTGGAATGATCTAGCAAATGTTTTGGTAACTTCCTTATGGAAACCATTAAACTTTTCCAAGAATTGGAGCCATCCTATTTGTTGTAGCATCTCCTTGCATTGTGGATAACCTTATAAATATTTTGATCCTATAGGCTCAATCCTTACGATGAAACCCATGATTTTTCACTATCAATTAATACTCTTCTCTATCCACAAAACAATGGCTTTTACTTTCGGATTAAAATGGCTTCAAGCTCTAAATAAAAATGGCTTCAATTTTGGAAGAACATACCTTTGAAATAGCTACAGTCTTAAAAATCTCTGGTTTGTATGCCTCTGTTTGAAAAATGCCTTCGAATCCTCGGACTAATGTACTTCTGTTGAACTTTGGAATGATATGGAAGCAATTTCAATTTTCGAGCTAATGTGTCTCTGATAGACAGTGGTAGATGATTTCAAATTTCTTTTTGTGCAATACCTCCGTCTTTGGTAACAGAAGACTTCAAACTCAATCACTGAAAAACGCTTTTGTTTCTAGTAACACCAGACTTCAAACTCAACCTCTGTCTCTGATAGCAAATGGTATGCTTCAAATTCAACACTACAGCCTCTCTGTCTCGGGTAACAACAACTTTAAAACCAGTCACTACCACACCTCTGTCTTTGGTAATAACAGACTTCAAACTTCAATTACTACCACACCTCTGTCTTTGGTAGCAAAGTCTTCAATTTTAGCACCTCTGTCTTTGGTAGCAAAGTCTTCAATTTTAGCACCTCTGTCTTCTGGTAGCAACAGGCTTTAAACTCTACACGACCACAATTCTGTGTTGATAGTGAAAATGCTCCAAACTTCGTTCTCAGTGATATGCTTTCTGTTCATTGAGTTCTCACACCGTTATGCTTCCAATGTACCTCTTCTGTTCTGCCCCTGATGATAATAATGCTTCTGCCTTCGGAATGGAATACTGGCTACGGACTGACGTTATGGCAAATGGTCACGGCATAGAGTGGTGAAGTGAGGTGGAGGATTGCATTAATGATTTGAGGAGACGGCGGAGGATTTACGACGGCAGGAAAAATCTTCATCATTAAAGAACTTGGTTAAGAGTCGTGGAAATTTCAAATGATTTGGCCGTTCCACCGCTCAAATGCTATTGGATAGAAAATTTGAATTGGAAGATTTAATACAAAGTCTATAGAGGGGTTTGTTTGGTGTTTGATCAATAAAATAATTAAAACAACTCTTTGAATAATTTCACAACTAAACTATGCTAAATTTTCATGAATTGCCATCGTAATTGAAATTTGTTACCTCTGCCCTTGATGTTTTCGTAGCCTTTGTCTTCTTTGCTCATTTTTGGAGGAATCTTTCACTATTTTCTTGATGTCTTTGATTCATGAATTCACTGGATCAGTTTTTTATAACTCTGATGTTTGCTGGTTGATGCCTTCAGGGTTTGTAGCTGCCAAAAAGACTGTCGGGCTGCAGAAAAGGTGATCAGCTGCAGAATGTCCACTGAGCTACAGAATGTTCCTGTAGAACACTTTAATCATGAAAAATGAAATTTTTTTGGAAGATGGGTGAAATGTTTATGAAAATGGATGAAATGGATGATGGATTATGAAGTGGATAATGGAATAAGAATGGATTCAGTTCATGGAATGAAGGAACATAAGGGTTGTACTGCAATTCATGGCATATTTTTATTCGCTTGCAGCAAGATATCAAATTCTATGTTTTGACATGAAAATGGAAGATGGAGTGAAATGAATGGAATGGAATGGAGTGAAATGAATGAAATGGAATGGAGTGAAATGTGAATGATGGATGAGATGAAGTATGGATGGATAGTGAATGGAGTGAGATGAAATGAATCATAAGTACTATGGCACTGAACTTATGATTTATAACAGCTGCTTAGAAACAAAAATGGGAAAAGTTAGAGTGTCAGAGAGACTCTGATTTTCACCCTATCTTTTCTGTATAAACATGCCAATCAGTGATTGGTTTTCATGTTTATACCTTTATTTTTTTTTTTTATATATTTTTTTTTTATTTTTTATTTTTTATTTTTATTTTTTTCAAAAGAGAAATGCTTCAGAAAATTTAATCAAGTTGATGAAGAAGAGAGACTCTTCTTCATTAACTTCACATCCTTGTCTCCTTGGAACTTCTTGACAAACTCTTCTCTTGAGAGTGGTTTGTGGTATAGCTTCAGTCTGTGGCCATTCACAAGAAAAGTGACCTCCTCTTCATCTATAGTTCTGATTTTTACTGCCCCATTATCAAAAATTCGAACAATTTCATATGGCCCAAGCCAATGTGTCTGAAATTTCCCTTGAAAATCCTTGAATTTTGAATCAAACAAGAGAGCCCAATCACCCTCTTTAAATTTCTTCTCTTTGATGTACTTGTCATGCCATCTAGCCCTTTGCCGTTGGACTAGACTTGTTTTCTGAACTGCATCTTGTCTGATCTCATCCAATTCATTAATTTGCTCCAGTCTATGCTTCTGTGCCTCCGTTAGATCAAGTCCTAGCTGAACTGCCATCTTGAATGTTTGGATTTGGAATTCTATAGGAAACAAAACTTGCTTTCCATAAACAAGCTCATAAGGAGTATGGCTTGTTGTGTTTCTCCATGTAGTTCTATAGGCCCACAAGGCTTCAGGAAGCCTATCTACCCAATCTCTTCTATGTAGATGAACAGTCTTTGTTAGGATTCCTTCAATGACTTTATTAGTGGATTCCACCTGACCATTTGCTTGTGGATGATAAGGAGTAGATGTTCTATGTCCGATTTTGTACTTCTCCATCATTTGCTCCACTAGCCTTGATGTAAATTGAGCTCCTTGATCTGTAACAATTTCCCTTGGGACACCAAAACGAGTAAAAATATCCTCAAAAATAAAAGTAACTACAGATGATTCATTAGCAATAAGTAATGGTTTAGCTTCTACCCACTTAGTAACATAATCAGTGCAAACTAATATGTATTTCTTTTGTCTTGATGGAGGACTAATAGGTCCTACAAAATCCAAGGCCCATTTTTCAAAAGGTTCAATGTGTACCCGAGGTTGTAATGGCATCTCACCTGAAGGAGAAGTTTTCCCTACCCTTTGGCAACTGTCACACCTTTTGACATACTCCCTTGCATCTTTAAACAAAGATGGCCAATAATATCCTAAATTAAGGATCTTATAGGCTGTCCTTTTATCTGCAAAGTGTCCGCCACAAGGTTCATCATGACATGCCTTGAGAATTTCAAGCATCTCATCTTCACGAACACACCTTCTAATGATCAAATCTGAACCTGTCTTGTACAACTCATTAGCGACCCATGAATATCTTGCACTATCATTAATGATTTTTCTTTTATCCCTTGCATTCATAATTGAAGAAAATTTTCCTGAAACTAAATAATTAGCAATATCAGCAAACCATGGAGTTTGAGTAGAAACTGCAAAAAGATATTCATCAGGAAATTGATCTTCAACCTGAGTGTCATCTTTGATATTTTGAATTCTAGACAGGAAGTCAGCCACAGTGTTTTGTTTTCCAGGCCTATCTAGAATAGTAATGTTGAATTCTTGCAATAATAACACCCATCTTATAACTCTACCATTAGTGATTGATTTATTCATTAAATATCTAATGGCAGAATGATCAGTGTGAATAAAAGTTTCATAGCCTGTTATATAGTGTCTAAATTTGTTAATGGCATGAATAACAGCTAAAAACTCTTTTTCAGTTACAGTATAGTTTAACTCTGCAGGAGTCAAATTTTTACTGATATAATAGATGGCATAGGGAATTAAATCTTTTTTTCCCAATACTGCTCCTAGAGCTGTATCGGAAGCATCCGTCGAGATATGAAAAGGTAACTTCCAGTTAGGTCCCCTTAATATAGGTGCTTCAGAAATTTTGGTTTTCAGGGTTTCAAAAGCTAACTGGCAATCAGAAGTCCACTTAAATTCACAATCTTTGGTGAGTAATTTGAAGAGAGGAGATGTTATTTTGGTGAAGTTTTCTATAAATCTCCGATAGTACCCTGTAAATCCTAGAAAACTTCTAACATCTCTTTGACAACTTGGAATGGATAGGTTAGAAATAACTTCAACTTTTGTTTCATCAACTCTAATCCCATCCCCTGAAATGTGGTGCCCTAAAACAATACCTTCAGTGAACATCATAAAACATTTTTCATGACTAAGAGAAAGGTTTGCTTCTTGACATATTTTTAAGACTTTTTCCAAGTTTTCTAAAGCCTCTTCAAATGTATCCCCATAAACTGTAAAATCATCCATGTACACCTCTACACAGTCATGTATTAGATCAGAAAAAATTCATAATACTGCCCTTTGGAATGTTGCAGGTGCATTGCACAATCCAAATGGCAATACTCGGTAGGCATAAGTACCCCAAGGACAAGTAAATGTGGTTTTATCTTGGTCTTCAAGTGCTACTTGGATTTGATTGTAACCACTAAATCCATCCAGGAATGAAAACTACTTTTTACCTGCTAATGTATCTAATACTTGATCTATGAAAGGTAAGGGAAAATGGTCTTTAAGAGTAGCTTTATTCAGTTCTCGGTAGTCAACACACACCCTCCATTTTCCATTTTTCTTAGGTACAATTACTAAAGGGGAAACCCACTCACTATCTGAAATAGGATAGATGAAGTTAACATTTAACAATTTTTGTAATTCTTCCTTGACAATTTCCCTAAGATTTGGATTCATCCGTCTTTGAGGTTGTTTGATTGGTTTGCAATTTGCCTCTATATAGATGTGATGAGTACAAGTCTTGGGACTTATCCCTTTCATGTCAGTGTATTCCCATGCATATGCAGAAGAATGTCTCTGTAATACTTTGACTAGTTCTTCTTGTTGAGATTTTTCCAGATTTTTGTTTATGTTCAAGGTTTTGCCTAGAAAAATTTCACTTGTAGAACTGCCAAATTTTTCCATAGAATGAAGAGACATCTGTCTAGATGACAAGAAATCAATATTGGATTTCTCTTGAAATGATTCTTGTTTGTGCTCTGGAGAAGATTCAAAATTTTCTAGAGTATTCAGAATTTGATTATCTTCACTAATTTCTCAAATTGTGAAGAGTGGTTGCAAATATTCTTCATCCTCTATCCATTGAGTGTCATCTAGATCTGTAATTGTCCTAGCTGGAGGATATAAAGTGAATTTCTTTGTTGAACTTCCATCAGAAATATACATATCACCGGACCTACAACTAATAAAAGCATCACCTGTAGCCAACCAAGGTCTTCCTAGTATAACAGGATGGCCTCCTAGATTATTCTTGGGTGTAAGGATCATGAAATCCACAGGGTACTCCCAAGAGTCTAGGGACACTGGAATGTCTTCTATTACCCCATCTGGTCTGATCACAGATCTATCTACTAGTTGTAATAGTGTGGGTGTAAAGAGAAGATTAGGAAGTTTCAGTTTGTCCATGATTTGTCTACTCATGATATTTATTGCTGCTCCTAAGTCAATGAGTGTGTTTTGAATTTCAATTCCATCGATGTGAATTTTGACAACTGGATTTCCTGGGTCAAGGTACTTTGGAATAGTAGTCTTACCCATCATAATGTCTGCTATTTGTCCTACCAGTTGAATTTTCTTGGTTTCTCTTATTCTTTTCTTTGTTGTCTTCATACTCAACTCCTTTATTGTTTTGGCTAAAAATGGGATTTCCTTGATGGCTTGCAATAATGGAATTTTAATGCAAACATTTCTCAATTCATCCAAGAAATCATAATTAGGCACCATTATTTGTTTTTCTACACCTTTGTCAATTTGTAATCTTTCCGGAAAGGGAGGTATAGAAGTAGATGTGGATGGTTGCTCTAATACTGGAGTTGGGCTTATTGGATCTTTTTGTTTCATTTTTTCAATGTTTTGGCCTTGAAAGGATGTTTCTTCCTCAAGACTTTTATTAACTCGTAGGGAGTCTTCCTCAGAATTATCTTGTTCTTGTATGATCACAGAAGGTTTCCTCTTCTCAAGTATCCTTCCAGACCTAAGTTGAACATCACTAAGGTCTGGAGGAGTAATTAAATAAGTTGGAAATTGTTGTCCTTCTATCATGTATGTATTCTGAGGATTCTTATTATTGGGGTTTGGTATGGGCTGAGCTGGTAATTGATTGGATTTTTGAGGGAATGGTAATGGAAGTGGTTGATTTTGATGAGGTTGGTTCAGATGATGTTGTCGAGAATTTTGTTGAAAATTTTGTTGAAGATTTTGAGGAAAATTTTGTGGATATGGTGGATAGGATGGTGGATACTGATAATATGGAGAGTATCTTCCATAGGGACCTTGTGATCCTTGTGCCCAAGCTTGAGATTGATTTTGAAATTGGGGCCAAGGTTGCTGCCAAGAATTCCAAGGTAGAGGTTGATTATACATTTGATCATGGAATCCTTGTGTCTGAGATCCCTGCCAAGGTCTTCTAGATACAAAGTTAAGAGATTCTGTGGAGTCTGTAGGAGTTTCTTCCTAAAAAGCAGCCTTGAGACCAAGAAGAGAAGGACAATTCTTGGTCTCATGTTTCTCAGAACAAATAACACAGGTTTCTACAACTTTTACATCTAGAGGACACTCTCTCAAGGCATGTTTCTTCCTACATTTGGGACAAAAGATTGCCAAGGCATCGGATTCAGCCTTTTGCTTGTTTTGTATCTTGAGGGTGTCTATTTGTTCACTAAGACTCCCTAAGATGTCAGATTTAAAATCATCAAGCATGTGTCCTATTTCTGATCTACTTACTGTCCCAGAAGCACATTTACTTGCTCTTGCAAGAGCAGGATCTCTTGGACCTTTGACAGTTTTGGATTTCCCTCTGGAAAGGTTGATACATAACTCAGATATTTCAGGTAATGTGAGTTGTGATATATCCCCTTTTCCCATCATGTTAAGGATATCCAACCATTAATCCTTAATGGTTTTCAACAAAAGAGATTTTAAAGTGTCTTGATCTAGGTTTTCCATTTGTGCCCTTTTTATGTTGTATTTAAATCTTTCCAACAAATCTTCTAAGTTTTCATCTTCTTTTTGTAACATCTTGAACACTTCTTCCTTATGATTAACCGGCATACAATAATCCAAGTATCTCTCTAGAAATGCTTGCTTCATGTCTTCCCATGTCCTAATGGAACTACTGTTTAAGCTCATAAACCACTTCAATGCTGCTCCTTTCAGAGTTGAAGGAAATAATTTCAATTTTTGGGCATCTTGAAGGTAGTCATAAGTCCTACACAGTACTTCAAATTCGAATAAGAAAGTTTCAGGATCCTCAGTTTTAAGTTCATAGAAGTTCGGAAGGACACAAGGTGAAATGTTTTTCATGGTTGTATTGGTTTCTCCATCAAGTATAGGGAACCCAAAAGAGCTTCCTATTCTACCTCTTCCTCCATCTGCACCTCTACCTCCTCTTCCTCCTTCTCCTCTACCTCTACCTCTACCTCCTCCAAATGTGTTTTCTCCATTAACAACTCCTCCTCCTCCAAATGTGTTTTCTCCATTAACAACTCCTCCTCCTCCTTCTTCTGCCATGGTTGACTCTCCTGTGGAAGTAGAAAGGTTTGTATCCTCAACAAAAGTTTTTGGATCCTCTTCTATGGCAGGTTCAATGGATGAAGTGGAAGGTTTCTCTAATGGAATAGGTGACCTTAGATCTTCTAGAAGTCCAGGATCGGTAAAGGATGGAAGATGGGTTTGAGTTGAAGGTGTACTAGTTCTGGATCTAGATGAAACAAGTGGTGTTCTAGATGTCAAACTTCTGCCTCTGCTGCTTATAAATCTTCCTCTTGAATCTCTCTCCCTACGCATAAAATTGTTTTTGGATGCTAAGAAACAAAGGTTAACTAGTTTTCACTTCCCCGGCAACGGCGCCAAAATGTTGTGCCTCAATCTAGTCTCCTAAACCGAGTTCATTTAATTGTCAACCAGGATTTGTAAACTGCTGAAGTGAAATGTACCATATGTACCTAGGTGCTTGTTTCCTAGTGCGTTGTATGTAGTGTTTTGTGATGTTTTGGTCTTTTATGTTGATTTATGATGTTTTTGGTCTATTGAAGTTTTGTGTTTACAATGGAAATGTCTAGAAAACTAATGAAAAGAAATTGGTGGTCAAGAACACAGTTGAGCCTAATGTATGGAATGGCAAATGTAATCAAAAATACTCAAGCAACATCTAAACTATGACTGAATAGAAACAAGAGTTTAATGATGACTTCTTAAACAAATGACACAAACTAGACTTTGAGAAATGATCACTTAAATATGCAAGTTTTCTAACTAGACAATTAGACACTAATCATGATGCAACATTCTATTCTAAACTCATCTATTCCATGACTAATTCCTAGTTCTATTCTGCAATTTCAATTGAAGGTCAGAGTCTATTCTCCAAGAGTTATTGGTTCCTTTTCAGGGTAGTTCTGTTGAGGAAGTGCTCTGTTTGTAGTGAGGAATTTGCAGAGATATTTCAGACCTTGTAATGATGTTATCTTCTGTTCCTAAAGTTATGGATCACTGATGGTTTTCAGAACAAAAAGATATTTGTAAATAATGAAGGCTGTCTTAGGAATCCTATCAACTAAAGTGATCTACTGTGCAAAGGGTGACAGTTTGACTATGAGATATGAGTGCAATGAATTGATTTAAACATGAGCTTAAGATGCTTCTAAACTAGAACAATGTTAAACCATAAGCCATCATCAAACTTTGAAATGAAATAGCCGGACATGAATTAAATGCAAAATGAAACTCCGGAGCATTCTAATTAACATGCACTATTTTAGGAAGTTACACAATCGATTTGTTCATCATGAGGGATATTTTGGAAGAGTTCCTTCTTGTGGAAGGGTAGAACAATTTTGACTGTGGACTTGTATGCAATTGAAAGCAAATGAATCTGAAAGCAAATGAAACTAAGTTGTCACATCACAGTCATATCTTGAACTTCTTAAGGATGTCTTGGAAGAATTTCTTCTTGTGGAAGAGTGGTTAAGACAAGTGCAACTATGATAGTGAAGACTAAAAACTACAACTAATTCCTATGACACTATAGCTATTCATCATTCATTGTTAAGATTTATTGGAAGGATGTCTTCTTGTGAAAGAACTATGATGAATATAACTACAGTTTCTAGTTAAAAACAAATACAATTCCTATCCTACAGTACCATAGTCATTAAACATTCATCGTTTTGATTTATTGGCAAAGTGTCTTCTTGTGGAAGAACTGGAACGAATTATGGCTACAGTAGCTAGCTAAAACAAATACAAATCCTATCCTACAGTACCATAGTCATTAAACATTCATCGTTTTGATTTATTGGCAAAGTGTCTTCTTGTGGAAGAACTCGAACGAATTATGGCTACAGTAGCTAGCTAAAACAAATACAAATCTAACTGATATCCTACAATACCATAGTCATCAATCATTCATCATTTTGGTCTGTTGGAAGAATGTCTTCTTATGGAAGAACTGGAATGAGTACGACCACAGTATATAAAACACAACAACGACTAATTTAATATGCAGAACGTAAAGACAGCTAGGAAAAACTTATCTAGTTTACGCTAAGGAAATCCGTTGAAGGGGCAGGGGCCCTCTACCACTTGACGGCATTCGACTTCACAATTAAATCATGCCTTCAAGATAATTTTGTCTGCTCCATTAATGATGCAATAGTTTGAACATAATGCTCTGTGTCTTAAAAGACGTAACACAGAGTTTACACCAAAATCTAGCAGCAAATCTACACAAAATTTCTAACTAAGCTCTCGGCCTACTCAAGAGTTTTTAAAGTAAATGCAAGTAACAATAATTACAATAATTTAGGAATGATGTATTCCTAATCCAAATCATTTTAGGAGTCTTTTAAAGTGGCTGCGTAAAAGAGAAAAGACACCTGGACTGTAACAGTCCTAGTAGGAGTCTTCTTTCACAAAATGTGTTCCCACGTGCATAACCGTACACAGACTTCATTTCCTCTTCCATGACGAGTAACACACCATGTAGCACGACGGGGATCATGCCCATATGCGTTTTTCCTCAAGAGGCCACTCCGGAACATGCTCAAACATAAAGGTAGTCATAGACCGCCTAAGAAGGATGCACGTCCGCATTCTCAGCCTAATTCTGGCCAAAATGCTTAACAATGGCAACAATCACAAAATTCAACAAGTCAGTCATATAAACCATTCTAGAAGTAATTTTAACTATTTTTATTGATCAATTGGGTTTAAAATGGAAATGGACAAGGGAAAAAATGAGGTAAAATGAGGTGAAGGAAAGCACAAATTTGAGGCTCAACA